>CM042155.1:660989-688489 GCA_023376005.1 Doryteuthis pealeii
TATTTGGACGTTATGAAAAGCAATTAACATTTAAAAAAAAAATCAATATTTTGCATTAAGATAAGTCAGTAAAGTTTTGTTTAATCAGATAATTACAAAACATAAAATATAGAATTATCTTTGAAGAACATATTTCTGGTTAATGGACTGGGAGGGGGGGGGAGATAGAAAGGAAAGAGTTAAATAGGAGAGGGCATTAGAGAAGGAAAGAAAAGACAAGAATAGGGAGGGGAGTTAGTGAAGAAAAGGAAAGAATGAAATAGAGAGAGTGGGAGAAAGGGAAAGAAAGAGAAATAGAGAGAGGGGAGAGAGAGAGAGAGAGAGAGAGAGAGAGAGAGAGAGAGAGAGAGAGAGAGAGAGAGAGAGAGAGAAAATAGGCACTCCACCTCAGATGCTAAAAACAATCTCCTTGGGCTAGCGCTATTGAAAAGGGGATAGACTCCCTCGCTGACTGGCTGATACCGACTTTAGGCTGCCCTGTCGGCTTATTCAATTTTAAAAATTACTTTAAAAAAAAACTCATCTATTTAACACATAGATAGGACACTAACAGGTACTACCACTCTGGGTCAGGGTGGACCTGGGAGTAATGACAATGAAAAAGTACTCCACACTCCCCAGATCTCCAGTATTGTAAGATCAACAGTAGGATGCAGTTTAACATCACACTGAGGATGCATAAAATCATCAAGGGGGCAGTGAGGGAGTGTATCTTCTTTTCACTAGTGCTAGACCAGAGAGATTGTTTTTGCTGAGTTGGAGTGCCACACCTACCGTCAGCTGCCCACTTTACCCAAACTATGCTACTCATACACTGAGTTGGGAACGTCTCAAACTCAGAACCTTGTGATTCCAAGGTGGATGGTATGGAGATAAAAAAAAGTTAAATGCAGATACCTTCTTATAAGGAATGATATAGGACGTACTCGTGGTGTAATGGTTAGCATCATGGAAAATGAACATGTCAACCTGAGTTCAAATCCTGAATAAGACTGTTTGCATTCTACTTCACGCTAATGCTTTTGGGAAAGGTATGAATACATCTGTTCTCCCTCCAGATATGAGTAAATATTAGGGCAGAGTAGGTTCTTTAGTCTTCATTAGGCAACCAGTCTGGGTGAAGGAAAACTCTGAATTCAAACTAACTTAGATAAAAAAGATGACCTTGCGTCACATCCTGCTCAGTTTGAAGAGAAGGTTCCCGAAGTCTGATAAGAAATACCTGAAAAAGGCTGGAGGGCAGATCGGCTGAAACGTTGTGCAGATAACAATAAAAAAGATGAGGACAATAGTCCAAATAATCCAAATAATGCAATACATTTGTTGGAACAAATCTTTATATTTTCATACTTGTAAAATATAGATACCCCTACTTCCCCCATCACCATACACAAAATTAATCATCATCATCATCATCATCATCATCATTATCATCATTGAATTCATATTCAAGACAAAAGTTGCTTATTCTGTTATCTGACTAAAAGTCTGGAAGATTCCCAGTTTTTAATTGTTCAAATTCCTGGGTGATGAGAAATGGAAGATTTTAATATGAGGTAAGAAAAAACAAAACAAAAAAAACAACAACAACAACAATACAAAATTGAATTATTACTTTTATTTGCCAATATATTTATTTTCCATTAGAATAAACTGTGTTCCAATTAATTATTCAATGGATTTGTTGTCATTCGTTCAACATGTGCAATCATGAAAGAGAGAATTTTCATCTCTAATTCTATTGTAAATAAACACGAACGAAAAAGAATGAACAGACTATATATATATATATATATATATATATATATATATATATATATATATATCTGTGTGTGTGTGTGTGTGTGTGTGTGTGTGTATGTGAAGAAAAATGGAAGTAAATTTATAGAATTATATATAATAATATAATAATAATAATAATAATAATAATAATAATAATAATAATATATTATATATACTTATAGTAGTAGAAGGGGCCGGGTTAGCTCAGTCGGTAGAGCGTTCGGCTAGATACCACAATGTTCCTAGTTCGATACGGCCCGCCAACTCAGCGACTTTACTTCTTACTATAGTAGTAGAAGGAAAGTTATATCATATAGTTATATTATGAAGTAGAGGAAAAGTAATAGTTATATTATATAATAGTTATATTTTATATCGTTATATTTCATACCTTTCCCAAGGGTATTTGGTTTGGTTTCTTTATATATCAACCTTCATGAGTTATTTAATGCAAAAGACGTCCTTTTAGAAGAACAGCAGTGGTACTACTTAACCCATAGCCGGTTATATTATATATAGTTATACAGTTATATATTATACATAGTTATATTATATGGTTGGCATCCTTCCGTCTACGAGAGACGAGGAGTAGTGTCAAGGTTTTTTTTTTTTGTTAACTTGAACTACATAGCCAGGGCGGGTTAATATGGGGGATGAGCTGTTGCCCATGCAGCAAATCCTCCCTCTCCACACTGCCACTGTGATCCAAAGGAAAGGTAAGGAACCAATGCAGTTTGGAAATGGTAATGTCGCAGGAGTTAATGGGTAGCACTGGATTTCAGCATCACACCCCCTTAGGGATTCCAGCTCCTGATTTATTTTCGGGGTTTACTTCCCTAGCCTTTCCTTGAAAGGCAGCAGATGTTTAGTGTCGGACTTCTCCTTGAGTTGATGGGTTGCTGACCAAGGCTAAGGAACCCGTTCAACCCATTTGGGGATTTATGCAAGTTATATTATATATAGTTTTAGTAATAGAGGAAAAGAGTTGAGGGTCGACCATGGTTTCAATCTGAAAGATTTCATTATACATTCATACATACATTTCTATTCAGTAGTAAAGGATCAGCAAGAGGATACTAGCTTATCAACCACTTCACCATGCTATTGCGGATGGCAGTGGTAGATAAAGGGTCAAAGAAAACCAGAAGGAATTCTGCCCTGTCGGCTGGGGCATTAGAATGCACCGATTGCACCTCTGCAGAGGGGTAAAACTCCCCCAAATGGGGCCACCTGTTGGCTGTGGGTGTCAACCCGTGATGCTTAAGGACAGAGATCTGCAACACTCCACATAGACTCTTACTTAGGCTAGACGGTTTGGGGAATGTGGAGCACCCATTCATCACCATTGCTCCCTGGTCCACTCTGATCCAGAGTGGTAGTACCTGTTAGGGTCCTATCTATGGGTTAAATAGAAAAATGTATTTATAAAAAAATTTGAGTATCCATTAAGAATGACTTCATTTCAAAACTTTATCGGCATTAAATGGCCCACTGAGGTTGATATGCCGTAAAACAAACCAAACCAAACCAAACCCAACCAGAATGAATTCACACAGAAAGTAATCATTTTTTTTAAGAATATATGACAACAGCTACAACTGACTTACAAATAAGATGATAGCTTTTAATATGTTTCTGTTTGGTTAAGAACATTATAAGCACATTGATTTGTTTCATTGCAAGAAAAAGTCTGGATCCAATCAGAAGAAGAGAAAAAAGAAAAGGTGTTTAGATAAGAGATAGAACCTGACAACACCTGTTCACCTTTATAGGTGTATATATATATATATATATATATATATATATATATGTCTGTGTGTGTGTATATATATGTATATGAGTGAATGTGTATATGTAAATATATATGCAGAGATAGATAGTTTGAATAGTTATTCTAATGTTTATATTTTTACACCCACTGTTTATCTGCAATTGAATATCAATAGAATACACATTGTTTTTCTTTTTACCTAACACACACACACACACACAGACACACACACACATATATATTTGTTTAGCCTTACATTTGAACATATATGCCCGCCTAGATTCATTAATTATTAACTAATTAATTTTCAAAATTAGGTATGACTTCAATTAAGCACATATCCTCCAAAAATTGTCGGCTTAAAGCCATATAAAATAAACACATTTGTTTGTTTACTTACCCTCATACTGTCGTGTAGCAAGTCAATAAAAAGTGGAATATAAATAAGTTTCACAACAAACAAAGAATCTGGGAATGGCCAGCTAGTGTAACGGTTAGAGACTTCTCCTGTCAGCTTGACAGTCGAGGTTTCGAGTCACACACTGAGCAGTCACCCATGTCTATAACCTTGCTGATGAGACCTCATAGGTTGAAATGTACATTCAGGGATTGACATTTTCTCGATTTGTTTAGCCTTACATTTGAACATATATGCCTGCCTAAATTCATTAATTATTAACTAATTAATTTTCAAAATTAGGTATGACTTCAATTAAGCACATATCCTCCAAAAATTGTCGGCTTAAAGCCATATAAAATAAACACGTTTGTTTGTTTACTTACCCTCATATATATATATATATATATATATATATAAAAGAATCTTATAAGTTACTTGTTCTACACCCCCCCCTCCAATACACAACC
This sequence comes from Doryteuthis pealeii, assembly GCA_023376005.1. Classification (NCBI taxonomy): domain Eukaryota; kingdom Metazoa; phylum Mollusca; class Cephalopoda; order Myopsida; family Loliginidae; genus Doryteuthis; species Doryteuthis pealeii. Next base: position 665,410 of record CM042155.1, read on the forward strand.
AACAACATTTAACACTTAAAAAGCAAGGACTTAACGTCTTTCTCTCAATATCTCACCAGTATCCTGAAGAAGGTTGTGAAAACAGAAAAGTTATAGCATTGATATCACCATCATCCACTGGAACACTGGCAAATGGGTTGGATAAATTAGGGTATCTGATCGTGGTGTAATGGTTAACAAGCTAGTCTCGGAGATCTATTATTACTGAATAGGGATTTCAATCCTTGCAGTATGCCCTCTACTTGCAACCTTGTGTCACATCCGAGCCATGGCGAACAGGTTGAGTGAATACCTAGTGAAACCGCGTCATCACCACAGAACTCATGTATATTCAATGTTAATATGAATTTACTTATATTCATTGTTACAGAAAAATTATATAATATTATTAAATATGGAAGTGCGTGGTGTAATGGTTAAAGTCATGGGAAATGGACTTGTCGCCCCAAGTTCAATTCCTGGATGTGGTAATTGTATTTCACTTAGCGCTAATACCCTTGGGAAAGATATGAATCCTACTCTCCCTCCAGCCATGGATAAATAGTAGGGCAGACTGGGCTCTTTAACCTTGGTTAGGCAACCAGTCTAGAAGAAGGAAAACTCTGAATTCAAACCTGTTGAACTCCGCTTAAGAAATTGACCTTGCGTCACATCCTGCTCATGCAGAGGAGTTGGTAAATATATATATAATATTATTACATGCTGTATTTGCATTTATTTTATTTAATTTTTCTTTTGAATTTTTTTGCCTATTTTATTTTAATGTAAAAGTAAAGTCGTCGGGTGGCCTAAAGTTGGTATCAGCCAATCAGCGAGGGAGTCTACCCCCTTTTCACTAGCGCTAGACCAAGGAGATTATTTTAGTGTCTGAGGTGGAGCGACACACCTTCCATCAGCTCCTCACTTTACCGCACAGTTCCCTGTGCTACTAATACGCTGAGTTGGCGAGGACCGGTACCGGACTAAGAACCTTTTGGTTTCTGGCCGAATGCTCTACCGACTGAGCTAAATTTTACCAAATCGTATTAAAGGGAGATAATCAAATAAAGTCAGTGTCATAAAATCCCCCCTCCAATTGTCCAGCATGTGTGTCCTTGAAAAGAGGATGGACATTATATATTCATGTTACACATACGTTCAAGTTACATGTGTCCCTGCAGACAGCCACTCACCCTGGGGCCACTTAAAACTAGAAGCGCCACTTAACCACCATCAGCAGATACATGTCATTATTAGATGAAGAATAATAATATGTATCATTTCAGATTTGTGTCTCAGTTGATAGAGAAGCAGCACACTTCTCTATCTATCTATCTATCTATCTATCTATCTGTCATTTTATGAACCTGTGTTCTTTCAATATTTCACTATATTACTATCTATCTATCTATCTATCTATCTATCCCAGTTTGTTCATATCTATCTATCTAGTCTATATCAATCTATCTATCCAAGTCTATTTCAATGTATCTATCTATCTCGTCTATTTCAATCTATCTATCTATCTATCTATCTATCCCAGTCTCTTCATATCTATCTATCCATCCCAGTCTCTTCATATCTATCAATCTATCTATCTATCTATCTATCTATCTCAGTCTATTCATATCAATCTATCTATCTATCCCAATCTATTCATATCTATCTATCTATATATCTATCTATCTATCTATCCTAGTCTGTTCGTATCTATCTATCCCAGTCTATTCATATCTATCTATCTATATATTTATCTACTATCTATCTATCCTAGTCTGTTCGTATCTATCTATCCGTCCCTGCCTGTTCATATCTATCTATCTGTCTGTCTGTCTGTTTGTCTGTCTATGAATCATCTATCTATCTATGTATCTATCAAAGTCTATTCATATTTATCTATCTATCTATCCCAGTCTCTTCATATCTATCTATCTATCCCAGTCTCTTCATATCTATCTATCTATCCCGGTTTGTTCATATCTATCTATCTATCTAGTCTATATCAATATATATATCCAAGTTTATTTCAATGTATCTATCTATCTAGTCTATTTCAATCTATCTATCTATCTATCTATCTATCTATCTCAGTCTATTCATATCTATCTATCTATCTATCTATCCTAGTCTGTTCGTATCTATCTATCTGTCCTGCCTGTTCATATCTATCTATCTGCCTGTCTGTCTGTTTGTCTGTGTTAATTATCTATCTATCTATCTATCTATCTATCTATCAAAGTCAATTCATATCTATCTATCTATCTATCTATCTATCTATCTATCTATCTATCCCAGTCCGTTTGTATCTGTCTATCCCAGTATAATCATATCTCTCTATCTATCTATTCCAGTATGTTCATGTCTACCTATCTACTTGTCTATATATGTATGTATGTATCTATCTCTTTTGGCCTGTCCTAACTCTCAAGCCATTAAACTACTTTTATTGGATCCTTCCTTCTTCTAGTTTATACACCATGTTTTTTTTACACCTGTAGAATCCATGTTTCTCTGTTTATATCAATCAATCAACCATCAGAGTTGGCAGAAATATAATGCACTATTCAATAACAATTGAAGGTAAACATTTACTGGAAAATTCAATAGTGTCTTTGTAAAGATTATACTATTGACTTCCATTTTACTTATGCTCAGCTCTGTATATAATTATCACTGTAACTTTATACCCATATACATTTATGTGTAACTCTTCTTTCTTTCTTTCTTTCTTTCTTTCTCTTTTCACATCTATCTATCTATCTATCTATCTAATCACAGTCTCTTAAATTCTCTCTCTCACTTTCTCTCTCACTCTCTCTGTCTTTCTCTCTCTACCTACCTACCTACCTACCTACCTACCTATCACAGTCTCTTAAATTCTATCTATCTATCTATCTATCTATTTATCTCAGTCTCTTAAATTCTATCTATCTATCTATCTATTTATCCCAGTCTCTTAAATTCTATCTATCTATCTATCTATTTATCTCAGTCTCTTAAATTCTATCTATCTATCTATCTATCTGTCTGTCTGTCTGTCTGTCTCTTAAATTCTATCTATCTATCTATCTATCTATCTATCTATCTATCTATCACAGTCTCTTAAATTCTCTCTCTCACTCTCTCTCTCTCTTTCTCTTTCTACCTACCTATCTATCACAGTCTCTTAAATTCTATCTATCTATCTATCTATCTATCTATCTCAGTCTCTTAAATTCTATCTATCTATCTATCTATCTATCTATCTATCTATCTATCACAGTCACTTAAATTCTATCTATCTATTTATCCATATCTATCTATCTATCTAGATCTATCTATCTATCTATCTATCAGAGTCTCTTAAATATCTATCTATCTATCTATCTATCTATCTATCTATCTATCTATCACAGTCTCTTAAATTCTATCTATCTATCTATCTATCTATCTATCTATCTATCACAGTCTCTTAAATTCTATCTATCTATTTATCTATCTATCACAGTCTCTTAAATTCTATCTATCTATCTATCTATCTATCTATCTATCTATCTATCTATCTATCTATCTACCTATCTATCACAGTCTCTTAAATTCTATCTATCTATCTATCTATTTATCTATCTATCTATCACAGTCTCTTAAATTTTATCTATCTATCTATCTATCTATCTATCTATCACAGTCTCATAAATTCTATCTATCTATCTGTCTATTTATCTATTATTTTTTTGCTGATAAAATAATTAGGTTTCACCTTGATTGCAAACGGAGGTTAGCAACAGGAATTTGAAAAATATATAATGAATTCTACCAATGTTTTTCTACCACTGATTTTCGTAAAAAGGAACGCATAATGCTTCTTACTGATATCATCAATTTTATTTTAATAAACACCGTGACACTGTACAAGGAAAAAAAAATCAATAAAAGGATAACAGCAAATACTTTTCAAAGAAAAAGAAAACCCGAAAGAAATAGGACAACTTCTTACCGTGTCGCCTGTCCTGACCAACGGCGTAAACTAAAAGGGGGGTTCGTATGTAAGTTCCTTGGTAATCGTTATAATAAGAAATAAGAAATAAGAAATTCATTTATCAATAGTAGGTACAAGTTATAAAGAATAAGTAAAAGAAAAACTTTATTTTTGTTAAACTACTATTGAAGGGAGGCCATGCCTAATAGCGTGAAGCTACGGGCATGGACATCACCACCCTTGGACGCTCACAGGAAACGATGCAAGATACACCAGACAATACAAACATATAGATATATATCATGAGACAAATTAGCCGTGTGAGAATCTAAATGCAAATCTGTTGTTTATAAGAAGCAATAAAATACTTTTTCAAAAGTTTTTTTTAATCTATTTAAAACTTGTTCCTCGTAAATTCCTACCATAAAATAAACTGAACCCTCATTTAATGTCCGTGTTTTTGCAATAAATGTTTTATTTTTTTTTTTGCACCCGTCATTTTAAAACTTTTAGAATATACCCATAGAAGTGAATATAAAAATAAATAAAGAAAATATATTTAGTATTGTAAAATAACGGGTGCAAGAAAAATAAAACATTTATTGCAAAAACACGGACATTAAATGAGGGTTCAGTTTATTTTATGGTAGGAATTTACGAGGAACAAGTTAAGGATTACCGTTCCCTTTAACATTTTCCGGTTAGAGATTCATAGACCGCAGAAATTAATGGTCTGCACAAAATGAAATTAATAAAACCCACTAAACTACTCTTAATTGGATATTGTGGTTGTAGATAAATTTATAAACAAAAAATAAGTATATAAAGATAAAATATAAATTACTGGTCAATTTAGCAACACTTACAAAATGCAATGACAAATTCTACGCTTCTCCCGCCCTGTTGGGTGGGAGTGTAGAATACATCGAATGCATCTCTCTAGATGGGTACCCCCCCGTCCCAATGGGGCTACCTGTTGGCGGTGATTGGTGACCCGTGATGCTTAAGGAAGGAATCCTGATAGCTGAGTAGTCCATGGCATGCAATAATCCACTTTGGCCCTTACTTAGGCTAGAAAGGTGTAGGGAGAGCCCCTCCAATAAATCGGCTAGACACGCCAAGCCCCAGAACAGGTTTTTCCCAACCCAATTGCCCTTATTACAAACCCACAGCCCTTTTATCATGTATGTGCTAGAAGGCAGTGGCTGGGGGTCTTAGTGTCCAGAGTGTGACGTTAAACTGTATCTAATACTGAAGTTCCACAACCAACCCGGCCTTCGGGACGGGGGTCCAGTGTGTTTCGGCCACTGGACCGGTGTGTTTGAATTAATAGCGTCGATCCCAGGGGGCTATCCCCCCAGGCAATACCTGCCGCCTTGGGGAAGGGCTGGGTTTATTGTCCAGTGCCTGAGGGATCGACGTAGTTTTTGTTCTTTCCCACCCATGAGCTTCGGCTTGTGGGTGGGCCCACGTTAAAACGGAGCCTTGTGCCCAGTCCATACAGGTGGGGTATGAGACAAATAAATCTAATACTGAAGTTCCAATTTGGAGCTTTGACGAATGTGGAGTACCCCTTCATTGGCATTGCTTCGAAGTCTACCCTGACCCGGAGTGGTAGTACTTGTTAGGGTTTCATCTATAGGTTAAATAGATAAAAATTAGTTTACAAAAAATGTGTTTAAAAAAATTGGTTTTGAAAAAAAAATCTGAATACCCAACGAAAATGAATAAAACAAAACGTCTTCAGTATAAAATAACCCTTTTTGTCATATATGTGCTAGAAGGCAGTGGCTGAAGGTCTTAGTGTCCTGTGTATGACATTCAACTGCATCTAGTGGTGAAGTTTCAGTTTTGGAACCCTGGGGAGTGTGGAGTACCCCTTCATCGCCATTACTCCCAGGTCCACTCTGACTCGGAGTGGTCATACTTGTTAGGATTCTATGTATGGGTTAAATAGATAAAAGATATTTTTAAAGAGTTAAATATCCGACAGGAATGAATAAAACAAAACGTCTTCAGTATATATATAATGCTTACTTAGTCAAAGGCATCCAGTTAGGACTGAATACAGAACAAGATACTGTCTTAGCTCTGGACTGTTAGGTAAAGTTAAAAAAAAAAAATTAATATTCATACATTAAACAATGTATTTCTAAAGCTTAATCTCACCAAAAGTTATTATAGCGAGGCACTCCGTACGAGTCAAAATACCTATATATTGTACAGTATTAACAGTTTTTAAAAATTTCGAAATACATTGAAGGCTTGTTTTTTTTCTTTCTTCAGATTCCATTCATTGTATTTTCCCACGTTTTATTCTTTTTCCAGTTTATATATATATATATATATATATATATATATATAATATATATATATATATAAGTAAAGAAATAACAAAAGACTTAGAGATTTAGCATTATAATCTATTTCAGGGAGCTTAGACAAATAGTCTAAATCTCCAGACTCATCAGATGCGAATATTAGACTATTTGTCTAAGCACCCTGGAATAGACTATAATGCTAAATCTCTAAGTCTTTTGTTATTTCTTTACTCATATAGTATAAAATAAAACCAATGGTTGATATGCAATAAAAATCCAACCAACCAACCAACCAACCAACCAACCAACTAACACTTCTCAGAATTGAGGTTATCTCTAAAAACTTTCCATCTTGATAAAATGGTGTGATGCATTAGACAAATCGGTGCCATCTGTTTACTGGCGATTCCAAAAGGGAATTACACGTTGACTGGATTTGTTGACTTTGTCAATGAATAATTATAGATTGGGAATATTAGCTGAGTTGATATCCGTGTGCGTGAGAAACAAGTTGCTCACATAACTAATTTATACATGATTAGATAGAAATGAAGAAAAAAAGAGATAGATTGATGGATAGATAGATAGATACATGCATATATATATATATACATATATATATATATATATATATATATATATATATATATATATATATATATATATATATATAAGAGAGAGTTTCATAATTTGCTTGAAGCATTGTGTATGTATTGGTTAGGAGGTTGATTTAGAAGGCTATCACAATGCAGTTTGGAATAAATAAAAAATAATAATACGGTAACAATGGTGTTGTGTGTTGACCTGTATTTTTTATTATAATTTATTATATTTATTATTATTATTTTATTAATAAAAATTATTATATTTATTATTATTATTTTATTAATAAAAAATACAGGTCAACACACAAAACCATTGTTACCGTATTATTATTTTTTATTTATTCCAAACTGCATTGTGATAGCCTTCTAAATCAACCTCCTAACCAATATATATATATATATATATATATATATATATATATATATATATAGAGAGAGAGAGAGAGAGAGAGAGAGGGAGAGAGAGAGGGAGATAGATAGATAGATAGAGAGAGAGAGAGAGAGAGAGAGAGAGAGAGAGAGAGAGAGAGAGAGAGAGAGGTGGAGGGGGAGAGATATATAGATAGATAGAGCTGAAGAGACTGAGATAGATAGATAGATAGATAGATAGATAGATAGAGCTGAAGATACTGAGATAGATAGATAGATAGATAGATAGAGCTGAAGAGACTTAGATAGATAAATAGATAGATAGATAGAGCTGAAGAGACTGATATATATATATATATATATATATATATATATATATATATATATATATATATATATATATAAAAGAGAAACGATATAAAAGAAGCAGTACAACGTAATAAAATAACCCAACTAATGCCAATCTACACAACCTTAGAAAAGCCCAGATAGAACTAGCCAAAACATACAAAAAGAACAAATAGAATACATACAAACACAAATAATAATATAAGACAATCGGTGGAGGACAGACAGTCACGATTAGCATGGCAAACTGTTAATGAAGTCAGCGGTAGGAAAAGTACCTCTAAATCGAAGTTAAGGGCAACCAGCCCAAAAGATAGACTCCAAAAATGGAAAGACCACTTCCAGAAACTTCTGGGGAACCCACCTAAAATAGTAGAAGATAATACCCAAAAGATTGTCGATAAACAACTAGATATCAAACTGGGGGACTTCACGATAGATGAAATCAACCAAGTTTTAAAGAAGCTAAAAGGTAGAAAAGCGACAGGACTTGACGGAATACCCCCGGAGGTATGGAAGATAGGAAAGTTAAGTGACATACTGCTTGGGCTATGCAATGCAGTGTATAGACAAAATAGAATAGATAGATGGACAAAAGGCTGCATCCTCCCATTCCCTAAAAAAGGAGATCTCGGAATCGCTAAGAACTACAGAGGCATAACTCTTACTGCTATTGCAGCTAAGATATATAATGCCCTTCTCCTTAATCGCATCCGACCTGAAATAGAAACCAAAATGGTTTCCGCAAAAATCGATCCACAACCTCTCAGATCCTGACTATACGACGGATCATAGAAGGAGTACGAGCAAAGAATCTAGAGGCAACGCTACTATTCGTAGATTTCTCCAAGGCATTTGATTCCATACACAGAGGGAAAATGGAACAAATACTACTAGCATATGGCCTCCCCAAAGAAACAGTTGCAGCTATAATGATGTTATACAGGGACACTAGAGCGATGGTACGCTCACCTGATGGCGACACAGATTTCTTTGACATCGCTGCTGGAGTCCTACAAGGAGATACATTGGCACCATATATATTCATAATATGCCTAGACTACGTACTGAAAACATCATTAGATACCATAAAAGAAAAGGGTTTCACACTGAAAAAGGCAAGGAGCAGGCGTTATCCCGCACAACAGTCACAGATGCAGACTATGCTGACGACCTTGCACTCCTTGCAGATACACCGACACAAGCTGAGTCACTGTTACACAGCTTGGAGGAGGCGGCAGAAAATATCGGCCTCTATGTGAACTCCAGTAAAACAGAGTTCATGAGTTTCAAAAAGAAAGGAAACATCTCAACACTCAACGGCACGCCTCTCAAGCCTGTAGAACAATTCACGTACCTAGGTAGTAATATCTCATCCACAGAGAGAGATGTTAACACACGAATAGCAAAGGCATGGTCGGCCACAAACAAATTGTCAGTCATATAGAGGTCTGATCTCCCTGACAAGCTGAAGCGACAGTTCTTCCAGGCTGTGGTTATATCGGTGCTGCTATATGGCTGCACCACTTGGACCCTAACGAAGCGTCTTGAAAATAAGCTAGATGGAAGCTGCACAAGAATGCTACGTGCAGTCTTGAACAAATCGTGGAAGCAGCACCCCACGAAGAGACACCTGTACGGTCACCTGCCCCCCATCTCTCAAACTATCCGAGTGAGACGGACAAGGCATGCAGGACACTGCTGGAGAAGCAAGGACGAGCTCATAAGCGACGTTCTCCTGTGGAAGCCAACAGATGGACATGCAAGCGGGGGGCGCCCAGCAAGGACCTACATTGACCAGCTATGCGAGGATGCTATATGCTCAGCAGAGGACCTCCCAGGTGCAATGAGTGATAGGGAGGGTTGGCGAGAGATTGTCATGAATATCCGTGCTGCAAGCGCGACATGATGATGATATATATATATATATATATATATATATATAGATAGATAGATAGATAGATAGAGCTAAACAGACTGAGATAGATAGATAGATAGATAGATAGATAGATAGATCTGAAGAGACTGAGATAGATAGATGGATAGATAGATATATCTGAACAGACTGAGATAGATAGATAGATAGATAGATAGATAGAGCTGAACAGACTGAGATAGATAGATAGATAGATAGATAGATAGATAGATAGATAGATAGATAGATCTGAAGAGACTGAGATAGATAGATAGATTGATAGATAGATCTGAACAGACTGAGATAGATAGATATATAGATAGATAGAGCTGAACAGACTGAGATAGATATAGATATATCTGAACAGACTGAGGAAGATAGATAGATAGATAGATAGATAGATAGATAGATCTGAACAGACTGGTATAGATAGATAGATAGATATTGAATTTTGATAATTTTGGTACTATTTCCTGAAACAAATCAAACAGTTTTTTCTTACTCGCTCTCTCTCTCTCTCTCTCTCTCTCTCTCTCTCAATATATATATATATATATATATATATATATATATATATATATATATATATATTGATATCCCTGTGTGTGAGAAAGATCTTGCTCACACGACTGATTTATACAAGATTAAAAATAAATAAATAAAAAAGAACGGTGAGATAAAAAGTAAGAAACAATGAATGTACAAAAGAAAGGAGTTAATGACTTGTAGGTGTTGTCTCAAATCTCAGGACACTCAATGGTCACATGATATTCACGCATGCGCACAAAAGCAAAATATCAAAGAGAATTGAGTCAACGGAACAAGCTGGGTCGCCATTTTGTCATCACTAATATGGAGGTTAGTCTATGGGGTATGTCGGGTGGCAAGAGGTTTAAATGTTTTTAAATTTAAAAGGTAGCTGATTATTTTTCTTGGTGTCTGTTCGTAGGGTGAACTTTTAATCCTGGTGTATTGATTCTTTTTACTTGTGAGATTTACAAATGCTGGACATTTTTAAGTAGAATTTCAATGCTATTTCTATGTATACTTTAATTTTTAAATATCTTTGAATATAAATCAAATCTTCATAATTTACAAATGCTGGATATTTTTAAGTAGAATTTCAGTGCTATTTCTATGTATACTTTAATTTTTAAATATCTTTGAATATAAATCAAATCTTCATAATTTACAAATGCTGGATATTTTTAAGTAGAATTTCAGTGCTATTTCTATGTATACTTTAATTTTTAAATATCTTTGAATATAAATCAAATCTTCATAATTTACAAATGCTGGATATTTTTAAGTAGAATTTCAGTGCTATTTCTATGTATACTTTAATTTTTAAATATCTTTGAATATAAATCAAATCTTCATAATTTACAAATGCTGGACATTTTTAAGTAGAATTTCAATGCTAATTCTATGTATACTTTAATTTTTAAATATCTTTGAATATAAATCAAATCTTCATAATTTACAAATGCTGGACATTTTTAAGTAGAATTTCAATGCTATTTCTATGTATACTTTAATTTTTAAATATCTTTCAATATAAATCAAATCTTCATAATTTACAAATGCTGGATATTTTTAAGTAGAATTTCAGTGCTATTTCTATGTATACTTTAATTTTTAAATATCTTTCAATATCAAATCTTCATAATTTACAAATGCTGGACATTTTTAAGTAGAATTTCAATGCTATTTCTATGTATACTTTAATTTTTAAATATCTTTCAATATAATCAAATCTTCATAATTTACAAATGCTGGATATTTTTAAGTAGAATTTCAGTGCTATTTCTATGTATACTTTAATTTTTAAATATCTTTCAATATAAATCAAATCTTCATAATTTACAAATGCTGGACATTTTTAAGTAGAATTTCAATGCTATTTCTATGTATACTTTAATTTTTAAATATCTTTGAATATAAATCAAATCTTCATAATTTACAAATGCTGGATATTTTTAAGTAGAATTTCAGTGCTATTTCTATGTATATTCTAATTTTTGAATATCTTCGAATATAAATCAAATCTTCATAATTTGTGCACAAAAAGCAAGAACTGGTGATATTTATTGTGTATATATATATTTACTTTTTCGACAAGCCCGTCCAACGGGGTAGGGGTCCAGTGGCTTCGGCCCTGGATCTTTACAAGTTAATAGCGTCGATCCCAGGGGGCTACCCCCAGGCAATACCTGCCCCCTTGGGGGGCAGGGCTGGGTTTATTGACCAGCGCCTGAGGGGGAATGCCGAAGGGATCGACGCAATTTTTGTTCTTTCCCAACCATGAGCTTCGGCTTGTGGGTTGGCCCACATTAAAACGAGGCCTTGTGCCCAGCCCATACAAGTGGGGTATGAGGCAAATACGTATATATTTACTTTTTCGTTATTTTTTTTATTTTCGTAGTTTTATCCATACATACATGCATACATACATACACACTAACAGTATGTAACAAGGTTCGTTGTGGCAAACCTATATTTAACCATTTTCGTAAGCACTTTTTTACAAAAGACATACTTCTTAGTACACATCACACATGCTTTTGTAAATTTCCCATGGTTTTCATCTTCCAGCTACGAAACATTCGATGACAGAACTCAGTTCAAGTCTGTAGCGTTTTGTTTGATTTGAAGCCATTTTGAATAGCCTCATAGCAAATATATTTTTTAATAAAAAATGAATGAACAGAAACGAAAAAAAATAGAGACCGAGTTACAATTCTGACAGTGGTCGTACAGAAAAAGGAATTTCAGCAAAGAAAAGGAAGAGACAAAGACAAAAGGTAGTTTTTGGTTTTGGTTATAGCTACCTCGGGGAAAGGAAATTTCTTCCTGTCCAGTATATATACATATATATATATATATATATATATATATATAGAGAGAGAGAGAGAGAGAGATAGATAGATAGATAGATAGATAGATAGAGCTGAAGAGACTGAGATAGATAGATTGATAGATAGATAGATAGATAGATAGATCTGAACAAACTGAGATAGATAGATAGATAGATAGATAGATAGATATTGAATTTTGACCCCAACTAAAGCCTGAGTTCCGAATGGCCGAAATATGTTCTTGGTGGTAGGAAGTGAGTCCTTTTTTCTGCGCATGCCCACAGGCTTCTTCCTTCCTGAAGGCTCATGGGAGATTGTTATTTTTGGTTTAAAAAAATGTTATTTTAATTTTAATCCACACAAGTTTCACCTTTTTTTTAATTTTATTTTTTATTCCTATCCTGTTTAACGCTAATAGGCAAGTGTCTCTCTCTAGTTGTACATTCATAAGATGGGGTTAAAAGTAAACCCTAGGAAAACGCACCAGGAATAACAAGCTACCTTTTAAACCTAAAACATTAAACCTCTTGCCACCCCACACCCTTAAGCTATGAATCCAGTTATTCTCTCTCCAGCTATGGGTAAATAATACGGCAGATTGGGCTCTTTAACCTTGGTATGGCGGTAGCAGATTCATTTAGTTTTGTAGAGAAGAGATGATACCCCTCTGGAATAGAATGGACTATTCTGATTTAATATATACATTGATGGTGTGGATCACAGGCGCCTGTCCTCCGTGCAAGACTAGCTAGTAATTTTGGTTTGTTTTGTTTTGTTACGGCATATCAACCTCAGTGGGTCATTTAATGCCGATAAAGTTTTGAAATAAATCAATTCTTAATGAATACAATTTTTTTTATAAATACATTTTTCTATTTAACCCATAGATGGGACCCTAACAGGTACTACCACTCCGGGTCAGAGTGGACCAGGGAGCAATGGTGATGAAGGGGTGCTCCACATTCCCCAAACCTCCAGAACTGAAACCTCACCATCAGATAGAGTTTAATGTCATTCCCAGGACATGTAGACCCGCAGCCACCGCCTTCTAGCACCCATATGATAAAAAGGGATTGGGGCTTGCCATAAGGGCAATAGGGTTGGGAAAATCATATAGGTGCTAGGGCTTGACGTGACCAGCCGATTGATCGGAGGGAGCCTCTCCGACCGCCCGTCTAGCCCAAGATAGGGTCCAAAGTGGAGTATTGCATGTCATGAACTGCTCATCCACCTGGGCTCTATCCGTAAACATCACGGGTCGCCACCTACGGCCAACAGGTGGCCCCATTGGGGGAGTCTTACCCCTCTGCAGAGGTGCAGTCGGTGCATTCTAACGCCCTGCCGACAGGGCGGTAGCTAGTAATATACTACTGTTACCATATTCTTGTACGTCTTGTTAAAATAAACCCTTTTCATTGTAAGTTACGATTCGAGTTATTATTGTTATAATCAATAACATTACAATATTTTACATAGACTAAAGAAAAGTCTAACTATACAACAAAAACAAAAAACAAAAGCAAAAAACACCCCCGCTTTTAGAAGTCGTAAAATACCTTGTAATAGAAAATCCAGCCAATCAGAACACGGCACAACAAAATCGAACATTCTCGAACTGTGTAGCATGTTTCCTGGATTCTGATTGGCCAATGTAATTATTTCTCATAGTCAGATCCGATTTTTACGAGAAACAAATTGATTATTTCGAGTATAATGTTTCTGCGGTACAGGGCGATGAATAAGTAATCGGACTAACAATGACAACATATGTTATTGTTTTGATTTTTCGGACTGTTGTACTCATCTTTATTTTTTGTCTGATTTTCTAAAAATGAAGCTTGATAATATGTATTATTTGATCTCATACATAAATCTTTCCCTCTCTTTTTTTTTATAGCGTTGAGATATTATACAGTGTTTTTAACAACCGGTTTAGCTCAGTCGGTAGAGCGTTCGGCTAGGAATCACAAGGTACCTGGTTCGATACGGCCCTCGCCAACTCAGCGTATGAGTAGCACAGGGATCTGTGCGGTAAAGTGAGGAGCTGATAGTAGGTATGGCGCTCTACTTCAGACGCTAAAATGATCTCCTTGGTCTAGTGCTAGTGAAAAGGGGATATACTCCCTCGCTATCTGGCTGATACCGACTTTAGGCCACTCCGATGATTTTTATAGTTAGAATATACCCGACTGTTAAAAAATTGTTTTTCTCTGCATTTTTTTTCTAAGTAGGACTCATTTTTATTTGAATTTTTTTAGATGAGGCTTTATAATATGTATTATTTTGTCACACATTGCATACATCAATTTCCCCTCTTTAAAAAAAAAGATTAAACACTGCTTAGATTAGCTAGAATATACCCTACTGTTAAAAAAATGATTTGTATTTTTAGGTAAGACTTGTTTTTATTTTTATTTATATATCCCATCTCTAAACTCTTTTAAGGCAATGTTAGATAATCTGTGGAAAGATTATGAATGTTTATAAGGAACAGCTGACAGGTCTCAGACCTAATATAATAGCTGAAAAGATTATATTATTATTATTATTATTATTATTATTATTATTATTATTATTATTATTATTATTATTATTTGTCTGAATGTTTGAAATGAGACTTTATAATATGTATTATTTTGTCATATACCGCATACATAAATTTCTCCCCTCTTTTTTGTTTTGGCTAGTCTTGAATTATTATACGGTGTTTTCCGCAAATGTGATATTGTTCATCATTAGATGGTCTTTATACATAAAACTGTTTATCACGTTTTATGTGTTCTTTTTAAACAATTATTGTGAAAAAAGAAATAAATATAGAAAACGAATGTGATCTGTATTATTTTGATTTTTCGGACTGTTGTCCTCATCTTTATTGTGAAATATACAACATTTCGGCCAATTTACTATCCAACCTTCTTCAGGTGTTTCTTGTAATTCATTAGGATAGATTGTTCTCGTTCCATTAAAAGTGTTAAGATTTTGTTTATCTAAGTAGAGTAATGATTCAAATTGGGAAATCATTTCGAATAATTTATTATCTATTACACTGCAATGTTTTCAGGGTCGAATATATAATAGCTGATTTAAAAGCAGATGTGATATTGTTCCTCATTCGATGGTGTTTATACATAAAACTGTTTATCACGTTTTACGTGTTCTTTTTTAAATAATTATTGTGAAAAATTTAGAACACGAATAGGATTTGTATAATTTTAATTTTTTTTGACTGTTAAAATACATATACACAACGTTTCGGTCGATGTATCCTCTGACCTCCTTCAGGTGTTTCTTGTAATCCATTGGAGTAGATTGTACTCATTTCGTTACAAGTGTTAACATTTTGTTTATCCGAGTATAGTAATAATTAACTCTTAACATCCTGTTGAGAATTTTCTAAGTCCAGAGCCCCATTCCTATAAGGATTTATATAAAAAAAGAATAGCTAAAAATTGCCTTTTCATTTAAAGTTACCTGTTACTTCCCTTAAATCAAAAACTTCTAAACATTTTTAATATTACATTTAAACAAAGGCGGGGGTGGATTAGGAAAACAAATGTGACTTCCGTCCGGGTGGAATGAGGTGGTATAGGATGCTAAGAGTTAAAACATTCAGAAAAATGATAACTATACCAAAACATCCTCGTGATATCCTCCCGCATCATTTGAACTTCCGGTGCAGTGGTTAGCGATTCTGCTTTCAGTATCTGTTACTAATAGGTTCGGTTCTGGCTGAACGAAACATAAAAATGCAAGTCTAGTGTCATTGGCTTAGTCAGGTAAGAGACTCTGTTGACGTCATGGGCGCAAAGCAATATCTACTTAATACACGTGCATGTGCTTGAATTTATATCTAAGCACGAAAGACACTTAATATAAGTATATATGAACACGGTGTGTGTTATAGACAAGATGGAGGCATCTTTATACCGGATGGTAAGCCTCTAAAATTAGTAAACCACTTCTCATACCAAGGTAGTAATATTTCATCTACAACACGCATTAATGAACATGGTGTGTGTTTTAAACAAGATGGAGGCATCTCTATACGGATGGTAAGCCTCTAAAATTAGTAAACCACTTCTCATACCAAGGTAGTAATATTTCATCTACAACACGCATTAATGAACATGGTGTGTGTTTTAAACAAGATGGAGGCATCTCTATATCGGATGGTAAGCCTCTAAAATTTGTAAACCACTTCACATACCAAGGTAGTAATATCTCATCTACAACACGCATTAATGAACATGGTGTGTGTTTTAGACAAGATGGAGACCTCTCTTTACCGGATGGTAAGCATCTAAAATTAGTAAACCACTTCTCATACCAAGGTAGTAATATTTCATCTACAACACGCATTAATGAACATGGTGTGTGTTTTAGACAAGATGGAGGCATCTCTATACCGGATGGTAAGCCTCTAAAATTAGTAAACCACTTCACATACCAAGGTAGTAATATCTCATCTACAACACGCATTAATGTACATGGTGTATGTTTTAGACAAGATGGAGGCATCTCTATACCGGATGGTAAGCCTCTAAAATTTGTAAACCACTTCACATACCAAGGTAGTAATATCTCATCTACAGTACGCATTAATGAACATGTCGTGTGTTTTTAAACAAGATGGAGGCATCTCTATATCGGATGGTAAGCCTCTAAAATTAGTAAACCACTTCACATACCTAGATAGTAATATCTCATCTACAGAAAGCGATGTTAATGCACACATTAATGAACATGGTGTGTGTTTTAAAGAAGATGGAGCCATTTATATACCGGAAACCACTTCACATACCTAGGTAGTAATATCTAATCTACAGAAAGCGATCTCAACACACGCATACACTCATGCATGTGCTTGAGTTTCTATCAAGTTGTCTCGCCGTGTCCATTTTCTACGACGATAACCATTACACGATGCGTCTCCACAATAGGAAAGACATGGTCATCTATAGACAAATTATCTATCATAAAGCGAGAATTCTTCCATGACGTAGCCGTATCAGTGCTAATCTACGGCTGCCCCACCTGGATCCTAACAAAGCGCGTAGAGAAAAAAATTAGACGGGAACTACACAAGCATGTTGCGCATTGTCTTGGAAACAGCATCCCACATGAAAACAGCTGTGGAGCCACCTGCCTCCCATCACACAAGCCATCCAAGTGAAATGAGAAAGACATGGTAGACACTGCTGGAGAAGCAAGGACGAACTCACAAGTGGCGTTCTCCTATGGACATCTACACATGGACACACCAGTGTATGCCGTCCAGCAATCAATCAGCTCTGTCAGGATTTTTGGTTCCGTGTGGAAGAGTTTCCAGGGGTGATGACCGATAGGGGTGTTTGGCGAGAAAGAGGCATGGGAATACGTGCTGACTGCGCAACATGATGATGATGATAATGATAATGATGATGATGATGAAAGACCCTGTAAAGCTGCTATTTTATTACAAAGTGCTATTATTTAGACAGTTAAAAATATATTAAATTGTATCCTACTTAATATATTTGTAACTGTGAAAACAGTGATTAGCAAGATGTTATATAAATCGATAGGGACGGTTGGCGAGAAAGAGTCATGGGAATCCGTGCTGACAGCGTGACCTGATGATGATGATGATGATGATGAGGAGGAGGAGGAGGAGGAGGAAATTAAAATGTTTTTGCAAGACAAAGATACAATTTTTCCTTTTAACATAATTTTTGTTTTCAAACTTATCTACTCAATTTTTTTTATTTTCCTCATCTTTATTTTTTTAATTTTATTTCCCCACCTCTTTTGGCTCGTCGAATGTTGTGAAAAAACACAACGAACATGTGGATACGTTATGTCTGAATTTTTAGGGGAGGTGCTGAACTCTGGAACCCTCTGCGAATATCCTCTGTTCTCTTTCCATTGTGTAACTTTTTTTTTTTTTAAGATCAAATCGATCCCTTATTATTTTGATTAGTGGAGCCTAAATGATATTCTGGATCTGCTGATCAAATTTATGCCGTTTCCCCCTCATCTGTCTCAATCTTCTTTTCTGCTGAAAATACAGCGATCGAAACATTATGATAAAAACAAATAACAAAGACAAGGAAATTAGTCGGAATAAAACAATTTACAGATGAAGATATTAAAAACAAAAAAAACAAAAAACAAAAAAACATGCATAAAAAGAGAAAAAGAAAAAGAAAACAATGAGCTGAATATTAAGAGCCACTGATCTAATAGAAAAATGGGGGGAAAACAAACAGACAAACAAACGGACAAAACAAACAAACAAACAAACAAAAAATTACATCCTCTACGTTAGTGTCCGTTCTTTTACAGAATTCTAGAATCTGATAGATTTATTTCGTGCCAATCGTTTGGCGTTGTGCAATTATTAATTAAGTTTCAGCAACCCGGATATTTTCATTTCTCATTCAAGACATAGGCTCGCATGTTACTGTTCTCTTTCTATGTATGTGTGTGTGTGTGTGTGTGTGTGAGTGTGTGTGTGTATGTGTGTGTGTATGTGAGTGATTGAGTGTGTTTTTGTGTGTATGTGTGTGTGTGTGTGAGTGAGTGAGTGTGTGTATGTGTGTGTGTGTGTGTGTGTGTGTGTGTGTGTGTGTGTGAGAGAGAGAGAGAGAAAGAGAGAGAGTTTTAGAGTGACTGAGGGAAAGAGAGAGAGGGTAGACGAGGCCCTTTAATCTTGGTTAGACAATCGGTTCAGTAGAAGGAAAACTCTGAATTCAAACCTGTTAATCTACGCTTAAGAAATTATTGACCTCGTGTCACATCCTACTCATGCAGAGGGGGTTGGTAAATACATATTTTTACTCACACACAAACACACACACACACACACACACACACACACACAGAAGAGTGTAAGCATACACTTGCTCACGAATTTAAGCACACATACACCCACAATAGAGTTGGTCGATTTTGGAACTGTAACATTTCCCACGTGGCGAAAGGTACAAATTAACATAAACAATTACCTCACAAGATATTTTTCTTCAAAACTTTTCCTTCATTTGAGGAAATTAAACATATCGGATGTGTCCTTGGTGATTTGGGGGGTGTGTGTGTGTGCATATTTTCAATTTGAATTCTAGTTATTCGTTTTCATTTAAAAGAACAATATTTTCTGTTTTAAATTTTCTAACCAATTTCTAGATTAATGTTGCGAAAACGAGGACTTTTGGGAGCATTTTAGTAGACGATCTTTGATGCTATTTCCCCAAACAATGGTGCAAGTACGAGATCTAGTTTTTGGTATCATTACTCATTATACCAACACACAACTTTCGTTGTTTTACAGAAATTCACATTTACAAAGAAGTGAAAAATCAACCTATCGTAGCCCACATACACACACACGCATATCATGATTATTGAGGGTAACAGACCCCATCTTTATTATATAAATAGAATTAATTGATTTCATGTATTCTTTAAACAATAATATGCAAATGTCCACATTGGCTGTTAACGTTTTATCGAATCAGGTCATCGATTTTTTGATGTGTTCGATTTGTCCTCAACACATTTTCAACAAATGGTTTTTCCGATCATATCTCTGTTAATGTCATTTTTTCCTCTTCACATTTTAGTCACACATAGTTTAACAGGTATAGTTTTTTTTCTTCTCCTAGATGGGTTGTCATACCAAGGTTAATGTGCCTAGTCTACCCAACTATTTACACATAACTTGGGGAAGAATAGTTGGATTCATACCTTTCCCAAGATTATTAACGCTAAGTGAATGCAAATAGTTATGTTCAGGATTTGAACTCGTCTCGTCGTGTCTATTTTACTACAACGGGTAACCATTAGACCACAAACGCCTCCTAAATAAAACCACCTCCCGTATATGTAGTAGGGATATCCATTTTTTCGTCTGCTTTTCATTTTAAAAACGAAGTGAGAGAGAGAGAGAGAGAGAGAGAGAGAGAGAGGAGAGAGGAGAGAGAGGAGAGAGAGAGAGAGAGAGAGTTATATACTCTACCAATGAACATTAATGTGTATGTCCCAATCCTCATAAATACGGTAATATTATGCTGACTGAGTAGTCTTATACCACTAACAGTGGTGTTTACCTTCTTCACGCCGCTGGCGAGTATTGTATTTTGTTAATCTTAGAAAGATTCCATTTTATTTCCAACCTCCGATTGGTTATTTCTCACTTAGTAAACTTTGTTAGGTTACAACAGAGAGAGAGAGAGAGAGAGAGAGAGAGAGAGAGAGAGAGAGAGAGAGAGAGAGAGAGAGAGAGAGAGAGAGAGAGAGAGAGTTATATACTCTACCTATGAACATTAATGTGTATGTCCAAATCCTCATAAATACAGGAATATTATGCTGACTGAGTAGTCTTATACCACTAACAGTGGTGTTTACCTTCTTCACGCCACTGGCGAGTATTGTATTTTGTTAATGTTAGAAAGATTCCATTTTGAGTTATATATATTTTATATTTTTGTACTTATATTTAATTTCTCGTTTTATTTTTTATTTTTTCAGAATTGTCTTGAAATGGAACGCTATTTAAAAAACGAACCTCAATTAACGGCATTTAAAAAGCTCAATTCGGATTTGAGATGTTCGTGGGAAGTTTCCATTGAGGAAGACGAGGAAGATGATGAAGATGAAGAGAATGAAAGCGAAGTGCGCCTGGATGAACTCGAAGATCTACACTTGGAGGATCGTACCATGGACTCGATCAGCGTCCACAGTTTCGGATCTTCTTCGAGCAGTGTCTCATGGGATAGCAACATCAGCGAGCCACCCGTGTCCCCATCAAAGCCATCCCAAAGCGACGGGGATCACTCTCCAGTTCAAATGAACAAGTGTCGCGTCAACTACCCCCAACTCAAAAAGAACTCAATATACTCATCACCCCCGAGTGGTAAACAGACGCGACCCTATTCGCTGCAGTCGGGTCGGATCTCGCATGTGATACGGAAGCTGGATGGGGGCAACAACACAGACCTCCGCAAAAAAGTACATAAATGTTTTTACGAAGGCTGCAAAAAAGTTTATACGAAAAGTTCTCATTTAAAAGCCCATCTCCGGACGCATACGGGTAAGTGGAATTTGAAATTTAAACACTCTTAAAAAGTTTGCCGCTTTAGTTTACATTTCTTAAAATACAATCTAGGACAAGTTTATATGACGATTTTTTGTTTGTAAATAATTTTCTTGTAAAACTATATACGTTAGATAACTTTAGATAGTCATTAAAATAAAACAAGCTATGAATAAATATATAATACGAAGCATGTATTAATTAAAAAATTTAAACACACTTAAAAAGTTTAGTTTACATTTCTTAAAATACAATCTAGGACAAGTTTATATGACGATTTTTTGTTGTAAATAATTTTCTTGTAAAACTATATACGTTAGATAACTTTAGATAGTCATTAAAATAAAACAAGCTATGAATAAATATATAATACGAAGCATGTATTAATTAAAAATTTAAACACACTTAAAAATTTAGTTTACATTTCTTAAAATACAACTAGGACAAGTTTATATGACGATTTTTTGTTTGTAAATAATTTTCTTGTAAAACTATATACGTTAGATAACTTTAGATATTCATTAAAATAAAACAAGCTATGATAAAATATATAATACGAAGCATGTATTAATTAATAAAATTAAACACACTTAAAAAGTTTAGTTTACATTTCTTAAAAACAATCTAGGACAAGTTTATATGACGATTTTTGTTTTGTAAATAATTTTCTTTTAAAACTATATACGTTAGATAACTGTAGATATTTATTAAAATAAAACAAGCTATGAATAAATATATAATACGAAGCATGTATTAATTAAAAAATTTAAACACACTTAAAAAGTTTAGTTTACATTTCTTAAAATACAATCTACGACAAGTTTATATGACGATTTTTGTTTGTAAATAATTTTCTTTTAAAAACTATATACGTTAGATAACTTTAGATATTCATTAAAATAAAACAAGCTATGTATAAATATATAATACGAAGCATGTATTAATTAAAACTCGTTTTTAAAAACTCGGTAGACCATCAAATGTTTCCATTATGCTCAACCTAGGAATCATATGTATTTTCATTCACACACAGTTCATCTCCAGCATGACTGAACGACTTTTTGTTTAGAATATAACAACCCTAGTTGAATTAGTACCTATTAAATTATGGCTAAACAAATCGAGAAAAATCAACTAAGGCCTAGGATCAGATATAGGAAGGCCGCCCTTGCGTGATGAAACCGGACTGCCAAGCTGACCCGATATCGACTGATTTTACATATATTATATATACTTTTATACACGACGATATATATTAAACACGTATGGCTTTATATTTAGAATATGAATTTAACATTTTTAGAAAAAAACAAATTATGTCATAATTTTTTGACAGAATCTGTTTCGACCTTTTAATAGAGCTGTCTTCATCATGAGCAACATATGAATGAAAGACGGAATAAATAACTGTTAGATAGGAGGGGTACAAACGAACGCTGGTTTTCGATGCTGGAATTCACCAGCGTTCGTTTGTACCCCTCCTATCTAACAGTTATTTATTCCGTCTGTCCTTCATATGTTGCTCTTGATGAAGACCGCTCTATCAAAAGGTCGAAACAGATTCTGTCAGCAAACTTATAACATCGTTTGTTTTTTCTAAAAATGTTAAATTCATACTGTCGGATTAACTTCCATTTACTTCATATATATA
>CM042155.1:693489-722610 GCA_023376005.1 Doryteuthis pealeii
TCTCTATTTGTCTGTAAGCAAAACTACGTCACTGCTTACTCACAGTCGTTCAGGAATTAGATAAGTTTATCAATGAATATTTAATTTATAGTCAATATCATTACTACATTAAAAAAAATATTAGAATTCTATGAAACATTGTCAAATTTTCCAGAAAATTTCGATACTTATTCACCTTTAGATGAATTTATGTTTAAAAATAGTTTTCTTTATTATTCTTTATATATTAGGTGAAAATATTTCTGAGAATCTATACGTTTATTAATGTTACTGCCACTGCAGAATCGTCCTTACATACGTTGCCCTCGCTCTTTTTTTAAAAATGTATTTATTGGGGTGTCAGTAAATAAGATGGAAGGAAAATAAAATGAAACTATTGTGCTTTTCTATTTGATGGACCGCAAAAGGAAATATATTTGTAGTTCAACGTGTCTGTCACGTTTTTTATTATATTTACAAAACAATTGCCTTTTTCTAGTTATATTTCCTGTCTTATCAAAGATTTTGTTGTTTTGCCAACAAATGAATTTACAGAGTGATGTCGCTGACCCTTTTGTTGTCGTGATACAATTACAAGTCTCTATGACGTACAATCTTTGTGCAAAGAACACAAAGAAAAATTAAATCATACACTGATGGCTACAATCTACCCATTGAGGCATATTTCCGACCGATTCCTATCTATGACCTGTGTCAGAAGAATTTGAACCAAATAATCAAGTTCATTTGTATAGATTGATCAGGTATTATCCGTGACCAGTGTCAGAATAATTTGAACCAAATAATCAAGCTCAGTCCATAGAGAATCTGCCTAGGAACCACAAGGTTCGGGTTCGATACCGTCCCCGCCAACTCAATGTATGAGTAGCATAGCTTGGGTAATCTGATCTGCGCGTAAAGTGGGAGCTGACGGTTTGTGAGGTAATCTACCCCGGCATAAACAATCTCCCGTGTCTAGAGCTAGCGAAAAGGGGAGAGACCCCTCACTATCCGGTTGATACCGAGAATAGGCCACTCCGTCGACAACTTTACTTTTTACTTTGAGTAAATTGAATATTTGCCCCAGTTACCAGGTATCAGTTTAGGATAAAGTAAACACCATTATTTCGATGCTTTAACTTCTCCACTCGGAAGATTGGCGCTCCACGACTTTCTATTTCTAATCCCCTACTTTATTCCGCCTTTACACTGTTAATCTAAGCCTGAAATATCGAATACATTGATCAACTTTGAATATCTTTTGGAGCGTCTCCAGGATGTTTTTGAAAGCAGGTGTTCGTTCTATAACAACAGCCAATCTGCATCAGCTGCACAACATGAATGCATCATGATGTGATTAAGAATACATTAATCGGTTGGCAACAATTTACAAAATGTTGGCAATTCAATTATAAGATAGAAGGAAATACTTGTATTACACTGACGGATATAAAAAGTTACTGAGTTGGTTTCTATATTCGACTTTTGGCGTAGATAACGAGAAAGACTAAAGTGTCTAGCGTTGTAGGTCTTTGCCTCCCCGACAATAAAAAAGAAAAATGGTGACTTTCCATTTGAATATAAAAAAACAAACATATAATTTAAACAGTGTTTTCAAAATTGTCAAGTTGCTTCGCTTTTTTTCCGATCAAAATTTGTGGCAATTTCAAAATTTCTAGCAAATAAAAAATTTCTGTAATTTCAAAATTTGTAGCAATTTCAAAATTTCGCCAGTTCCAGAATTTCTAGCCATCTCAAATTTTTTGGTAATTCCAAAATTTCTAGCAATTTCAAAATTTCTAGCAATTCAAAATTTCTGCCAATTGCAAAATTTTTCTAGCCATCTCAAAATTTCTAGCAATTTCAAAATTTTTGGTAAGTTCAAAATTCTGACCAATTTCAAATTTCTTGCAATTTAGTTAATATATGGCTTGCAGAAAAGTTACGCTGAAGGCACTGGTTCCTGTCCGAACACAAAGCTAAGCAATGATATGACCGTACAAATTTAGATGTGACTACTTAGTAACAAGTATAATACTGTAAGCAGCTGTAAAGCGGGTTGTTGTTAAGCTTATTACATAAACAACTGTTATATGCAGTCACATTTGTTCTGAGGTAATTGGGTTATGGTTAACAAGACTTGTGCACCTTATAAACTGTGGAAAGAATGCTTATAAAAATTATTCATCAGTGGCTGTTAATCGGACCCGGGGTGACTGGCTTATTTTTAAAAAAGAAAGTAAAAAAAAAAAAAAAGCAATGAGTAGATAATATCGCGAACCTCATTGTGACAGGCCTCCATCAGTAAAGGCGCCTCCAGTCAGTAAAGGTCTTGTCCAGTCAGTAAATTCCTCTCATATTATCATAAATTATATTGGTTCTAAAAGGGCTGGGCATAGAAGAATTCATTATTTACTGTATAGAAAGCATATTTTTTTTTTATGAGATTGTAGCAATATTTGTATTTATATTATCATGGTCATATCAAATTCTTTTGCGAGATAATATTTCACACGACAATGAATTACCGTGAAATAATAAAAGCTGCCTTTTTTGTTGTCTTATCGCGTCCGTCGACCAGGCAAATCTATATTTATTCTATTTTGCACGCACCATTTATCATTTTGTTATAAATAGTTGAGCGCAGCCATTATACATTTCATAATATATCTGGAAATTTCTGGGGAAATATAATATTTCTTGTAAGGTTTCAAATTGGGTAACGTATATAAGAAGATGATGAGTTAAATATATTCATACACATCCCATCATCTTCAGTGCATATATATTTCTGCTGAGTTTATGTGCGATCTTCAGTTGTGCCAGATCATTTCATCTATCTAACGCAATGTTATATCTCTATCTCTATTATACATCTTTAAGGTACATGGTCGTCAGTGATGCACTATTTTCTCTCTTAGCATCAATCGCTCCGATATCTATATATATCTTATACTTGAATCTGCATCTTTCATATCTCTTAAGCTACGTTGCTAGTTTTTTATTTCATTGGAAATATCTGCGTAACGCTTAAGATGTCGTTTTTTGCTTAAACATATCTTATATATCTCTATATATTATCCCTTAAGAGTTGACAACCTCGAAAATAAAAGGCAGAACTTTCGTTTTTAACTTTCTTTAACTTCCTTCCTTATTCTCGGACGTGATACCTTATACAGTCACTAAATAGCATGCAACACACTATCTCACACACACACACACACACCACACACACACATACATAAGTGATGTATATACAGAATTGTATATATTTTGCCGGTTCTATTCGTAGAGTGTTCGCTGGAATACACAAGGTTCTTGGTTCGAGACCGACCCCGCAACTCAGCATATGAGTAGAACAGGATCTGTGCGGTATAATGAGGCTGTATTATGCTCCACCTAATCTTATTATATCTCCTTTGTCTAGCGTATAAAAGGGATAGACTCCCCTCGCTGACTGGCTGTATACGAATTTATCTGCCTCGACGACTTTACTTTTACTAATATTAATATATTATATATATATATTATATATTATTATATATATTTATATATAACCAGTATTTTGAGTTCAGTCGGACTAAAATTAGGCGAAAGACATTTCAAAATAATTAGTTTGTAACAAATCTGTCTAGTACTTACGATGGGTAATACACACACACAGACAGCACACACACATACACTATACACTTTATTATTATATTTATATATATCTATATATTTATGTTAAGTTCTTTCTATATGTATTATATTTATATTAATTATTATTAATTATTATTTATTATTATTATTATTTCACTCCCTTCTGAGTTTTTCATACCACGTTAGCTGATGGTCTTTCACCGTAGGTCTGAGTGACGACAAATCTCCTCAGTGTTTTATTATTATTATTATTATTATTATATATTTATTATTATTTATTTGCACATGGTGAGGTGAAATCAGTTCTAATTTTTGTATTTCTTTCGAATGTCTTGTTATCCGGAGCTTTTTTAAGATGTGTGTGAAACGTGTATTCTATGATTCCTCTTTTTTTCTAAAAAAATTTGGGACGTGTTCAAAAATGTCCCGATTTCTCTTCAAAACACCATTTGATATCAAAAGCCAATGCTGTTCTTTCTCTGCTTATTACTTCATTACATAGCATATATACATACATTACATATATTACATAATTAAATTTGCTATTTTCCTTAATCATATATATTTATTATATATATATATATATATTAATATATATATATAGTATCAATTGCTACGTTAACCTTTTCTGCAGTCGCATCAGTAAATTATTCCAAAGTGCTCAATATATAAAAACAAAGTGCGTTAATTATAATGATATTAGTTTTTTGTATAATAATATATATATTATAATATAATATATATATATATGTATATTATATTATATTAATCATCCACAAGGATTTCATTAGGACTCTACATACGCCGAACCAAGTGATATAGAGCAACTAAAGAATTACATCGACTATTAAGCGTAGGGTAGGTCCTGATGAAATCATTTGATTGAAACAGGAGACTCACTTTTTTGTCTACTACTATAACTAATATATATATATATATAATATATATATATATAAATGGTAAAATAAAAAGGCTTAAAATCGGCTTTTGTCGGTTATAGATCTATTTCTAGCCACCAAGTATCTGGAGTACTAAAAAAAAATAGAAATATACCACAAAGACTTGTGGGTAGGAATAGACTATAACCGCAAAATGCCAATTTTTTCCTTTTTCCTTACCAATTATATTGCTAACTTGGACCTGAACAACTCTAACATTCCGTTGTTGGAAAAAAGGTCCAACTTAGAATGATCATAATACCAACTTACCTGAAACACACACACACACACACACACACACACACACAACACATAATATATATATATATATATATATATATAATAAATAAATAGATAATAGATGTAAATAAAGTTTTAGTTTATATTTATTTGCACTGTTCCAATGCAAATAAATAAAACTTAAAAAATAAATATAAATTAAAAACATGTTATTATTATCTCTCTATCACAGATATGAGCACTCTTCTCTAAAACCTGTACGTTGGATTTCTACCGCTTTCAAGTATAGTATCTATATATATACATTGATATACATACACGTATATTGTTGATTAGTGGCTCTCATTAGTTTTATTGTTCTTTTTCCTCATTAGAGCTCTTTAAGATTCTACGTCTAGATTATAATTGAAATTTTTAAGAGATTTTACGTATTATTTTGTCGTCCGAAACACCACACTTATCAAATGGACAATATCTATTTATGATATATATATCTATATCTATATATCTGACTGCTTTTTATATTTTTTATCTTTATTTTTTTAATGTAGATATATTTCTTTATATTGAATGTCATAGGTTCGCTGCAAATCTTTCACGTGATATATATATATTATTACATAAATATATATTATTATATCTATAAAAAAAAAAAACAAAAAAAAAACAACCCTGAAAAAAAAACAAGCAGACATAAAATGCGTCTTAAATCTTGCCTACTTTAAGCCGCTGACAGCGTCTTTTCTTACCTCTGCGATCCTACCATAACCCGCTGAAAACGGCTCTCGCACGTGTCGCTTGAGATGACACGGAAAAAAATCCACTATTGAACACTCTTGCCATCTTATGTTTTTGTCGTGAACCAACCCTGAGACTGGGCTTGATACATTAAATTAACAATAGAAACCCAAATATCCCAATATACAGTTAAAATTCCAAGAACATTTGCTACAGCTGTTGTAGGCAAAATCCTTTTCTCCCCATCAACCTCTACTCCCCCAAGACCCTCCTACTACTCTGCCCAGACCCTGTGCTCACCAAGACACTGTTGTCTAAGACCCTTTCTTCCTAAGAGCCTCCCTCCCTCTGGCTTGCAAACCCTTTCACCAGAGAGCGCTTTCCAGAGAAATCCTAAAATATAGATTACTTAGCCTGGAAAACATTTTATTTACAAACTAATCATATAATAGAAATGATTTAAATTGATTAGAAATAATTATTATTAAAGAATATTATTAGTTTTCACACCTACCGTAGCTGGTGTCACTGAGGCTGAGTGACAGGCAGTTCTTCAGTTTCCAGGACTCTTCAGAGTATTCAGCCAGCCCAACAGTGCTGTTAATTTTGGCATTGTCTCATTCTGGCCTTTTCTTGAATTTTTTCCCCAAGGTTTCCAACCCCAAATTATTTTCCAGAGCTTTGGGGACCGTTCCAAGGTCAATATTTACAATTGGCACGACCTTCACCTTAGTGTTCCACAGTTTCCCAGTTCTCTGCAAAGTCTAAGTATTTGTCTATCTTTTCGCTTCTTTCATTTTCACTCGTGGTCGCCGGGAGCAAAATCCACGAGATGACAGGTTCTCTTTTTCTTGTCAGTCAATACTAGGTCGGTCTCCTGACCGGATTATTATTATTATTATTATTATTATTATTAGATTATTATTATTATTATCTACGAGACCTTCCCACTAAAGTCTAAGTGAGAGAAAGTCTTGTCATTCTCCAAACTCTTCTAAGAATCCTAGCTGATCTCAGCAAATGCCGTGGTCGGAATGGTTTCAATTCTTCTTTTGATCTCCAGTTCACGGATTATACCCAGTGCTCCAAGTATGCTTGGTATGACAGTCACCTTCATGTTCCATAATTTCTTAAGCCTCTGGCAAGGTCCTTTATTTTCCAGTTGTTTTTTTTTCTTCTTGTTAATTATAACTAGATCTTGTCTTCTGAACTGGGGATTCGTTTGTATCATTATTGATATTATTATTATTGTGAAGGTTTTGCACACCCGTCTAAGCTGGTGGTTCACTGGAGGTTGAGAGACAGCAAGTCTCCTCAGGTATCCAGGACTATTATTTCACTCCTTAAGAGTTTTTTTTTAGACCAGATAACACTGGTTTTTCACTGGAGGTGAGTGACAGCAAGTCTCCTCAGATCTCGGGAGAATCTTCTGAGTATTCGAGCCGATCCAACAATGATGTTGTTTGGATGGATTCGATTCTTCCTCACCCCTGGGGATCGTTACAAGGGCACTAATTACATCTGAACGACTTTACCTTTATGTTCCCACTGTTTTTATTTATTCATTTTTAAAAAAAATTTTTTTTTTTTTAGTTTTTGGCAAGGTTCAGGTATTTGTCAATCTTTTCGTTTTCTTTAAGTTTGCAACTTTTGATGTTTTTTTTTTTCCACCTGCTTATCATTCTTTCCAAGCCTTCTAGATAATATGTTGAAAAAAAAAAAGAAAAAAAGAAAGAAAAAGAAAGAAAGAAAAAAAGGAAAGAAAAAGATCGTCGTGGTTGTTTAATTCTTCTACTCCCACTAATCCTCCTCCCCTCTCTCTTTCTATCTCTTCATCAAAAAAAAAAAAAAAGGGAAAAAAAAAGAATCTTTGAACAAACTTGTGATCTTTAACTCATTGTACATTATAAACTGTTTCAGCCTTTTAAAAAAAATTTTATTACAGTTAAAAAAAAAAAATCATTAAATTGTTTTGCGTCTTGAAAACAAATTTCACTTAAAACTTAGCAGTTCACCTCGCTTTTTTTACTTTTGGTATCATCAGCATCATCATTATTTTCATTATCATCATCGTCATGATTATCATCATCCTTATTATTATTATTATTATTATTATTATTATTATTGCTATTGAAATTATTTTGGGAGTGGTCGATTCTTGGTGTGTGGTTGGACACAGGATGCCTAAATAGCGACATCTTTTTCAATTGGAGCTGTCATGATTATCATCAAACATTTACAGTGGATGCTGCTACTTCGATCTTATTTTAAATATTCTTTTTCAATATTTTATTTTCCAAACAGCTCACAATCCATGTCATTTAAAAGTAATGGGATGTTAAAATTTTGTTATTAATTATATTTTTACACGCATATGAATGTAAGAGGGTGAATGAGAGAAAGTGTGTGTGTGTGTGTGTGTGTGGTGTGTGTGTGAGAGAGAAAGAGAGAGAGAGAGAGAGAGAGAGAGAGAGAGAGAGAGAGAGAGAGAGAGAGAGAGAGCAAGAGTGAGTAAGAGCAGAAGAAAGAGACATAAAGAGAGAAAAATAAAGATATATATATATAGAGAGAGACAGACAGACATACATATATATATACAATAAAAAATAAAATAATCAACAATCCCTTGTTTTTGTTCATTTTATATTATTTTTATTTATTTGAGAGCCACTTTGTGATACATTATAACCCGGTAAGTAAAACTGTGTACGAGTGAGAGTCAAAATTATCCACATTCTTGTTTTTGGAAGCCGAACTCATCGTGGATGATTGATAGACAGAACTATATTAATCTGCAGAGAAAAAAACCACCTGTTTTGTTGGCACCCTTCCGTTTTCTAAAGACGATGGCGTAGTGTTAAATTTTTTTTATCTGCATCTGCGCGAGTGGCCAATTTTTGAATGGTAGTCTCTGGTACACTGACTGCACACAAACAGTGACGCTAGCTGGAGCTGCTGTTGTCTCTCCTTCTTTCTGGCTCTCTTTGTTTGTGGCATTTTTCCTCTTTGTTTCACTCTTTTTCGTACCTTGTTTGACAAGGAGGCGCTTGCTTGTTTTTTTTTTTTTTGTTTTTTTTTCACCGACCTCCCAAGCTACCTCAGCTGTGATAACTCACTCGTTCGTCATTACCATCTCTCGAGCCTGCTGAATCATCTCATCAGTTGACGAGCAACCTGCTTCCTCTTTGGGTTTCATGCTTCTCAAGCCACTTTTAAACTTCTCTATCATACATATATTTACGCGGCAATGCACCTCTATACCCCTATTGTGCTAAAATTATTGAGCAATTTTGTATATAAGGTGTGTGCTAGATGCACACTTTTATTTATAGACTCGGTGATAACCATGTGATCATACTCTTGGCCAATCACTGGCAGTACTCTGCTGTTAATACAATACTTAAACGAAGAACACTGACCATAATTACTTTGAACCTTCGTGGACGACGGACATAGGATTGTATCACTGGACCTTTACCAATACGCTGGATAGGACTTATTCGCAAGATAGGACTTATACACTTACCAAAGGATTCCATAACCCAGGACTTACTTACTTAAGCCCTTTTCAAACTGGCCAAGGATGGCATTTAAAAACTTAACAAAAACATCTGATGAATTTTACCCCTGGTACTTCTTCCGACCAAAAAATCGGCTCAATTCCTTGGTGCATACTATCAGTGAAGCGGCTATGTTTACACTGTAAAAGATAGGAAGCAAAATGGCGCGATCAGGCCCAAACTTCGATCACCTGACCACAAAAATGCCAACTATAAGCACGCATGCGCAGTATGCCGTATGACAATAATAAAGATGTATTATGGTGAAAGTGTGGATAATTTTTGACTCTCCCTCGTACAATGATTTAAATATTTAAAAAGATACACCGAAGTGATGTTATCTAAGGGCCATTCGGTATTTCGGGTCTTTCAACATCATTCACCTTCACCTAGGTGATCCAACTGGTATTGATTAAACACCAGCTTATGGTCAGGTAAGGAGATATCAACAGCAGAAAACTATGATGGCGGACCTTGAAGAATTTTTACTATGAAGAACAAGAGAAACCTCCAATCAAATGCGTCTCCGGTGTAGCGTAATTATTACGGTCTACGGGAATTTGGGGATTGAAAAGAAAACGGTAATCGGATTTCTGGAGAAAGAGAAGAAAAAGAATAAGAACAAAGGTTAAAAATTTGTAAAGGTAAACACTCAACGGAGGGGGCAGCAATTGACGACAAATGACAACGGAAGTAGATTTAAAAATAAAAACGGAAGTTCCGAGTTTTGACCGGAAGCGGAAGTGGGTGACCCTCCCACCCCGAGGTGAGAAACGGAAGAAGAGTAAAATCGGCCTTTTTCGGCTAGGCCTTCGTAAGGGGCAAATGGGGCTTCCCGTGATGTGTTTCGCAGAGTAGCACCGAACATGATTTACGATAGAATAATTTGACCTTACCCCCCCCTCTCTCTCTCCTTCTCTCTGAAAAAGAACCCACGAGCCTAGAAATAAATAAGCAGCCCCCCTTGTGACTATACGACTTGCGTATGTTGTTTCTACTAACGACTCCAACAACTCGAGTTTGGCCCTATGCAACACCGGGTTCTGACTCTCCCATAAGAAAGGACAGATCCAAGTAGATGGTTTCCCCCCTATCCTAGAGAAGCTGAGAAGCCCAGAGACGCCCTTGGACGCTCAGAATGGATTAACTCACAGGCAAGTTCTATTAAGTCCTTTTAAAAAATGTCAAAGAACACGATATCAAATATTGCATCCCAAACGATAAAGATATATAAATATCTCAAATACAGCCATCTAAGGATGGTTTAGCTTCTTCACTCCGCTGGTGAGAATTGTATTTTTAATGCTAAAAAGATTCCATTTAATTTCCAGCCTTCGTTTGGTTATTTCTCATTTAGTAACCTTTGTCGGTTACAACAAGAGAGAGAGAGAGAGAGAGAGAGAGGAGAGAGAGTGTGAGAGAGAGAGTGTGTATGTGTGTGTGTGTGTGTGAGAGAGAGAGAGAGAGAGAGAGAGAGAAGAGAGAGTGTGTATGTGTGTGTGTGTGTGTGTGAGAGAGAGAGAGAGAGAGAGAGAGAGAGAGAGAGAGAGAGAGAGAGAGTGTGTGGTATTGTGTGTGTGTGTGTGTGTGTGTGAGAGAGAGAAGAGAGAGAGAGAAGAGAGAGAGAGAGAGAGTTAAATTCATCTTAGACGATTTGGACGGTCTCATTTTTAAACTAGAGGGTGTTGCAAGATGATAACGGTCGTATGATTAAAGAACAAGAGTATTAATCTATAGATTAAGATTATGCTTGCTTTTGAAGGAAAACTAATTTATTGCAAATAAGCATATTTAACCCTTAAAGTCCATCTACTTTACTGTGACGGTTGAAAACGGATGAGTGGTATTCGTACATTGCCAAACTTATTCTGATATAAAAACTAATAAAAAAACTTTTTACTGACTAAATTGAGATTATGTGTAACTCTCTCCCTTAAAAATAAAAAAAATACTATAGTATTATCTATTATGCTCTAGAAAGAATTGCGTTGATTGTAAATAATTTTTTCTGAAAAGTTGTAGTAGTAGTAAAAGAGATGAATCTATGCCTTTTTTCACTAGGAGATTGTTTTTGATGTAGAGTGCTGCACCTACCACTAGCTTCCACATACTCTACTGCACAGATCAGATTACTCAAACTGTGCTACTCATGCGCTGAGTTGGCGAGGGTCGGTATCTAATCTGGAACCTTGTTCTTGGTAGTAATGGTGATGAAGGGGTACTCCACATTCTCCGAGCTCCAGAAGTGGAACTTCACCATCAGATTAGATTAGAGTTTAAACGTCATACCCAGAACACTAAGACCCTCAGCTACCGCCTTCTACCTCATATATGATAAAAAGGGTTGGGGCTTGCTGTAAGGGCAATAAGGTCGGGACAATCATATAAGCGCTATGGAAGCGCGTGGTGTAATGGTTAAAGTTATGGGAAATGGACTCGTCGCCCCGAGTTCAAATCCTGGATGCGGTAATTGCATTTCACTTAGCGCTAATACCCTTGAGAAAGGTATGAATCCTACTCTCCCCCAGCTATGGATAAATAGTAGGGCAGACTTAACGCTTGGTTAGGCAATCGTCTAGAGAAGAAAACTCTAAATTCAACCCCTCCGCCGAGCAAGATGGACACAAGGTCAATTTTTAAGCGAAGTTCAACAGGTTTGAATTCAGAGTTTTCCTTCTCCTAGACCGATTGCCTAACCAAGGTTAAAGTCTGCCCTACTATTTATCCATAGCTGGAGGGAGAGTAGGATTCATACCTTTCTCAAGGGTATTAGCGCTAAGTGAAATGCAATTACCGCATCCAGGATTTGAACTCGGGGCGACGAGTCCATTTCCCATAACTTTAACCATTACACCACGCGCTTCCATAGCGCTTATATGATTGTCCCGACCTTATTGCCCTTACAGCAAGCCCCAACCCTTTTTATCATATATGAGGTAGAAGGCGGTAGCTGAGGGTCTTAGTGTTCTGGGTATGACGTTAAACTCTAATCTAAATCTGATGGTGAGTTCCACTTCTGGAGCTCCGGAGAATGTGGAGTACCCCTTCATCACCATTACTACCAAGAACAAGGTTCCAGATTAGATACCGACCCTCGCCAACTCAGCGCATGAGTAGCACAGTTTGAGTAATCTGATCTGTGCAGTAGAGTATGTGGAAGCTGATGGTAGGTGCAGCACTCTACATCAAAAACAATCTCCCTAGTGAAAAAGGCATAGACTTCATCTCTTTACTACTACTACAACTTTTCAGAAAAAATTATTTACAATCAACGCAATTCTTTCTAGAGCATAATAGATAATACTATAGTATTTTTTTTTATTTTTTAAGGGAGAGAGTTACACATAATCTCAATTTAGTCAGTAAAAAGTTATTTTTATTAGTTTTTATATCAGAATAAGTTTGGCAATGTACGAAATACCACTCATCCGTTTTCAACCGTCACAGTAAAGTAGATGGACTTTAAGGGTTAAATATGCTTATTTGCAATAAATTAGTTTTCCTTCAAAAGCAAGCATAATCTTAATCTATAGATTAATACTCTTGTTCTTTAATCATACGACCGTTATCATCTTGCAACACCCTCTAGTTAAAAATGAGACCGTCCAAATCGTCTAAGATGAATTTAACTCTCTCTCTCTCTCTCTCTCCTCTCTCTCTCTCTCTCTACACACACTCTCTCTCTCTCTCTCTCTCTCTCTCTCTCTCTCTCTCTCTCTCACACACACACACACACACATCACACTCTCTCTCTCTCTCTCTCTCTCTCTCTCTCTCTTACACACTCTCCTCTCTCTCTTCTCTCTCTCTCTCTCTCTCTCTCTTCTGTTGTAACCGAACAAAGGTTACTAAATGAGAAATAACCAAACGAAGGCTGGAAATTAAATGGAATTTTAGCATTAACAAAATACAATTCTCACCAGCGGAGTGAAGAAGCTAAACCACTGCTTCTCCTTAGATGGCTGTATTTGAGATATTTATATATCTTTATCGTTTGGGATGCAATATTTGATATCGTGTTCTTTGACATTTTTTAAAAGACTTAATAGAACTTGCCTGTGAGTTAATCCATTCTGAGCGTCCAAGGGCTCTCTGGGCTTCTCAGCTTCTCTAGGATAGGGGGAAACCATCTACTTGGATCTGTCCTTTCTTATGGGAGGGTCAGAACCCGGTGTTGCATAAGGCCAAACTCGAGTTGTTGGAGTCGTTAGTAGAAACAACATACGCAAATCGTATAGTCACAAGGGGGCTGTTATTTATTTCTAGGCTCGTGGGTTCTTTTTCAGAGAGAAGGAGAGAGAGAGGGTAAGGTCAAATTATTCTATCGTAAATCATGTTCGGTGCTACTCTGCGAAACACATCACGGAAGCCCCATTTGCCCCTTACGAAGGCCTAGCCGAAAAAGGCCGATTTTACTCTTCTTCCGTTTCTCACCTCGGGGTGGGAGGGTCACCCACTTCCGCTTCCGGTCAAAACTCGGAACTTCCGTTTTTATTTTTAAATCTACTTCCGTTGTCATTTGTCGGTCAATTGCTGCCCCCCCTCCGTTGAGTGTTTACCTTTACAAATTTTAACCTTTGTTCTTATTTCTTTTTCTTCTCTTTCTCCAGAAATCCGATTACCGTTTTCTTTTCAATCCCCAAATTCCCCGTAGACCGTAATAATTACGCTACACCCGGAGACGCATTTGATTGGAGGTTTCTCTTGTTTCTTCATAGTAACAAATTCTTCAAGGTCCGCCATCATAGTTTTCTGCTGTTGATATCTCCTTACCTGACCATAAGCTGGTGTTTAATCAATACCAGTTGGATCACCTAGGTGAAGGTGAATGATGTTGAAAGACCCGAAATACCGAATGGCCCTTAGATAACATCACTTCGGGTGTATCTTTTTAAATATTTAAATCATTGTACGAGGGAGAGTCAAAAATTATCCACACTTTCACCATAATACATCTTTATTATTGTCATACGGCATACTGCGCATGCGTGCTTATAGTTGGCATTTTTGTGGTCAGGTGATCGAAGTTTGGGCCTGATCGCGCCATTTTGCTTCCTATCTTTACAGTGTAAACATAGCCGCTTCACTGATAGTATGCACCAAGGAATTGAGCCGATTTCTTTGGTCGGAAGAAGTACCAGGGGGTAAAATTCATCAGATGTTTTTGTTAAGTTTTTAAATGCCATCCTTGGCCAGTTGAAAAGGGCTTAAGTAAGTAAGTCCTGGGTTATGGAATCCTTTGGTAAGTGTATAAGTCCTATCTTGCGAATAAGTCCTATCCAGCGTATTGGTAAAGGTCCAGTGATACAATCCTATGTCCGTCGTCCACGAAGGTTCAAAGTAATTATGGTCAGTGTTCTTCGTTTAAGTATTGTATTAACAGCAGAGTACTGCCAGTGATTGGCCAAGAGTATGATCACATGGTTATCACCGAGTCTATAAATAAAAGTGTGCATCTAGCACACACCTTATATACAAAATTGCTCAATAATTTTTAGCACAATAGGGGGCTATAGAGGTGCATTGCCGCGTAAATATATGTATGATAGAGAAGTTTAAAAGTGGCTTGAGAAGCATGAAACCCAAAAGAGAAGCAGGTTGCTCGTCAACTGATGAGATGATTCAGCAGGCTCGAGAGATGTTAATGACGAACGAGTGAGTTATCACAGCTGAGTTAGCTTGGGAGGTCGGTGAAAAAAAAAAAAACAAAAAAAAAAAAAAAAACAAGCAGCCTAGCGCCTCCTTGTCAAACAAGGTACGAAAAAGAGTGAAACAAAGAGGAAAATAGCTGCCACAACAAAGAGAGCCAGAAAGAAGGAGAGACAACAGCAGCTCCAGCTAGCGTCACTGTTTGTGTGCAGTCAGTGTACCAGAGACTACCATTCAAAAATTGGCCACTCGCGCAGATGCAGATAAAAAAAATTTAACACTACGCCATCGTCTTTAGAAAACGGAAGGGTGCCAACAAAACAGGTGGTTTTTTTCTCTGCAGATTAATATAGTTCTGTCTATCAAATCATCCACGATGAGTTCGGCTTCCATAAAACAAGAATGTGGATAATTTTTGACTCTCACTCGTACACAGTTTTACTTACCGGGTTATAATGTATCACAAAGTGGCTCTCAAATAAATAAAAAATAATATAAAATGAACAAAAACAAGGATTGTTGATTATTTTATTTTTATTGTATATATATATGTATGTCTGTCTGTCTCTCTCTATATATATATATCTTTATTTTTCTCTCTCTTTATGTCTCTTCTTCTGCTCTTACTCACTCTTGCTCTCTCTCTCTCTCTCTCTCTCTCTCTCTCTCTCTCTCTCTCTCTCTCTCTCTCTCTCTCTCTCACACACACACACACACACACACACACACCACACACTCTTTCTCTCATTCACCCTCTTACATTCATATGCGTGTAAAAATATAATTAATAACAAAATTTTAACATCCCATTACTTTTAAAATGACATGGATTGTGAGCTGTTTGGAAAATAAAATATTGAAAAAGAAATATTTAAAATAAGATCGAAGTAGCAGCATCCACTGTAAATGTTTGATGATAATCATGACAGCTCCAATTGAAAAAGATGTCGCTATTTAGGCATCCTGTGTCCAACCACACACCAAGAATCGACCACTCCCAAAATAATTTCAATAGCAATAATAATAATAATAATAATAATAATAAAATAATAAGGATGATGATAATCATGACGATGATGATAATGAAAATAATGATGATGCTGATGATACCAAAAGTAAAAAAAGCGAGGTGAACTGCTAAGTTTTAAGTGAAATTTGTTTTCAAGAACGCAAAACAATTTAATGATTTTTTTTTTTTTAACTGTAATAAAAAAATTTTTTTTAAAAGGCTGAAACAGTTTATAATGTACAATGAGTTAAAATCACAAGTTTGTTCAAAATTCTTTTTTTTTCCCTTTTTTTTTTTTTGATGAAGAGATAGAAAGAGAGAGGGGAGGAGGATTAGTGGGAGTAGAAGAATTAAACAACCACGACGATCTTTTTTCTTTCCTTTTCTTTCTTTCTTTCTTTCTTTCTTTTTTTTCTTTTTTTTTTTTCAACATATTATCTAGAAGGCTTGGAAAGAATGATAAGCAGGTGGAGAAAAAAAAAACATCAAAAGTTGCAAACTTAAAGAAAACGAAAAGATTGACAAATACCTGAACCTTGCCAGAAAACTAAAAAAAAAAAAAAATTTTTTTAAAAAATGAATAAATAAAAAAACAGTGGAACATAAAGGTAAAAGTCGTTCCAGATGTAATTAGTGCCCTTGTAACGATCCCCAGGGGTGAGGAAGAATCGAATCCATCCAAACAACATCATTGTTGGGATCGGCTCGAATACTCAGAAGATTCTCCGAGATCTGAGGAGACTTGCTGTCACTCACCCTCCAGTGAAAAACCAGTGTTATCTGGTCTAAAAAAAACTCTTAAGGAGTGAAATAATAGTCCTGGATACCTGAGGAGACTTGCTGTCTCTCAACCTCCAGTGAACCACCAGCTTAGACGGGTGTGCAAAACCTTCACAATAATAATAATATCAATAATGATACAAACGAATCCCCCAGTTCAGAAGACAAGATCTAGTTATAATTAACAAGACGAAAAAAAAACAACTGGAAAATACAAGGACCTTGCCAGAGAGCTTAAGAAATTATGGAACATGAAGGTGACTGTGATACCAAGCATACTTGGAGCACTGGGTATAATCCGGTGAACTGGAGATCAAAAGAAGAATTGAAACCATTCCGACCACGGCATTGCTGAGATCAGCTAGGATTCTTAGAAGAGTCTTGGAGAAATGACAAGACTTTCTCTCACTTAGACTTTAGTGGGAAGGTCTCGTAGATAATAATAATAATATAATAATAATAAAATAATAAAATAATAATAATAATCCCGGTCAGGAGACCGGACCTAGTATTGACTGACAAGAAAAAGAGAACCTGTCATCTCGTGGATTTTGCCGTCCCGGCCGACCACCGAGTGAAAATGAAAGAAAGCGAAAAGATAGACAAATACTTAGACTTTGCCAGAGAACTGGGGAAACTGTGGAACACTAAGGTGAAGGTCGTGCCAATTGTAATTATTGACCTTGGAACGGTCCCCAAAGCTCTGGAAAATAATTTGGGTGAACTGGAAATCAGAGGCAGAATGAAGACCATCCAAAATACAGCACTGTTGGGATCGGCTAGAATACTCTGAAGAGTCCTGGAAACCTGAAGAAACTTGCTGTCACTCAGCCTCCAGTGAACCACCAGCTACGGTAGGTGTGAAAAACTAATAATTTCTTAATAATAATTATTTCTAATCATTTAAATCATTATATTATATGATTAGTTGTAATAAAATGTTTTCCAGAGGCTAAGTAATCCTATATTTTAGGATTTCTTCTGGAACAGCGCTCTTCTGGTGAAAGGGTCTTGGGCAAGCAGAAGGAGGACCTCTTAGGAAGAAAGGGTCTTAGACAACAGGTGTCTTGGTGAGCAAGGGTCTTGGGCAGCAGTAGTAGGGAGGGTCTTGGGGAGTAGAGGTCATGGGGAGAAAGGATCTTGCCTACAACAGCTGTACCAAATGTTCTTGGAATTTTAACTGTATATTGGGATATTTGGGTTCTCTATTGAATTCCTAATGTATCAAGCACCAGTCTCAGGGTTGGTTCACAGACAAAAACATAAGATGGCAGGAGTGTTTCACATAGTGATTTTTTCAGTGTAATCAAGCGACACGTGCGAGAGCCGTTTTCAGCGGGTTATGGTAGGATCGCAGAGGTAAGAAAGACGCTGTCAGCGGCTTAAAGTAGGCAAA
Source organism: Doryteuthis pealeii (assembly GCA_023376005.1). Classification (NCBI taxonomy): domain Eukaryota; kingdom Metazoa; phylum Mollusca; class Cephalopoda; order Myopsida; family Loliginidae; genus Doryteuthis; species Doryteuthis pealeii. The sequence goes on from CM042155.1 coordinate 711,421, forward strand.
GATTTAAGACCATTTTTGTCTGCTTGTTTTTTTTCAAGGGTTTTTTTTTTTTTTGTTTTTTTTTGTTATTTTTAATTTTTAATTTTTTTTTCCAATAGATCACGTGAAAGAAAGCTTTGAAGCGAACCACTAGTGTGATGAGCATTCAAATATACGAAGCAAGATATATCTACATTAAAAAAAAAATAAAGATAAAAAATATAAAAAAAGCAGTCGTTGCTGTGTATACAATGAAAAGATCTTTTCACATCATCATAAATGGTATTGTCATTTGATAAGTGTCGGTGTTTCGAGACGACACATTCTCAACATCCGTAAAATCTCTTAAAATTTCAATTATAATTAGGACGTAGAATCTTAAAGAGCTCTAATGAGGAAAACAAAGACAATAAAAAATAATGAGCACGTTAATAAGAATATATGTGTATGTATATCAATGTGTATGGTTGGCACTACTATACTTGAAAAAGCGGTAGAAATCCAACGTACAGTGTTATTAGAAGAGTGCTCAATATCTGTGATAGAGCGTTAATAGATAAATAAATACATGTTTTAATTTATATTTATTTTTTTAGTTATATTTATTTGCATTGGAACAGTGCAAATAAATATAAACTAAAACATTTATTTATCTATTATCTATCTATTTATATATATATATAATATATATATATATATATGTGTGTGTGTGTGTGTGTGTGTGTGTGTGTGTACCAGGTAAGTTGGTATTATGATCATTCTAAGTTGGACCTTTTTTCCAACAACGGAATGTTAGAGTTGTTCAGGTCCAAGTTGAGCAATATAATTGGTAAGGAAAAAGGAAAAAATCGGCCATTTTGCGGTTATAGGTCTATTCCTACCCACAAGTCTCTGTGTATATTTCTATCTTTTTTCTACTCCCAGATACTTGTGGCTAGAAATAGATCTATAACCGCAAAATGGCCGATTTTTAAGCCTTTTTATTTACCATATATATATATATATATATATATATATATATATATATTAGTTATAGTAGTAGAAAAAAAAGTGAGTCTACCCTGGTTTCAATCCAAATGATTTCATCAGGACCCTACCCTACGCTTAACTAAGTCGATGTAATTCTTTAGTTAAGCTCTATATCGACTTGGTTCGGCGTATGGTAGATCCTAATGAAAATCCTTTGGATAATTAATATATATATATTATATATATAATATAATATATATAATATTATATATATATATATACATATAAAAAACTAATATCATTATAATTAACGCACTTTGTTTTTAATATATTGAGCACTTTGGAATAATTTACTGATGCGACTGCAACGAAAAGGTTAACGTAGCAATTGGATACTATATATATATATATATATATATATATATATATATATATATATATGATTAAGAAAATAGCAATTTAATTATAGTAATATATGTAATGTATGTATATATGCTATGTAATGAAGTAATAAGCAGAAGAAAAGAAACAGCATTGGCTTTGATATCAAATGGTGTTGAAGAGAAATCGGGCAACATTTTTGACACGTCCCATTTTAAGAGGAATCATAGGAATAATAATACACGTTTCACACACATCTTAAAAAAGCTCCCGGCATAAACAGATGCACATTCGAAAGAAATACAAAAATTAGAACTGATTTCACCTCACCATGTGCAAATAATAATAATAATAATAATAATAATAATAATAATAATAATAAAACACCTGAGGAGATTTGTCGTCACTCAGACTCCGGTGAAAGACCATCAGCTAACGCTGGTATGAAAAACTCAGAAGGAGTGAAATAATAATAATAATATAATAATAATAATAATAATAATAATAATAATACATTGGAGAAGACCTTAACAATAAATTGATGACCTACCAGTTTATATACATATATCTAATATATGTGTGTGTGTGTGTGTATGTGTGTGTGCGTGTCTGTGTGTGTGTATTACCCATCGTAAGTACTAGACAGATTTGTTACAAACTAATTATTTTGAAAATGTCTTTCGCCTAATTTATAGTCCGACTGAAATTATATACTGGCTTATATATATATATATATATATATATATATATATATATATATATATATATAATATAAGTAAAGTAAAGTCGTCGAGGCGGCTAATGTCGGTATCAGCCAGTCAGCGAGGGAGTCTATCCCCTTTTCAATAGCGCTAGACAAAGGAGATTATTTTAGCATCTTAGGTGGAGCGCCGAACCTACCATCAGCTCCTCACTTTACCGCACAGATCCCTGTTCTACTCATATGCTGAGTTGGCGGGGGTCGGTATCGAACCAAGAACCTTGTGTTTCCTAGCCGAACACTCTACCGACTGAGCCAAACCGGCAAATATATAACAATTCTGTATATACACACAACTTATGTATGTGTGTGTGTGTGTGTGTGTGTGTGTGTGTGTGTGTGTGTGTTGTGCATGCTTTTAGTGACTGTATCAAGGTATCAAACGTCCGAGAATAAGGAAGGAAAGTTAAAAGAAAGTTAAAAACGAAAGTTGCCCTTTTATTTCGAGGTTGTCAACTCTTAAGGGTGTCTGTGTTACCGATGGTATTGAATATGTTTAAGGCAAAACGACATCTAACGTTACCCACGAATTTCCAAATGTCAAAACTAGCAGCACGTAGCTTACAGGGTGGCGACTTGAAGATGCCGGATTCAAGTTGGGGTTGCTATCGGAGCCGATATGATGCTCAAGAACCCGTAATCGGCGATGAAAATAGTGCATCACTGACGACCACCCTGTACACCTTCAAAAGATGTATCTTGCGACAATGGCGATTTATATACATGTGCGTTAGGTGAAGATGAAATGATCTGGCACAACTGAAGATCGCACATAAACTCAGCAGAAGCGCAATAATTGCACTGAAGATGATGGGAAATGTGTATGAATATATTTACTCATCATCTTCTTTGTACGTTAACCCAATTTTGAAACCTTACAAGAATCACTTTAATTTCCCCCAGAAATTCTCCAGTGTCCTATAAATATTATGAAATGTATAATGGCTGCGCTCAACTATTTATAACAACAATGATAAATGGTGCGTGCAAAAATAGAAATGAAGTAATTTGTTTGCCTGGTCGACGGACGCGAATAAGACAACAAAAAGGCAGCTTTTTTTTATTTCACGGTACATTCATTGTCGTGTGAAATATTATCTCCGCAAAAGAAATTTGATATGACCCATGTAGATATAAAATGTAAGAAAAATACAAAACATTGCTACAATCTTCATAAAAAAAATATGCTTTCTATACAGTAAATAATGAATTCTTTCTGCCCAGCCCCTTTTAGAACCAATACTTTTGCTTTACTGACAGGAGAGGCCTTTACTGACTGGAGACAAGACCTTTACTGACTGGAGGCGCCTTTACTGACTGGAGGCCTGTCACAATGACAGGTTCGCGATATTATCTACATCATTGCTTTTTTTTTTTTTTTCTTTTTTAAAAATAAGCCCAGTCACCCCGGGTCCGATTATAAGCCACTGATGAATAATTTTTATAAGCATTCTTTCCACAGTTTATAAGGTGCACAAGTCTTGTTAACCATAACCCAATTACCTCAAGAACAAATGTGACATGCATATAACATGTTGTTATGTAATAAGCTTAACATACCAGCTTTACACTGCTTACAGTATTATATTGTTACTAAGTAGTCACCCATCTAAATACTGTACGGTCATATCATTGCTTAGCTTTGGTGTTCGGACAGGAACCAGTGCCTTCAGCGTAACTTTTCTGCAAGCCATACTATTAACAAATTGCAAGAATTTTGAAATTGTCAGAAATTTTGAAATTACCAAAAATTTTGAAATTGCTAGAAATTTTGAGATGGCTAGAAAAATTTTGAAATTGGCAGAAATTTTGAAATTGCTAGAAATTTTGAAATTGCTAGAAATTTTGGAATTACCAAAAATTTTGAGATGGCTAGAAATTCTGGAACTGGCAGAAATTTTGAAATTGCTACAAATTTTGAAATTACCAGAAATTTTTTTATTTGCTAGAAATTTTGAAATTGCCACAAATTTTGATCGGAACAAAAGCGAAGCAACTCTGACAATTTTGAAAACAACTGTTTAAATTATATGTTTGTTTTTTTATATTCAAATGGAAAGTCACCATTTTTCTTTTTAATTGTCGGGAGGCAAAGACCTACACGCTAGACACTTTAGCTCTTCCTCGTTATCTACGCCAAAAGTAGAATATAGAAACCAACTCAGTAAACATTTTTATATCCGTCAGTGTAATACAAGTATTTCCTTCTATCTTATATTGAAATTGCCAACATTTTGTAAATTGTTGCCAACCGACTTAATGTATTCTTAATCACATCATGATGCATTCATCCTGTGCAGCTGATGCAGATTGGCTGTTGTTATAGCAACGAACACCTGCTTTCAAAACATCCTGGAGACGCTCAAAAGAGATATTCAAAAGTTGATCAATGTATTCGATATTTCCAGGCTTAGATTAACATGGTACAAGGCGGAATAAGTAGGGGATTAGAAATAGAAAGATCGTGGAGCGCCAATCTTCCGAGTGGGAAGAAATTAAGCAATCGAAATAATGGTGTTTACTTTATCCTCAAACTGATACCTGGTACACTGGGGCCAAATTTCAATTTACTCAAAGTAAAAAGTAAAGTTGTCGACGGAGTGGCCTATTCTCGGTATCAACCGGATAGTGAGGGAGTCTCTCCCCTTTTCGCTAGCTCTAGACACGGGAGATTGTTTATGCCGGGGTAGATTACCTCACCAACCGTCAGCTCCCCACTTTACCGCGCAGATCAGATTACCCAAGCTATGCTACTCATACATTGAGTTGGCGGGGACCGGTATCGAACCCGAAACCTTGTGGTTCCTAGGCAGATTCTCTATGGACTGAGCTTGATTATTTGGTTCAAATTATTCTGACACTGGTCACGGATAATACCTGATCAATCTATACAAATGAACTTGATTATTTGGTTCAAATTCTTCTGACACAGGTCATAGATAGGAATCCGGTCGGAAATATGCCTCAATGGGTAGATTGTAGCCATCAGTGTATGATTTAATTTTTCTTTGTGTTCTTTGCACAAAGATTGTACGTCATAGAGACTTGTAATTGTATCACGACAACAAAAGGGTCAGCGACATCACTCTGTAAATTCATTTGTTGGCAAAACAACAAAATCTTTGATAAGACAGGAAATATAACTAGAAAAAGGCAATTGTTTTGTAAATATAATAAAAAAACGTGACAGACACGTTGAACTACAATATATTTCCTTTTGCGGTCCATCAAATAGAAAGGCACAATAGTTTCATTTTATTTTCCTTCCATCTTATTTACTGACACCCAATAAATACATTTTTAAAAAAAGAGCCGAGGGCAACGTATGTAAGGACGATTCTGCAGTGGCAGTAACATTAATAAACGTATAGATTCTCAGAAATATTTCACCTAATATATAAAGAAATAATAAAGAAAAACTATTTTAAACATAAATTCATCTAAAGGTGAATAAGTATCGAAATTTTCTGGAAAATTTGACAATGTTTCATAGAATTCTAATATTTTTTTATGTAGTAATGATATTGACTATAAATTAAATATTCATTGATAAACTTATCTAATTCCTGAAACGACTGTGACGTAAGCAGTGACGTAGTTTTGCTTACAGACAAATAGAGACCGAATCTCTATTATTATTATTATTATTATTATTATTATTTGTTTGTTTGTATAATATTTCATTATTCCATTCTCCTATCTTCATCAGGTGAGGAAAAGCAAACATAGTTTTTTTAACTTAGCAATCGCAGAGTAATGATCTGAATGAAAGTCTAATCTCTACAGGATAACTCGGAGGAAATAATGTTCTGGAATTCAGAAATACGGTCGTAATACTTTATACGGCCGTTTAAACAAACACAAAACACACACACACACATAAACAACACACACACACACCACACACACACACACACATATAATATATATATATATATATATATATATATAATATATATATATGGAGGTTGGTTTTTAAACTATCACAAGGCCGGTCGTATAAAGAATAAGGTAACAATGGTGTTGTGTGTTAACCTGTATTTTATTCTTGAATTTTCGAGATAAAATCTCTTTTTCAGAAGATCATTGAAACTGAAGAAAAAAACATTCATTTAACTAGAGATGTCATAACATGACGATTTCAGTTCCAGTGATCTTCTGAAAAAGAGATTTTATCTCGAAAATTCAAGAATTAAATACAGGTTAACACACAACACCATTGTTACCTTATTATTTTTTTTCTTTACACATGCATTGTGATAGCCTTCAAAATCAACCTCCAAACCAATATATACACAATGCTTCAAGCAAATTATAAAACTCTCTTATATATATATATATATATATATATATATATATATATATATATATATATATATAATATAAATCAACTCCCATTACCCGTCTGAAAAACTTAAAAAATCAGCTAAGGCGAATTGACTATGACCTCACATAGATTTGGGGCGGTATCTAATTTTTAACTGCATTTTCTAAGATAGGAAGTGTTATATATATATATATATATATATATATATATATATATATATATGTGGTGTGTGTGTGTGTGTGTGTGTGTGTTGTGTGTGGTTTGAATATGTGAAAGCCTATTTATCAGAAATAGATTTCGGGTATTTTCACCACTTCTATTCTGATTTTATAATGGACAAAGGATTTCATATAAATTCAATTTAGATGTTTTTTATCTTTATATATATATATATATATATATTATATATATATATATATATATATATATATATATGTGTGTATGTGTGTGCGTGCGTGCGTTCATTTAATTGCAATATTCTAGGTTCTAAAAATTCAATAACGACCAGATGAAAATTTTGTGGTAAGATTTTTCTTTTCTTCTTCTTTTTTTTTTTTTTTTTTTTCTTAATTTTCAAAAATAAAAACGACGAAATTTGAGATTCACTTTGATTTTTAAGATAAATAATAAAATTGCAGAGTTCGTCGTAAACGTTATTATATTTTCAGAAAATTAATCTAAATTGTACCCTCACTAAAAAATGGTGACGTCTAGATGAGGAGGAACTAGTTCTACTATTTCTTCTTTTTTTTTTTTTTTTTTTTCCGTTTTTTTTTTTTTTTTTTTTTTTTTTTTTTCTTCCTCTCGGAATATATAAGCTTCGAAGATTATACAAATGCAAAAAAAGAGCGAAAAATATCACAGATGTAGACGTGGCAGCCATTTCTTTTTAAATCATGATAACAAATCATAATGATAATCATAATAATAATCATATAATAATAATAAATATTCATAAACAAAACTAATATTCAAAAGGAGCCAAAAATATTTGTCTTTTTTTTATCTTTTTCTCTTCTTTTTTTTTTTTTTTTGAAGTCTTTTCTTTCGTTTTGTTTCCTATTTGTCTTTTTGACAAATATTTGAATGAAACAACAAATATATTGCCTTTTTATTATTGTTGTTGTTGTTGTTGTTGTGTTCAGTGAATGATAGCAGTGGTGCGGTAGTGGTGATGTCGTAGTGAGTGGAGTGTTATGTGTTTTGCACGCTGTTGGCTTGTTTCTGGTCGGTAAACATGGCTGCCGTGTGATGTCAGAGTTCCACGGACCAAATGACGCTTCATGGTTAACGCGAGGTGGTCGGAACGCGAAAAACAACGTTCGCAATGCTTGCACTGAAGGGTTTCGCGCCCGTGTGTTTCGATTAGTGACGGGCAGCTCGTCCGACCGGAAACGCCAATCACAGCCATTCCACGTACACTTGTACGGTTCTCGCCTAAAGAAATAAAACAAAACATACAATATAAATATAGTATACATGAATGTAGTTGAAGAAGAAAGTGTGGATAAAAACAGCAAAAAAAAACAGCGACATTTAGGGATATTTCGCCTCATATTGAGTGAAGCTTCGTCAGCTTTATTGACAATATACTCGTACATTCTTTTATAGTGAAAAGGTGACTACATCAATATACGCAAACAGAATGTTAAACTTTTTGAAAGATGTTCAGATTGATGAGCAAAGACCATACAATATTGTAATTTTTAATCTGTTATATATATATATTATATATATATATATATATATATATATATATATATTATTTGAGAATATGTGGCTTATGGAGTCGTACCTAATGTTGAAAATTATAATTAATAAGAATATAATTGATAATTATAATGATTATAATAATAATAAATAAATAAAATAATAAATGAATAAAATTAATAAATAATTAATTAATTCAAAATTAGTACACTCCAATTAAGCACAATTCCTCCCAAAAATGTCGCAAAAAACCATCCAAACTAACCTGTTTACAACTTATATAATAAGTATAATAATATATTATAAAGTTTGTTGAACTGTACAACAATTCCTTGTCGGACGAGTTTGGTTGATCCTCTAATTTTCAGGCCATCTTTGTGGTCAGGGTGTAACTGGTAAACCCCATCCACGAATATATAAATTTAAATTTATATTATTATATTATATATATTTAATTATTATATTTGGAGAAAGAAAAAATTAAAGGTGATAAAAATAAATAAACCTTTCCAAAAACAAAGGTTTTTTAAAGTGGGGGGGGAACTTCTCTAGACTTGTTTGATTATATTTTTCTCCACTATCCTTTAAATTTACCTCAGTATATATATATATATAAAGTGTTATGGTCCAACCGGGAGATAAAATCAAATATATTTAAAAAAAAAGGTCGGCCAAATGGATTTTTTAAAAATGTTATTATATTTTTACATTTTGGAAAAAACAGAAGCACAACATATCGTACCAACCAAAAATAATCTATTGTACAATTATTTTGGCCAAAAGAAAAAACAAGTTAATGATTATATATATTATATAAATATTATATATATAGATATATATTATTATATTCAACAAAAAACGCCAGGAGACTAAAGCTAATAAGTACAAAAGGCTCAATAAAAACAATACTTCAGTACGAGAGCAAATGATAAAATAAATCTAAGAGTCAGACGAACTAACTAAATTTTCGCTTAATCTCTTCATGCTAAGACTGAGTCAAATCTTACCCTGAAGAGCATTAAGCGAAACGTTTTAGTCGTTTCGTTGATCATTATATATATATATATATATATATTATATATATAATATAGGCTTTTTTTACTTTCTTCTTTTTTTCTTTTTTTCACTTGCCTTTCTCTTTTCCCTCCACCGGAAGTGTAGAAGACACTAGAAGAATATCCAGCCTGATGACGTATTTAAGAATCTAAAACTCGGTCACGCCGAAACTGAATTTTATAAAAATGTTAAAAACAGAATCGACCATTTCGCAACTTTCTTATAAATGTTTACTTCTCTGTGAATCTACAACACCTTATAATATACATATATAATATATATATATATATTAATAATATATTAAATATATGTTGTTGTGTGTGTGTGTGCTGTGTGTGGTGTGTTTGTTTGTTTTGTTATCAGCTCGTCGTTCTGCATCCGTAAAAAAATCTCCCCGATTGAAAATTAAAGAAAAAACTCCGTTAGCCTTGAAATCACCTGCTTTTCCTCGGAAGTTTTATCCTAATGTTTACTTCCCGTAACAGACATTCAATCGAACAATATAGTCATATGTTTATAGCATTAATATCCCGAATAAAAATATCATGTAAAAATTTGACAAATAAATACAAAATGACACTACTAAAACTTCACATTAATACACACAACATACACACACACACACACACACACACACACACACATACCACACACACACATATATATATAATATATATATTATATAGTAAATGAAGAAAAACTCTAATTGTCATTACAATAATTTATTCAACCGATAATACGCATCTTCAGTATCACAAGAACATGACTCTGCCTATATATAATATATATATTATATATAATTATAATATTATATATATATGTGACTCTCTATAGTAAACCATAAAGAAATCATCATGTGTAATTCGTTTCCTCCACAAGATCAAGAGAGATTTTTATTTGTGTTTCTTGAGTGTATACTAGCCAGCCTTGCTGCGAGCACGAAGCCACACTGACAGATGAAATACATATAATATATATATGTGTGTGGGTTGTGTTGTGTGTGAGGTGTGTGGTGTGGTGTGTAACCTATATTATCATATGTAGGCAAAATATTTTTGTTTTTAGAAGCATAAGAATGGGGGAATAAATGAAAACTGAGGATATATTTCAAGACTTAGCACATATATCAAATCAGTTCTTCATTATTTACTCTCTAAAACCAAAAATATTTCCAAAATAGATAGATAATTCTATATATCTATAACACACCACACACATAATATATAAACATAAAGATAACTCATCAAATACAAAAATATACATGATACACCACACACACACACCACACACACACAAACACACACACATAATATATATATATATATATATTATATAATAAATATGAATAAGGAAGTTAACCGAACAGTATGAATTAACATTTTAGAAACAAACATTTATAGTTTGCGACAGATCTTTTCGACCTTTTATAGACGTCTTCACAAGAGAACTCATGAAGCAACGAATAAATAACGTAATAGGGTACAAACGAACGCTGTGAATTCACATCGAAAACCAGCGTTCGTTTTACCCTCCTATCACGTATTATTCCGTCTTACACTTGTTGCTCCATGATGAAGACACTAAAAGTCGAAACTCTCTGTCAAAAAAATATACCATATTGTTTTTCTAAATTACAATTCATATTCTCCCAAAAATTATCGGCAAACAAGCATTCTAAACAAACCTGTTACAACTTTCATATCGTCGTTAATAAAAAGTCACTAGAGGAAATTAACCTACTCTAAACAATCGAAAATCCTAGGAAGTGCGTTTGGCTGTAGTTGTGAATCGGCCTGTCACTTGCATCCGTTTCAAATCACGACAGCGCCTTCCTATCTATACTTGTGATGGGCTAAAGCCGAATGAATACAAGATTGATTTTCTCCATTGTTTAGCCAATATCATTTAATAGTTTCCCGCCAATCATTATTAATTAATAATTTTCAAAATTAGTACGACTCAATTAAGCACATTCTCCCAAAAATATCGGATCTCTCTCTTTCTATTT
>CM042155.1:722710-742710 GCA_023376005.1 Doryteuthis pealeii
AATAAAAAGAAGAAGATAGAAAGAAGAAAGAAAGAAAGAAGAGAGAAGAAGAAAAATAAAAGAAGAGAGAAGAAGAAGAAGGAAGAGAAGAAGAAGAAGAAGAAGAAGAAGAAAAGGAAGAAGAGAGAAAAGAGAAGAAGAAGAAGAAGAGAAAGGAAAAAATAAAGAAGAAGAAAGAAGAAGAGAAAAAAGAAAAGAAGAAGAAGAAGAAGAAAAAAGAAAGAAGAGAAGAAGAAGAAGAAGAAGAAAAGTGAAAGAAGAAGGAGGAAAGGAAGGAAAGAAATGGAAAATAAAGAAGAAGAAGAAGAAGAAGAGGAGAAAGAAGAAGAGAAGAAAAGGAAAGGGAAAAATAGAAAAGAAAGAAGAAGAAGAAGGAAGAAGAAGAAGAAGAAAGAGAAGTGGAAATAAAGAAAGAAGAAGAAGAAGAAGAGAGAAGAAGAAGAAAAGAAAGTGGAAATAAGAGAAGAAGAAGAGGAAGAAAGAAAAAGAAGAAGAAGAAGAGAAGAAGGAGTGGAGGAAAAAAGAAGAAGAAGAAGAAGAAGAAGAAGAAGAAGAAAAGTGGAAGGAAGGAGAAGAAGAAGAAAGAAGAAGAAGAAAAGAAGAGAAAGAAAGTGAAATAGAAGAAGAAGAAGAAGAGAAGAAGAAGAAGAAAAAGAAAGTGGAAATAAAGAAGAAGAAGAAGAAGAAGAAGAGAAAAGAAGAAGAAGAGAAGAAGAAGAAGAAGAAAGAAGAAAGAAAGTGGAAATAAGAGAAGAAGAAGAAGAAGAAGAAAGAAGAAGAAAGAAGAAGGTGAAAAAAAAGAAGAAGAAGAAGAAGAAGAAGAAGAAGAAGAAAGAAATGGAAATAGAAGAAGAAGAAAAGAAAGAAGAAGAAGAAGAAGAAGAAGAAGAAGAAGAAGAAGAAAGTGGAAATAGAAGAAAAGAAGAAGAAGAAGAAGAAGAAGAAGAAGTGAAGAAAATAAGAAGAAGGAAGAAGAAGAAGAAGAAGAAGAAAGAAGAAGAAAAAGAAAAAAGAGAAGAAAGAAAGAGAAGAGAAGAAGAAGAAAAGAAGAAAAAGAAGAAAGTGGGAAATAAGGAAAGAAAAGAAGAAGAAGAAGAAGAAGAAGAAGAAGAAGAAAGTGAAGAAGAAGAAGAAGAAGAAGAAGAAGAAGAAAGAAAGAAAGAAGAAGAAGAAGAAGAAGAAGAAGAAGAAGAAGAAGAAGAAGAAGAAGAAGAAGAAGAAGAAAAGAAGAAGAAGAAGAAGAAGAAGAAGAAGAAGAAGAAGAAGAAAAAGAAGAAAGAAAAGAAGAAGAAAGAAGAAGAAGAAGAAGAAGAAGAAGAAGAAGAAAAGAAGAAGAAGAAGAAGAAAGAAAGAAGAAGAAGAAGAAGAAGAAGAAGAAGAAGAAGAAGAAGAAGAAGAAGAAGAAGAAAAGAAGAAAGAAGAAGAAGAAGAAAGAAGAAGAAGAAGAGAAGAAGAAGAGAGAAGAAATAAAGAAGAAGAAGAAGAAAAGAAGAAGAAGAAGAAGAAGAAGAAAAGAAGAGAAGAAGAAAAGAAATAAGAAGAAGAAGAAGAAAAGAGAAAGAAGAAAAGAAGAAGAAGAAGAAGAAGAAGAAAGAAGAAGAAGAAGAAGAAGAAAAAGAAGAAGAAGAAGAAAGAAGGAAGAAGAAGAAGAAGAAGAAGAAGAAGAAATAAAGAAGAAGAAGAAGAAGAAGAAGAAGAAGAAGAAGAGAAAGAAAGTGAAATAGAAGAAGAAGAAGAAGAAGAAGAAGAAGAAGAAGAAGTGGAAATAAAGAAGAAGAGAAGAAGAAGAAGAAGAAGAAGAAGAAGAAGAAGAAGAAGAAGAAGAAGAAGTTGAAATAGAGAAGAAGAATAAAGAAGAAGAAGAAGAAGAAGAAGAAGAAGAAAGAAGTTGAAATAAAGAAGAAGAAGAAGAAGAAGAGAAGAAGAAGATTTGCAGTATTCACAAGATTAAAGTTCTATGATCATCACAACCGGAGATGGTTACGGAGAACAACGCAAGCGCCATCTTCTGGGAAATGTTCATTCACACACTGACATAGAGATGAAAGCAAGCCGGATATCATAAGGGGGAGTAGGGTGGAGGGGGCATTGATCCAAAGGATACCACCGGAGTTTTGTCGGAAAAATCTTTCCAGAAATATGGAAGATAAATGTGTCTGTTGTACTCTTCACTACTGAATCACTTGAAACACTCCTAAAATATTTGCCAGATGACGAGAAGAATTGGACAAAATCCAAGAAACAAAAAATTGAAATTATTTAATCTACAAAAATGTTGTGGAATATTGGAGAGATTTTAGTTCATATTAATCCCCAGTGAGAGCCACTAATATGACTAATGCGCTGAAACAGCATCTGTATGGCCACTTTCCTCCCATCTCACAGACCATCCAAGTGATTTGGTTTGGTTTGGTTTGTTTTTGTTTTACGACATATCAACCTCAGTGGGTCATTTAATGCCGATAAAGTTTTGAAATAAATCAATTCTTAAATGGATAATACAATTTTTTTATAAATACATTTTTCTATTTAACCCATAGATGGGACCCTAACAGGTACTACCACTCCGGGTCATGGACCAGGGAGCAATCGTGATGAAGGGGTGCTCCACATTCCCCAAACCTCCAAAACTGTAACCTCACCATCAGACAGAGTTTAACGTCATTCCCAGGACATGTAGACCCGCAGCCACCGCCTTCTAGCATCCATATGATAAAAAGGGGTGGGGCTTGCCATAAAGGCCATCCAAATGAGACGAACAAGACATACTAGGCATTTCTGAAGAAGCAGGTGCGACGTTCTCTTGTGGATTTCTGCACATGGACTCACCAGTGTTGGCTGACTAGCAAAGGTTTACATTCATCAGTTCTGTACGGACACTGGATGACGTGTTGAGGACCTTCCAAGATCGATGGTCGATAGAGGTAGATGGCGAGAAAGATTCAAGGGAATCTATGATGGTTGGATGGTTGATTGGTTAGGTGATTAGATTTTACGGCAAATAACCCTTGGGTTATTTCATACCGAAAACGTTTTGTCTTATTCATTCTTTCTCTGAATGTTTGAGATGAGGCTTGAAGATTAGTATTATCAGCGTTATTCGGACTAATGTCCCCATCTTCATTGTTATTTGTACAAGAAATACCTGAAGAAGGCCGGAGGGCATATCGACCGAAGCGTTGTACAAATAACAATGAAGATGGGGACAATAGTCCGAATAATGCAGATAATATTATTCATTTTTATTGTGTATTCAATTTTTTTTCAAACTCATGCCACCTCTAAGCTAAGCTTAGTAAATAATTATACCCAACATACGTGGTGTAAGGGTTAGCAATCTAGATTCTCAGACCATTGTTAGTGAGTCCGATTCTCACTGGGTGGCCCAGAATTCTGGCCATGTGCCACCTCTAAGCTAAGCTTACTAAATAACTATAAGCACCGCCCGTAGTGTAATTTCTTTAGTTTTCCAGACCATTGTTAGTGAGTTGGATTCTCATTGGGCGCCCATACTTCTGGTCTTGTGCCACCTCTAAGCTAAGCTTACTAAATAACTATAAGGCACCGCCCGTAGTGTAATTTCTTTTAATTTTGCAGACAATTTTTAGTGAGTTCGATTCTCACTGGGCGCCCCATACTTCTGGTCTTGTGCCATATCTAAGCTAAGCTTAGTAAATAACTATACCCATCATACGTGGTGTAATGGTTAGCAATCTAGATTCTCAGACCATTGTTAGTGAGTTCGATTCTCACTGGGTGGTCCATACTTCTGGTTTTGTGCCACATCTAAGCTAAGCTTAGTAAATAATTATATGTATGCGTAATTATATGCATTACTTTTTGGGTACCTCACGTGATGTAATGGTTAGCAAACTAGATTTGCAGTCCATTATTTGTGAGTTCGATTCTCACTGGGCGCCTCATACTTTTGACCTTGTGCCATATCAAAGCTAAGCTTAGTATTTAGACTATATAACCAAACATATATTCTCATTATGAATGGGCCGGGTTAGCTCAGTCGGTAGAGCGTTCGGCTAGAAACCACAAGGTTCCTAGTTCGATACCGGCCCTCGCCAACTCAGCGTATGAGTAGCACAGGGATCTGTACGGTAAAGTAAGGAGCTGATGGTAGGTGTGGTGCTCAACCACAAACGCAAAAAACAATCTCCTTGGCCTAGCGCTAGTGAAAAGGGGATAGGCTCCCTCGCTGATTGGCTGATACCGACTTTAGGCCACCCCGACGACATTACTTTTACTTACTTATTTGACCCATCGTCGGGTCACATTGGAACTGGGAGATATAGTAACGAGGAGATACTCTGTACTCCCCAGATCTCAGAATTGGGGACTCACCAGTTGTGTCGTACACAGGACGCCCCTTTTGGGAGCGCCACACCAATCATCAGCTCCTCACTGATACTGATTTTAGGCCACCCCGACGACCCAACAATATTAAGTATATTAAAATGCTGAAAAAATTCGTGACTTTAAAATATTTATTATTCACTTACCAAGTATAGTATTGTCGGTGGAGTGGCCTATTTTTGGTTTCAGACGAAAATGCAGCTAAAAATTATTTTCAAAATTGAAAATATTTTACAAATAACAACCACACTCCTTCCTATCGAATGTCGTTAAAAATGTTTGGTTTTCATGCACACTCGAACCTTGTGCCTTGAAATAAACCAATCCCTCATGAAACCCGTAGGGATTAACATATTTATCAATTCATTTACTAACGTTTATGTATCTATTTTCGCACACACACACACCACACACACACACACACACAGAGACTTTAAACGCACTAATAACCCGGCCTTCGGGGCGGGGTCCGGTGTGCTTCGGCCACTGGATCTGTGTGTTAAATTAATAGCGTCGATCACAGGGAGCTATCTCCCCAGGCAATACCTGCCCCCTTGATTTAAATGGGCAGGGTTGGGTTTATTGCCCAGCGCCTGAGGCGCCCCCTTGAGGGGGAATGCCGAAGGGATCGACGCAATTTTTGTTCTTTCCCACCCATGAGCTTCGGTTTGTGGGTGAGTCCACGTTAAAACGAGGCCTTGTGCCCAGCCCATACAAGTGGGAGTATGAGGCAAATACACCCCCACACATATGTACAGATGTGTGTGTGTATGTGTGTGTGTGTGTGTGTGTGTGCGTGTGTTATCTTATAAAAAATGACAAAACGCAAGTTTCATTGACAACCGATACTGCTGTGTTTCGGTTTGTTTAACAAACCATCATCAGGGCTTCATTTGTTTAAAAAAAAAAAGGAATTATTAGTGAACAAAAGTCTGCATGCCTCTGCTTTTGGTATGTGGCGGCTTTTTTAATATTCAAATCTGTGAAAAAGACATACTTTAAAACGTCGAGTAAGGTTGGCATCACCCATTTAAAATGCGTTACTTAATTTTTTTGTTGAAAAATGTTCGAAATAATTTTAGTGAATATATATATATATATATATATATATATATATATATGACCAAAGAGTTTGTAGTTTTATGCTGGATTATTCTCTTGGTATATATATTTACCAACCCTCCGCACGAGCAGGGTGTGACACAAGGTCAATTTCTTAAACGGAGTTTAACAGGTTTGAATTAAGAGTTTCCCTTTTCGTAAACCGTTTGCCATACTAAGGTTGACGAGCCAAAATGTTCAATTTTTGAAACTCAACTTAAAAAAATCTGTTTAACCCATAGTGCGGCCCTAACAAGTGTGCTTGTGAGTAATGGTGATGAAGGGGTTACTGCACACTCCCCACAGCTCTAGAATTGGAACTACACTTAATGCAATTTAACGTTATATCTACGTCACTAAGACCCTCAAGCACATATACAATAAAAAAAGTTTTGGGGTTGACTATAAGAAAATAATCAGCGCTAGACGTGACCAGCCGATTGATCTCTGGTTGGCCTCTCCGACAGGCCATCTTGCCTAAGAAAGAGACACAGTGGAGTGTTGCATGTCATTGGTTGCTCAGTCACAAGAACGAGAAAGGAAAAAGAGCAAGACATTGTCTGCTGCCGGGATCGAACTCGCGTCCCCCCGCATGCAAAAACAAAGGCGATTTGGGCACTGAACGGACGCGAGGTTCGACTGACGTGCCCGGAAGTTTGGGTCAATATGTCCATAAATAACAAGTGAGTCGAGCGCTGGGCAGTCAGCAGCAGCAGACGACGACGACGACGCGCTTTGAGAACGACCCAGTAAAGAAATGGATTTTAGTCCAACAGAAACAAAACTAAATAGGAATTGCGATTTTGAACTGTTAAAGATTATTTCGACTACGACGACGGATTTTCCAGCTGCTAGACGAAGACGAAGAATGTGTTGACCAAAAAGAAAGTCTGGCTTGTGAGAAGACGGAGAACTCGCTTGTTTTTGGTCCCCCCCCTCAGCAGGAACTTCTTGATTCGAATATCTATTCGCCCCCATATATTCCCCCTCTATAGATTCCACCCCGAAGCTGCTCACAGCCAACAAGTGGCTCCATTGTAGGGATTTCTCCCCTCTACAGAGGTGCAGTCGGTATGTTCTACTGTCCCATCCAACAGGGCGCGAAAAAGTTTGTAAGACTATAACATAAGATATTGAACTGTTGACTTCATAGTTCTTCATTACTTTGACCACAAAACTCTTTTTTTGTTTTGTTTTAATGCGCGGATTATTTAACTAGTCTCTCTTTGGAGACTTCTGCCGCCTACACTCGAATAAAAATGACACAAGCGGCGTCCTCTAATTCTAATTAGGAAATTAGTTTAAACAAAAAGAAAGAAAAAAGAAGAAAGAAAGAAAGAAAGAAAGAGAAGCTCAATATATTGTCTTTGTGGAGATGGGGCGTTATGTAAAACCGGTGTTAGTTGATACAGGTGTTAGCGAAAAAGTATTCCGGGAGAAGCTTATTTTTTTAAAAGGGTATCTAGTTGTTTAAAACGGATTAATGTTAATTGAGACACCGGTACAGCAGATGTTTACACATCTTTGTTTCTCTAAGGTGGATGATAGATTGGAAAAAAAGTGTGTGTGTATGTATGTGTATGTGTGTGTGTGTGTGTGTGTGTGTGTGTGTGTGTGTGTGTTTGGGCGGTTGAAAACCGGACTTAAAACACATAGACAAGGCAAATGATAACAGAATGACTTATAAGCCGAAATGAAAACAAAAAGAAAAAAAGGGGGAAAAAAGAAGGATTAGTCATTTCCCAAGTGACTAAAGTATTGGTTTTTGAATGTAGTTGTTATTACTATGTTTGTAGACGTTTTACACGACTAACATTTTGTGTTTATTTATTTTTTTAAATGGAGATAACCGACAACACGTTGGAGGCGCGTAGTGTAATGGTTAGAGTCGTAGGAAATGGACTGGTCGACCCGAGTTCAACTCCTAGACGAGGCTGTCTACATTTCACATAGCGCTAATACCCTTGGGAAAGGTGTGAATACAATTAATTTCCCTCCAGCTATGGGTAAATTGTAGTGCATAATTGGCTCTTTAACCATGGTTAGGCAACCGGTTTAGGAGAAGGAAAGCTCTGAATTCCTACCTATTAAACTCTACTTGAAAATTGACCTTCTGTTGCATCCTGCACGTTGTGGAGGGGTTGGGTAAATACTGTTAAACAATAAACCAAACCATTCTTTGATTTCTTTTATTCAGTTACTATTTTTCTTTTAGAATCTTGTATCAATAGTCAGATTTTTATTCTATCATGGATGACTTATGTAATGTCATTCTTGGAGGTGCTTGGTGTAATGGTTATCATTGTAGGAAATGGACACAGTGAGACGAGTTCAAATCCTGGACAAGACTGTTTGTATTTCACATAGTGCTAATATCCTTGGGAAAGGTATGAATCCAACTACTCTCCCTCTAGCTATGGGTAAATAGTAGTGCAGAATTGGCTCTTTAACCATGGTTAGGCAACCGGTGTAAGAGAAGGAAAACTTAGAATTCAGACCAAAGGGGTTCTCTTCTTGCTAGTTAAAACTACTTTGAGAGCTTCTCCTCCTACATATATACATATACGTATTGTTAGGATGGATGAAGGCAGACTTCCGAAGCAACTGTTTTATGAGGAACTCCAGTATGGTAAACGTCCAAGACACAAACCCAAGAAACATTTCAAGGGTGTCATAAAAAACAATCTAATACTCTTGGCATAAATTCTGAGGAATTAGGCAACCAGTCTAGGAGAAGGAAACCTCTGAAGCCAAAACTATTAAAAAACCACTTGAGGTGGTCAATAATAAATAGGCTTAGTCCTAATTAGTGATCTATTTCACTGATTCTTTTTTTCTATTTTCTTTTCAAGTCTTAAGAGTATTTACGGGCTTCGAAGGAGCTCTTATTTCTCCGTAGTTGTAGGAAAATTGTCGGACAAAGAAGACAAACACGAAAGTAAATGCAGACACTTGTATTAACAAAAATTACATAAATGTTTTTGCAAATTTTATTGGTATTTGCTACCAGACTTATCTGTGAGTTAAGCAGAGTTCTTGGAATAATGGTGATAACAGGGATATTCTGTTCGTCGGTAGGAAATGTTGATAAGACGCTTCTTCGGACGTTTCTCGTTCTTCCTCGGTAACCGGTTCGGTGATAAGTAATGGTGGGGATGCTATTTTAGAAGCTTCTCGCCCGGTAAAGTTCTTTAAATGACGATGAATGGGCCCTTTTCAAGTAGACTATTTGGTCTTCAGCCTTCTGTAGTGTGCTATTGTGACCGCCCTGTAGTATGCGGACACAATGCCTTCGAAAGTGTGCTGTGAAAAATGCCTCCGTCCAAGTCGACGGTCATTAGATAAGTGGGCCCTGTTTCTGGGTTATGTGATGAGAGCATTTACTTTTACGTCTCTCTATGATAACGGCTCCCTGATAAGTGAAGACATTTAGTTTTGGTGCCAACATACGATGTTGGCTATTCGCCCCTAGCGGCAGGGGAAGATAATTCACTAGGGAATTCCGATAGTCTCTTTAATAAAAAAAAGATGCAAGTTTTTAAATTTAAAAAAATATCATCCTATAAATCTACACCCTGACATTTGAATGTAATTTACTGATCTCCTAAAAGAGAAGAGTTATAGAGAGAAGAACAAAACAGAAACTTGTTGCAGTTTTTAAGATATAAGGCGTGTGATAGAAGCCTACTCCTAAATATAGACTTGTTGACTACCACGTGACCTGGGGAGGATTCCCACTGTCCAATCACTGGCACTGCTGCTGTTGGTGTACTTATAGAGGTCTCATTCTTAACCTTGGCTCATTGCTATTTGGATTCTCTTGGACGTCGGACTTACAAAGAATACTATAACACCGGATTCTTATTGGCTTGCTTACTTATTTACTACATCTGGAACTAAGGATGCCGACCAGATACTTAACAAAACTTTCTTTTTTCATGGCCTCCCTTTACATTATAATTCATAGAAACATTTTACTTAATTGAATTTATTTGAAAAGTGCAGACATACATACAAAGCAATGACGCAATCATAAAAAAAATTGTTTATTCCATTGAATAGTATCAACTTAATTATAAAAGACAATGGTGGCGCTCATGGTATAATGGTTGGTTGGTTGGCTTTTACACCATTTCAACCCTTGTTGGGTTATTTTATGCTGAAGACGTTTGTTTTATTTATTCATGTTGAGTATTCAAATTTTTTTTTTACACTTATTTTTAAGTATTCAAATTGATTTTAATGCGGCTTAATCTTATGCAAAGCTTTTCGCAATTATTCCAAGCGTGTAGCCGGCCAACGCCGGGGATCCAGTGGCTTCGGTCCTGGACCTTACAAGTTAACATCATTGAACCCGGGAGACCATCCCCCAGGCAACACCTGCCCCCTCGATTTAAAGGGGCAGGGCTGGGTTTATTGCCCAGTGCCTGAGGCTCCCCCTTGAGGGGGAATGCCGACGGGATACACGCAATTTTTCACCCGCCATCCCATGAACTTCGGTTTGTGGGTGGATCCCACGCTAATAGGGCCTTTGTGCCTGACCAGGTACGAGTGGGGTACTGGGAAAATACAAATCCCCCAGGCAACACCTGTCCCTGGATTTAAAGGGACAGGGCTGAGTTTATTGCCCAATGCCTGTGACGCCTCACTTGATGAGGAATGCCAATGGGATCAACGCATCTTTTGCACCCGCCACCCATAAGTCACGGCTTGTGGTTGGTCCCACATTAATAGGGCCTTGTGCCTAACCCGTACAACATGGGATACGTGGTAAATATCATGTTCAATATATCGGTTATATAATGGCAAGAGACAGACGAGGAGATAGGATGAGTTGAGGAGTCTTACTTGTTAACTTTTCTTCTTGCTACTGTTGCTAAATCGTTAGTCGCCATCTTCTCAGGGACGATCCAGTGGGTTGCTTTCTCGGAGTTGATTCTACTTCTTTTATATTTGGCTGGTCATCTCTTGATTTAAATGTCCAGAGGAAACTAGGAAAATAAAACAATTAAATGGACTCTCTCGTCGATTTTCATCCAGTGAACAACCAACACAGTGATTTGTTTATAGTGGTGAAGGCTTGTGTAGGACCATTCCACACTTTTTGGCACAGTCGATAGGAAAGAATTGGTGCATCAAGGAATGCCACAAACACAATCAACGAGTGACCTCAGGAATTTTGAATTCAGAGTTATCCCTCTCTTAGACTGGTTACCTACCCAAGCCCAGTCCGCCCTACTATTTAACCCATAGCTGTAGGGAGAATATATGGATTCATACCTTTCCTAAGGGTATTAGCGCTATGTGAAAAGCCAACAGCTTCGTCTAGGAATTGAACTCGAATCGACGAGTCCATTTCCCACTCTAACCACTAGCCCACGCGCCTCCATATATTAATAAACAATTAAATACAAAGTAGATATATACACACATTCACTATCATCAGAGCTTCCTTTTTGTGCAAAAATAATGAAGGTTTTATTTATATTGGGAAAGATAATAACAAATTAGGTTTTGAATAGTAATGTTGTATACCCTTTACTTCTTTACTTACTTCTATTCTTCTTCTGACGTCTTTGATATGTTAAGTTCTTCTATGTCTCTTCGAGCGTCTGGACTTCTCTTGGGGACTTCGTGTCTGGTCTTCCATTGGGATTTCTCTTTATCAGAAGCCCTGTGTCATTGGTAGTTTTTAGATAATAACACAAGACTTCGATTTACTTAGATCACATTTTATTTCGAAACCCCACCAGACTACCTGCGCAGATCGAGTCGGAGCGTGTATAACACGACTCACCACCGTCGTGGTTTCTCGTCGACTGACTAAAATCTATTTCTAATCTAAACCGGAAGAGGGTCTCCTCCACCGATTCTCACGGTATCTACCGGAAAGGATCAGGATGAGGTCAAGCCTTGTCACTCATCCTTCAAGGCCGTGGGCTGCAACTTATAACAGCCATTTTGATTTCTACACTATTGCGCATAAATATTAGGTATATAATAATTATGTAACAGTAAGAGAATGGAAGGTCATTGGTGTCGTTTGTGATTAAAACATAAGCTAATCAATTATGACCAAAACAATCAATGGATCTGTGAGACTAACTTTTTATTATCCCCCTCCCCTCTACCCAGGCAACGGCGGGTAGCCGCTTCTATTGTAATATATATATTTACCAACTCCTCCGCACGAGCAGGATACGACACAAGGTCAATTTCTTAAGCGGAGTTTAACAGGTTTGAATTCAGAGTTTTCCTTCTCCTAGACTGGTTACCTAGCCATGGTTAAAGAGCCCAGTCTGCCCTGCTATTTATTCATAGCTGGAGGTAGAGTAGGATTCATACCTTTCCCAAGGGTATTAGCGCTAACTGAAATGCAATTACCACGTCCAGGATTTGAACTCGGGGCGACGAGTCCATTTCCCATGACTTTAACCATTACACCACGCGCTTCCTATAGCTTCTATTGTAATATGAGGTCGAAATTATGGGGAAGTATAGCTCAGTCGGTAGAGCGTTCGGCTAGGAATCACAAGTTCCCTGGTTCGATACCGGCCCTCGCCAACTCAGCGTTTGAGTAGCACAGGGATCTGTGCGGTAAAGTGAGGAGCTGATGGTAGGTAAGGCGCCCCACCTGAGATGCTGCAATAATCTCCTTGTCTAACGCTAGTGAAAAGTGGATAAACTCCCTCGCTGTCTGGCTGATATCGACATAAGGCCACCCCGGCGACTTTACTGACTTCAAAGAAGGAAGAAAAGAGGAGTGTGTATGTGACTAATTATCCAGGATAGAGACTGATTAGATAAAGGCATACCAAAAATGAAGGCCACATTTTATAGCAATGATTCAGCGCGGGAAATCATTTTTCCAAGTTGAATCATTGCTAGGCTCGGCTAGACAAAGTCTTGACACCTGTAGCGGAGCGAGAACAGTCTCAACCCCCAATGGATTACAAGAAACATCTGAAGAAGTACATCGGCCGAAACGTAGGGCATTTATATATACTAGCAAATATATGCATCCTCCGGGTGCAAGTATTTAGGTTTTAATGTAATAAAATAGTATATTAAATTAGAAAGGCTAATGAAACTAAATAAGAATACAGATAAGACGATTTGAAACAGGGGAGGGGGGTGCATAATCCAAAAATAGAACAAATGAAACTTATTCCGCCATCACTTCCGTCTTTTATTGCTAAATTTTCGTAATTTAACTCTTTAGTTAAAATAGGAAGTAAAGAATAAAATAAGTTATTTCTTCTTGTTAATGGATTTCTTTTAAGATTTATCCTCGATATTTTTGCTCATATTCATTAAGATAAAACCAAACAATTAGAAATCAATAATACCAAGCACATATCTATTAAAATCAATTTTTTATATCAATATGCAAATTAGCCTACCCGTTCACACTGTAAACCGCTATTTGTATGTATATATTATAATATATATATATATATATATAATTGCATGTCATTATCATGTAGATATGTTCCGCATATCTAACTCCTGTTTCGACTGGGGGTTCAATGAGCTTCGGCCACTGGATCTTACAAGTTAAGCTCGTTGATCCCAGATACCCCCCGCTGGCAACACCTGCCCCCTTGATTTAAAGGGGCAGGGCTGTGTTTATTGCCTAGTGTCTGAGACGCCCCCTTGATGGGGAATTCCGATGGGATAAACGCATTTTTTGTGCCTACTACCCATAAGCTTCAGTTTGTGGGTGGGCCCACATAAAAATGTCCTTGTGTCACGCCCTCATAAGTGGGATGAGAGGCAAATATCTATCTAACTCCTGTTTCTACTGGGGGGGGGGGTCAGTGAGCTTCGGCCGCTGGACCTTACAAGTTAACATCGTTGATCCCAGGGGGCCATCCCCCCAGGCAACACCTGACCTCTTAATTTAAAGGGGAAAGGCTGGATTTATTGCCCAATTCCTGAGGCGCCCTTCTTGAGGGGGAATGCCGACAGGATCAAGGCATTTTTGTGCCTACCATCCATGAGCTAAGGCTTGTGTGTGGACCCACATAAAATGTCCTTGTGTCACGCCCTCATAAGTGGGATGAGAGGCAAATACCTCTAACTCCGGTTTCAACCGAGGGTCCAGTGGCTTCGGCCGCTGGACCTTACAAGCTAACATCGTTGATCCGAGGGGGCCATTCCCCCTCCCCAGGCAACCACATGGGGTACATGGTAAATATCTAGTATGTAGATATGGTCAACAGTATTAAAAATGTAAAACAATTTTTATTAAAATAATATATTTTGCTTTTCACCCAAAACTTTCGGTTGTAAATAAACAAAATTAACAGACGATTTTTTTGACATTAGAATTTCATACAAACGAAAAACATGTTTTTATACTAAAATAGTTTTTGATTTTAATAAAAAAAATTATTATTTCATTTTGTTGTTGTTAGCATAAAGGGAAAAATTAATTTTGTTTGTATGAAATTTTAATGTAAAAAATAGTCTGGTGATTTTGGAAGTTTGCGGTGAAAAGCAAAAGCTGTTCTTTTGAAAACTGCTATCAGCTGGGGTGCCTGTTGGTAACTTGGTCCTCATTACACAACAACTTAGAAAAATATCTAAACTGTCGTTAAAGATAAAGTTGAGTTGTGATAAACTTTATCGTTGATTTATCTACCATATTAAGTAGCAGTGAGTGGGTAGATATATTCTATATCATCAGGTAAGTTTACTGCTTATTGTCGTGTGTAAAAAAAAAGATAGAAAGAAAAACACTAAGATATTTGTGTGTAATGACATTAGTATGTTCCTTTCAAGGACGAATTGTTATTATATTGAGTACAATTGCTTTTTAAAGATAGGAGTAAAGTGTCTCTTGTCCTTATGGAGGGTCTTGGTTTGATTGGGCGTAAAATCTTAATTTGAGTTTTAAATCTTCTACAGTGTAACTTCAATTATACGTACTAGCAACCGCCCTGTCGGCTGGGGCGTTAGAATGCTCCGACTGCACCTCTGCAGAGGTGTAAGACTCCCCCAATGGGGCCACCTGTTGGCCGTGGGTGGCGACCCGTGATGCTTAAGGATAGAGCCCAGGTGGATGAGCAGTTCATGACATGCAATACTCCACTTTGGCGCTATCTTGGGCTAGACGGGCGGTCGGAGAGGCCCACCTCCGATCAGTCGGCTGGTCACGTCAAGCCCTAGCACCTATATGATTTTCCCAACCCTATTGCCCTTATTGGCAAGCCCCAGCCCCTTTTTATCATATGGGTGCTAGAAGGCGGTGGCTGCGGGTCTACATGTCCTAGGAATGACGTTAAACTCTATCTGATGGTGAGGTTCCAGTTTTGGAGGTTTGGGGAATGTGGAGCACCCCTTCATCACCATTGCTCCCTGGTCCACTCTGACCCGGAGTGGTAGTACCTGTTAGGGTCCCATCTATGGGTTAAATAGAAAAATGTATTTATAAAAAAATTGTATTATCCATTAAGAATTGATTTATTTCAAAACTTTATCGGCATTAAATGACCCACTGAGGTTGATATGTCGTAAAACAAACCAAACCAAACCAAAACGTACTAGCAAATATATGCACCCTCCGGGTGCAAGTATTTAAGTTTAAATGTAATAAAATATTATATTAAATTAGAAAGGCTAATGAAACTAAATAAGAACACAGATAAAAAGATTTGAAACATGGAACAACTGAAACTTACTCTTCCATCACTCTCGTCTTTCATTGGTATTTTTTCTAATGTAAGTATTTAGTTAAAATAGGAAGTAAGAATAAACTTACAGTTATTTTTTCTTGTTAATAGATTTCATTTAAGATTTATTGAAGAGATGTTTGCTTATATTCATTAAAATAAAACCAAACAGTTAGAAATCAATAACACTGAGCACATATTTATTAAATTCGATTTTTTAATATCAATATGCAAATTAGCCTTCCCGTTCACACTGTAAACCGCTATTTTGTTGTATATACAAATATAATTACATGTTATTCGTATGTAGATATGGTTAACAGTGGCTTCGGCCTCTGGACCATTGATATAATTAACGGCGTCGATCCCAGGGGGCCATCCCCCCAGGCAATACCTGCCCCCTCGATTTAAAGGGGCAGGGCTGGGTTTATTGCCCAGTGCCTGAGGCGCCCCCCTTGAGGGGGAATGCCGACGGGATCGACGCAATTTTTCACCTGCCACCCCATGAGCTTCCGTTTGTGGGTGGTTCCACGTTAATAGGGCCTTGTGCCTAACCCGTACAAGTGGGGTACGAGGAAAATATCATGTAGATATGGTTAACAGTATGAATAATGTAAAACAATTTTATTAATTATTAAAAAGGTTAAAATAAAATCATGGAGAATGTGATGTCAATAACTAAGGGAATTGTGACTTGAGTAGTAATATAGTTTCGGTTACAGACAGAAAAACACACAATCTCCATTATAATAAGAGATAGTAAGTAAAGTCGTCAGGGTGGCCTAATGTCAGTATCAGTGGGGAGCTGATGATAGGTGTGGCGCTCCCAAAAGGGGCATCATGTGTACGACACTACTGGTGAGTCTCCAATTCTGGAGATATCCTGGAGATCTGGGTGGTACAGAGTATTTCTTCATTAATATTTATCCCAGTTCCAAGGTGACTCGGCGTAGTAATACCTGTTAGGTTTCCATCTATGGGTCAAATATAACTGTTTTAAAAATCATTCGCATTCGAACGTGTGCAAAAAGAAGTAACATTCTTATGAAACAGCTACACAAAAATATATGAAAGTAAGTAAACAAACAATGTGTTTACTTTTGGTATGGCCTTTTTAGTCGACAATTTTTGGAGCTTTGACTGAAAACAAATTACATCTGTGCATCAAAATTTTAGGATACCCCCAACCCCAACCCACAAAAACTTCAAAAAACAAAAATACAAACTAAAAATAACAACAAAAAACCTACAAAAATAACTACCATTAATATGAACTTGACATTGTTGCGATTTTACTGCACCTTTTTCGGATGTGGAACCTCAAGCACCTTATATTGTAACACACACACACACACACACACACACACACACACACACACACACACAACCTGTTTTTTCCAGGATCATAAACATAAACCCCATGACGCATATCCTGTCATGATTTTTTTAAAAAAAGAAGAAATCTGAGTCCTTGTTAACTCTTTCAAGTATCTCTTATAATTTAGTTTCATTTCTTTATTTAATGACATATGAACCTCCGTGGGTTATTTAATGCCAAAGTCATCCTTGTAGAAAATCAGTAAAAAAAAAGTAAAGTTATCGGAGTGTCCTATCGTCGGTATCAGCTGGACAGCGAAGGAGTATGTATATATTTATGAACCCCTGCGCACGAGTAGGATGTGACACAAGGTCAATTTCTTGAGAAGAGTTTTACTGGTTTGAATTCAGAGTTTTCTTTCTCCTAGACTGTTGACCTAGCCATGGTTAAAAAGTCCCACTCCGCCCTACTATTTACCCATAGCTAGTGGGAGTAGTGGGATACACACCTTTACCAAGGGTACTAGCACTATGTGAAATGTAAACAGCTTCGCCTAGGATTTAAACTCAGCTCAACGAGTCCATTTCCTACGGCCTTAAACATTTAGCTACTCACCTCCAACAGCGATGGAATATATCCTATTTTCACAAGAACTAGACCTGGGAGATTGTCTTTGCGTTTGAGGTGGAGCGCCATACCTACCATCAGTTCTCCAATTTACCGCACAGATCCTAGCTATGCTACTCATGTGTTGGTGGGAGCTGGTATCGAACCCGGAACCTTATGGTTCCTTGGCGGATGCTCTACTGACTGAGCTAAATCGGTGGTAACATTTTCCCCATAGCTGGGGATATGAGGTGTTAATATTCTTGTGGTCATTTTTAAACTGCAGGTGAGAGCACTTTACAGTGAAGATCACTTGTGTTAAACAGAGGCGGATCTTTAATGAAGAATCCTTAGGTTGTTCCTCGTTGTTCTTTAGTGTTGAGTAGAATCCTTTGGTTCTTCCTCGGTGTTCCTTAGTGTTGGGTATGATCCTTTGGTTGAGTATTTATCCTTTTTGTGGCCATTTTTAGGCTTCAAGTGAGAGCACTCTACAGTGGAGATCCCTTGTGGCATTAGGTTTGATCCGTGTTGAGTAGAATCCTTTGTTCTTCCTCGGAGTCCATTAGTGTTGGGTATGATCCTTTGGTTGAGTATTTATCCCTGTTGTGGCCATTTTTAGGCTTCAAGTGAGAGCACTCTACAGTGGAGATCCCTTGTGGCATTAGGTTTGATCCGTGTTGAGTAGAATCCTGTAATGCTTTCCCGTTGGTCCGTGTTTCTTGAATCCTATGATCCTTGTATTCCTCAGTATTAAGCAGAATCCTTGTTTGTTGGTCCGTTCATCTGTGTTAAGCACGAGCAACTGAACGCCTTTCCATCAAGGCCTTTCAATAGTTAATATATTCGAGCGTGTTGATTGGCCGATTGAATCCACGTGGCCACGAAGAGTCTATAAATCTAAGTTGTGACCTCCAGCACACCTTATATTACAAAGTTATAGGGCACCTCACGTGGTGTAATGGTTAGCAAGTTAGATTTACAGACCATTGTTAATGAGTTCGATTCTCATTGGGCACCCCATACTTCTGGCCTTGTGCCACATCTAAGATAAGCTTAGTAAATAACTAGATACACACAAGATGGGCACCTTACGTGGTGTAATGGTTAGCAAGTTAGATTCACAGACCATTGTTAATGAGTTCGATTCTCATTGGGTGCCCCATACTTCTGGCCTTGTGGCACATCTAATCTAAGCTTAGCAAATAACTATATACAAAAACAATCCAGCATGAGGGGTTTCATACCTTTCCCAAGGGCATTAGTCCCAAAGTGAACGTAATAGCGCGACTGGAGTTCGAACTCACTCACTGCGATGTCACAGTCCAGCACGTTATCCACTACGCCACAGAAACCCCCCTCACCCCCCCCCCCCAAAGCATCTCATATGGAACTTAACATGAAATTCCTTTTAATCTTCTGAAACTATTTTTTCCGGTACAGGTTTTTATTGTAAAGTCCACTTGGAAACAATTGTTGTTGGAATGCTTGGATTTTCCCATTCTCACACATTCTCAATTTCTGTTTTTCTTTGAAATATAGTTGTTCCCACGTGGACCTCCCAGAACTAAATTACTAATACTAGCAAACGGTTGTCGTAAAGGATCCACTGTTCGTCACAAGTTGACTATTCGGTCAAGAAAGTGGTCATTGGTGTTACGCAAACATTAACAGTAGAAATGTTAAATTTAGTCAAAATACGACCATTGGGCAGCTATGCACCTCTGTCATCAATTTATGAGGTCATTTATTCCGTGTTGGTAAAAAGTTATTGGCTGTTATGCAACAAAATCATTAAATGATGATTCCACCTCTTCTTTAGATCGAAACGTTTTACCATTTAAAAATGGGCTTAAGTGCCTAAAAATGATAATCAGTAAGGGAAAGATCGGGAGAATATGGAGGATGTGGTAAGGTCTCGTATCACAAGTGACTATTAGGTCAAGAAAGGGGTCATTGGTGTTACGCAAACTGAGCATCGAGCACACTTCAAACCGCCTAAGTTTTTGGTGCTCATTGAGCTCATAAGGAACCCATTTATCGAGCTTTTTCACCTTTCCAATACTCTGTAAATGGCGGGAAACTGTTGCAATGCTGACACAAGTGTCTGAGACATCTCTCTGACACTTTGTCGTGGATTTTGCTCAACAACTGCCTGCAATTGTTCATTATCAAGACTGCATGTCCGTCCTCTACCTTCTTCATCTTCAAGACTCTCATCTCCACTGCGGAATTTCTGGAACCACCTTCGTACAGCCCGATCACTTGTGGATTCATCTCCCCATGCTTTGTTGATATTGGCAGCAGTTTCGGAGGCATTGTGCCCAAGCTTGAACTCATGCAACATAAGAAGGCGAAGGTCATGTTTAGGCATGTTCATCTTTAAAGGCCCCTATTTTTCAAAAATACTTTCTATCTGAAAATAAATTAAATTTTATTTTTGAGCACACATTAATTATTATATATGCAAAAATTCACCTGGGTATAATAAAAAAATAGAACAACTGAAACTTACTCTTTCTTCACTCTCGTCTTTCATTGCAAAATTTTCTTAATTTAACTATTTAGTTAAAATAGGAAGTAAAGAATAAAATGACAGTTCTTTCTTCTTGTTAATGGATTTCTTTTAAGATTTATTGAAGGGATTTTTGCTCATATTCATTAAGATAAAACCAAACAATTAGAAATCAATAATACTAAGTACATTTTTATCAAAATTAAATTTTTAATATCAATATGCAAATTAACCTCCCCGTTCACACAGTAAACCGCTATTTTGCTGTATATATATTTTAAATACACTTGCATGTTATTGGTATGTCGATATGGTCAACATGATTAATAATGTAAAACAATTTTATTAATAATTGAGGTTTAAATAAAAAAAAAAATCATGGAGAATGTGACATAAATAACTAAGGGAATTGTGACTTTAT
>CM042155.1:747710-797710 GCA_023376005.1 Doryteuthis pealeii
AGTGTCTTGTCAAACACTTAAAAATTCTTTGAATTTTTAAAACTTTCCAAAAAACAATTTCTTTAACAATAAATTTTCTCCTGATGATGACCTAAGGTCGAAACTAGTTGAGAAAAATAAACAACTTAAAAGAAATATTCCTATTTGTCTTATTTTTTGTTCATCTTTTTTATATATATATATATATATATATTATATATATATATATATATATCGATTCGAGTTCAATTCCTAGACGAAACTGTTGGCATTTCACATAGTGCTAATACCCTTGGGAAAGGTATGAATCCATATATTCTCCTCCAGTATGGGTTAAATAGTAGAGCAGACTGGCCCTTCAGCCTTGGTAGGTAACCAGTCTAGGAGAGGGATAACTCTGAATTCAAAATTCCTGAGGTCGGTCGTTGATTGGGTTTGTGGAAACCCTTGATGCACCAATTCTTTCCTATCGACTGTGCCAAAAAGTGTGGATGGTCCAACACAAGCCTTCACCACTATAAACAAATCACTGTGTGGATGTTCATTGTATGAACACTCATACGTCGATCGACGGGAGAGTCCATCATATATATATATATATATATATATATATAATATATATATATATTACATTTACATTTATTGCGTAGTTGTTTCTTAAGAGTGTTTAGCATCTCTAAAAAAAGCAATTGTACAGCCACTTGCCTCCTATCACATAATCTATCCAAGACATGCTGGACATTGCTTGAGAAGCAAGAACGAACCTACAAGTGACATTCCCCTATAGACATCTACACAGGGATTCACTAGTGTAGACCGACAAACAAAAACCTACAAAAACCAGCTCAGTGCAGATTCTAGATGCAGATTTGTTAGGAAAAGAGTTAACATTTGAATTCAGAGTTTTTTTTCTTCTCCTAGATTGGTTGCCTAAGCAAGGTTAAAGTGCCGAGTCTGTCCTACTATTTACCCATAGCTTGAAGGAGAATAGTTGGATTCATACCCTTTCCAAAGGTATTAGCGATAATTGAAATGCAAACAATCGTCCAGGATTTGAACTCCGTGTTCCATTTTCTACGATGGTATTCATTACACCCTATGCCACCAACCATATAATAATATATATATATATATTATATATATATATATATATATATATATATATAATATACCAAGTGTGTTGGTAGATCCTTGCGGAGAGAAAAAACCCGACAGAGAGTTTGATTGTAAAAATATACTACCAAACATCAACCAGGAAGAAAAACATTTTTGAAAAAAAGAAAGGACCAAGATATTCGTACCAACAAAAAATAATCTATTGGTATAGTATTTGGCCAAAAGAAAAAACAATTTATATGTATATATATGTATATAAGATATATATATATTCATATAACCGCTAGGAGAAGCTAATTTGTAAAAAGTGCTCGATACCTAAGTAGAGCCAAGTAATAAAGATAATCTACTGAGTCAGACGAACCTACTATTAGTTTCGCATAAAGCTCTTCAGGGCTAAAATCTGACAATATAAAAGGGTTTTGTAATTTGCTTGGAGCATTGTGTTTATATTGGTTTGTTGGTTGTTTTTGAAGGCTGTCGCAATGCAAGTGTAAAGAAAAAAGAAGGTAACTATGATGTTGTTTGTTAACCTGTCACTTTATTCGTAATATTTCGGGATGAAATGATGGGATTTTTCATCCCGAAATATTAAGAATAAAATGACAGGTTAACAAACAACACCACAGTTACCTTCTTTTTTTCTTTACACTTGCATTGTGACAGCCTTCAAAACCAACCAACAAACCAAATATTATATATATATATATATATATATATATATATATATATTGTGTGTGTGTGTGTGTGTGTGTGTTTGCGTATGTAAATATAATTAAAATGACACTAATTTTAATGTGTAACATTTTGCAAACACTACCAGTCTATTTTTTCTCTCTCCGCCAAACAAGAACGCAGTATGACACGTGACGTGATACTGTTCTTTTTTTTTTGTCTCCATTGTTTCTTTCTTGATTCATCTCAGTTACAAGGTTAATAGCCGATAAAAAAAAGGAGAAAGAACAAAATGAATTTTATTCAGAAGGACATCATGTGCCGTTTTGAGCAATTTTTTTCATTACACATTTTTATTATCTTATAATGATTATTCTTTTGACAAAACAAAATGCTAATTCATTCTTGTTGAATGTTTAATACCAACCTGTTACCAATTGATTAGTCAGACGTTTACAATTTTTTTGTTTTAACCAAAATGATCGTGTAATTATATATTCAGCCAATTCGTTTGTCATATCATACAATATTCAGAATATAATAATGTCGAATTATACGATATTCAAGACATAATAATATTCAAAACATAATCGGCTACTCGGTTAAAGAGGCCAGTCTACCCTACTATTTACTCATAGCTGAAGGGGAGTAGCTGAATGCATACATATCCCAAGAGTATTAGCGCTATGTGAAATGCAAACAGCTTCTTCCAGGATTTGAACCCGGGTCGACAAGTCTATTTCTCACGAATCAACCCATCACACCACGCGCCTCTGAGAAATAGTGGTTAAAAAGTTAGTCTCTCAAATTTACTACTAATCACTGAGTTCGATCCTCACTGGGTACCCTATATTGCACCATATCTAAGCTAAGCTTTGCAGCACTCTTTGAAACTTTGAGCTAGAGTGGGGATACCCTGACGCAACACCATGAAGCTAAGAGGTCCAGAAGAAAGTAGCGGCGACAAAGCACCGGCACATCAACATCTTCAGGGACAGCGTTCAAATTCGTCATCTGTGGTCGAGAATGTTTTTCCAACATTGGACTTCACAGTCACAGGAGGCGCTGTGATTTCAGGGGCACAAAAACTATATTATAGTCTTCCGAGACTGAAATGCCAATATACAATAATGTCGAATTATACGATATTCAAAGCATAACAAACTAGAATCGGCTACTCGGCGTTGACTTGGTAGAGTGGGGATAATAAAAGTTAGTCCCGCAGATCCATTGATGTTTCTGGTCTTACATAATTGATTTATGTTTTGGTCATGAACGCCAATGAATTTCCCTTTTCTTACTAATCAAATCCTAATCTTTAAATATCTTCCCTAAATAAATAAAATCTAAATAGAATGTGGAGGTGCATGGTGTAATGGTTAGAGTCGCGGGAAATGGACTCGTCGACCCGAGTTAAAATCCTGGACGTGACTGTTTGCATTTCACATAGCGCTTAATACCCTTGGGAAAGGTATGAATCCATATATTATCAGGGGAAAGATAAAGAGAGTGGATGAGCGCGTGGAAGCGATAACGCTAATCTGTTTCTATCGAACATAATGAAAAGTTGAAAAGAAAAAGAAAGAAAGAAAAGAAGAAAGAGAAGAGAGAAGAGAGAGAGAGAGAGAGAGAGAGAGAGAGAGAGAGATTATTGTACGTTTTACACATTGAACAATTTAACAACAACTCTTAAGTAAACATATCCAATGTTGTGATAATTAAATTATCATACTGTGGTATATCCACAGGTCCTGTCAGATTTCAAATAAATATTCCACAAGTTTAAACGGTAAGTATAAAACTACCAGAAAAACAAAACAAATCTTTTTCTCTGAATGTTTGAGATGAGGCTTGATGATTAGTATTATTTTTATTATTCGACTATTGTTTTCATCTTCATTGTTATCTGTACAAAATTTTGGTCGATATGCCCTCCGGTCTTCTTCGGGTATTTCTTTTCGGACTCGGGAACCTTCTTGTCGGGAATCGGTCGATCAGGAACATCACGGAACTTTGAACCTAACCCTTTATTCAGTCCGGGGGTATCCTGTTCTCATTCCGCTAACCATAGCTCGGGTAGAGGCGTTAAGCTGTGTTAATTATTATTCTATATTACTGTTGCCCTTGATCAGGATTGAACCCCCAATCTAGAGATAACTGTCACTTAGAACTGTCTTAACATAACTACCTTATCCACTAGGCCATGTGTCCAGTGTGAACTACCTTATCCACTTGGCCATGTGTCCAGTGTGTATTTTGGGAACTTATAAACCTAATGTCTTGTTTTGGCTAGAATATCTACCTGTTCACTTATGTATGATTTTTTTACCTAGACTCATATTGTGTGTGTGTGTGTGTTTTTTTTTTTTTAAAAAATCTGATCTAGCCTTTTTAATTAGGGTTCCCATATTGTGTTCATTTCTATGCTCGGTCTACTTAACAACCCACTACAGCCTATCATATGAGCTGATTCTTTGAGGCGTCTTCTCTTCCAATGTTCTTTCTCTATCAATTATTCTAACTTCATCCCATAAGGGCAGATGGTTTACCTTTTCATTCCATATATGGTCAGCCATACCCGACTTTTCTATTTCTCCTCGGACCACTGCTTTACGATGTTCTTCTAGTCTCCTCACTTTACCGCACAGATCCCTGTGTGGCGAGGGTCGGTATCGAACCAGGAACCTTGTGATTCATAGCCGAACGCTCTACCGACTGAGCTAAGCCGGCCCTTAGTAATATAGTAGTAAATTATAGTAATATAGTAGTAATATCTATTAATAATGGAGATTCGCTTCCGGTTTTTGTCTGTAACAAAAACTATGTCACTGCTTACGTCACTATACCCGAAATCGTCATAACAGAATAATATACTCAAAATGTGAGCATGCAACGTTAGACAGTCCTCATTGTTTCAATAAATAGATGCCCGGCGTTATATATTTATATATAGATTGTTTTATTCTTATATAATATTTAAAGTTATCAGAACTGTTTCAATTTCAAATTGTCTTTCTTTTTTTTTTTAATCCTTTAATAAATTTGACGATTTTACATACTTATGGTACACACTCTATGACATTGAATTTTCAGCTACCATCCCCTCAGGCAATATCTTTAAATTACTTTTACATCGCCCGGAGGGTGTCTTTTTATTTTGCTAGTAGTAGTAAAGTATAATAGTATAGTAGTAATATAATAGTAATGTCGGTGCCGTGGCTTATTGTCGGTAAATGCTTACTTGGATCTAGGAGAGAGAGAGAGAGAGAGAGAGAGAGAGAGAGAGAGAGAGAGAGAGAGAGAGAGAGAGAGAGGGGCATGAGGTGAGGTGGGTCCTTACTTTTCTGCTAGTTCCTACTTCGTCGGTCGCCATCTCCCTCTGGGCTGATTTTTACTCTGGGCTGGGTGTCTGCTCATCTCTTGTTTTTTAATAAACAAGAAATACTTTGTTGTTTTTATATTCTTTATTAAGAATCCACAGACCAAAAGGGTTTCTAACCACGCGGTGAAAAGTCGGCATCTTACGAGCGAGGAACCTCTGCGTCTGCTCCTTCTGACTAAATGTCGAGATCTGCCCAACTTAATTTTTGTTAACTAGACCAATTCCCGTTCACACGCCTTTCTATTGGCGAAAGCCGGGGGAAGGGAGTCAAGTAAAGGTTAAATGCTGTCAATAACTACAACGGCTGACGGTAACTTTCCATTTACCCCCGTTATTTAAATTTTCAACGAACTTCGATTCAAAAATCTAACTACACTTCAGGCTACCCACGATATAATGTTTGAGTTTGAGTTTGAGTTTTGTTTAACGGCATATCAACCTCTGTGGGTCATTTAATGCCAAAAAGGTTATTTTGGATTTCAGTCTTTAAAGTAGTGGTTCTATGGAGATAATTTGTTATGTTCTGTTATATTTTGTTGAAAAGGTTGCTTTTTTTTTATAAAATTTAAAATGTTTTTTTATAAAATTTAAAATGTTTTCAGGGTTTGTATTCTTAAAGATGTCTTTCAGGTTTCTTGCTTGATAGTAATTTGCGCGGATATGTTTACGTCTGTTACAATTTAGAAGGATATGCTTGGTTGTAAGTTGTACTTTGCACTACTAAAAATTCAGGTGTTTCTGTGTATCGCACTTAAAAGATATCAATGTATTTGTCAATTTGACATTTTTGTCAAATGTTTAAAAAAAAAAATTAGCAGTTGACGTAGTTGAGCAGATATATTCATTGATGGGTTACTACTATGTAAACATAGCGTAAGTAGTTAATCCTATAGGGCTCAATATATTGTAAATATAGAGCATTACTATTTGTAGAGTCCCCCTGATGAAGGTGTAATAGTAGCACCGAAACCACGGTCGGGACATAAATTTTTCTACAAATATATATATGTATATGCAAAGTTAAGTACTAAGCCATCGATGGCAAACTCCTAAACTCTGTAGGACAATTTAGATACTTAGGCAGTAACATCTCCTCCACAGAAAACAACGTTAATGCACGCATAAGAAAGGCATGGGCCGCTATAAATAGATTATCTATCATATGGAGGTCCAATCTCACAGACAAGCTAAAGAGACAGTTCTTCCAGGCCGTTGTCGTATCAGTACTGCTGTATGGCTGCACCACCTGAACCCTAACTAAGCGACTAGAGAATAAACTAGATGGGAGCTGCATAAGAATGCTGCGGGTGATCATGAACAAGATGTGGAAACAGCACCCTACGAGAAAGCAGCTGTACGGCCACCTACCTCATATCACCCAAACCATCCGAGTAAGACGGACAAGACACGCGGGACACTGCTGGAGAAGCAAGGACGAACTCATAAGCGACGTCCTCCTGTGGAAGCCAGCACATGGACACGCCAGTGTGGGCCGACCAGCAAAAACGTACGTTGATCAGCTCTGTGTGGATACGGATTGCTGCATAGAGGACCTCCCAAGAATGATGAGTGATAGGGACGGATGGAGAGAGATTGTCATGGATATCCGCGCTGAAAGCGCGACATGATGATGATGATGAAGTACTAATAGATCACTTTTCATCTATTCAAAAAGCACAAACAAAGGGGAAAATAGGTGGTACACATTCGCACACACACACCAAGTTTGAACTCAGATCTAGGAAATTTAAATTACTACAAATACATCTCCACTATACAAGGATTCCACTACTAACCCACAGACCCATAATAAACCCATAATAAACCCTTATTATCACCACACTCTAACAAACCCTTATTATCCCCACATTTAGTCGTAGAATTATCAGAAACAAGAGAGCAGCACAGAAAACATCGAAGACAGAGCAAGACAAAATCACCACCTCACTTCAAAAGGACCACGAACAGGTAAATGCAGTATATTACAAAACTTGAAAAGGTGGGACGCAGGTTCCTGGAAATATCTGTAAATGGATGGGATTTAAAACACAATGTTCAACATCTTGTTTCTGATCTTTATTTCCTATTTATTTATTTAAATCAATGTATTTGTCAATTTGACATTGTTGTCAAATGTTTAAAAAAAAAATCAGCAGTTGACTTAGTTAAGCAGATAAGAAGTAGTATTAAAGAAAACATTAAGTGAAGCGTTGAATGAATTTTAGTCGACCGTCATAAATGGGTTAAAGGTGAAAAGAAATCTCCATTTACCAAATCATGGGTTTCAAAAACATCTTTTTCTTTGTAAAGAGATAAAATAAAAAGATAAAAAAGCATTTAACATATTTTTATTCAGCTTTGAGATCTCAATGTGTGATACCTTTATAATTATATACAGAGTAATATTTATAAACTTGAAATAAGGAAAACTCGATTATATTGGCAGTTATTAATGTATTTCAACTATATTTTTGCTTTTTGAGAATTCTAGGCTTATCAGACATCCATCAAATTGGGGAATTAACAAATAAAAAAAAAGTCGGATTATCATTCCAGGTTTGGCCTACCCTTTTCTGTTTTATTATTAAGCAGTGGCCTGGTTCTTTATTTATGTGTGTGGTGTGTATGTGTGTGTGTGTGTGTGTGTGTGTGTGTGTGTGTAATTTCCAAGCCCATCTCATTCACCTGTTGGTCTGTAGTGGGTCTTGCCTTTATGTGTTTGTGTGCTTTTGTGTGTGTGTGTGTGTGTGTGTGTGTGTTTGTGTGTGCGTTCTTAAGACCCATTTTTTTAAATTACATATATTGTATATATATATATTATATATATATATTATTGCCTTTACACTTTGCCATGTGTGTGTGTGTTATTTGTGTGTGTGTGTGTGTGTGTGCCTTGCCCGTGTGTGTGTGTGTTGTGTGTGTGTGTGTTTTGTTTGTGTGTGCACTTTGCTCATATACATTTATGTGTGTGATTGTGTGTGTTTGATTTAAAAAAGGTTAGAATGAAATTAATTTTTTTATCAAAGATTGTAATTATAGATTCTGCTAGATTTTGTTTTATTTATTTACTTTTGAATTATATATATTGTATTGAGAATTCTAGGCTTATCAGACATCCATTCACGTTGGGGAATTTTTAAAAAAAAAGACAAAAAAAAAGAGGAAGAAAAATGAAAGATTCTCATTGGTCAAATCATAGATTTTAAAAACATCTTTTTCTTTGTAGAGAGTTAAAATGAAATAAAAAAAATGGTAAAATGTGATCCCGACCAATATCCTTTTGAATAAAACAAGAAATATAAATGTCTTAATTATTTCTACGCCTATCTTGGAATTTTACAGTTCCATGATGGCTCCCGATTACGACAAGAAGGTTCCCGAGTCCGAAAAGAAGGTCCCCGAGTCCGACAAGAAATACCTGAAGAAGGCCGGAGGGCTTGTCGGCCGAAACGTTGTACAAATAACAATAAAGATGGGGACAATAGTCCGAATAACGCAGATAATACTAAATAAAAATAAGATTTCAAATCATGGATATCAAAACATCTTTTTCTTTGTAAAGAGATAAAAAAAAAAAAAAGCATT
The DNA here is from genome assembly GCA_023376005.1 of Doryteuthis pealeii. Classification (NCBI taxonomy): domain Eukaryota; kingdom Metazoa; phylum Mollusca; class Cephalopoda; order Myopsida; family Loliginidae; genus Doryteuthis; species Doryteuthis pealeii. The sequence continues at coordinate 756,448 of CM042155.1, forward strand.
GGTAGAATGTGATCCCGACGAATATCCTTTTGTATAAAACAAGAAATATAAATGTCTCAAATATTTCTACGTCTATCTTGGAATTTTACAGTCAAAAGAAAATGACCAGAAAAGTTGGTAATGGGAATGATTCTATTCAGGATCCTTTTTTCTATATAAATATCTATAGAAAAATTTAATTCATTGTGTTACATAATCTATGCATAGATTATTGTCAACCCCCTGTATTTCTGAAGGGATGGCCCCTTTTCATATCACGGGCGTGACTTTCCATGGAATATTACAGAAAGCCCGCGAAATACGTGGGACCTGGTTAGGTCTTTAGTTTCAGCTTGGACGTCAGGCAGAGAAGATGTAACTGCTTTAGCTGTGACTCACTGCACACGCGCGTTGTGTTAGTTAGGGGAAAATGTTTAGTTAAGTAAATAAAGGTTTAAATAAATAATATGGTTTTGTGGTTGATGAAAATCTTGGCAACAAGACTGACCTAGAAGAAGAAATGAATCAAGGACAACCAACCAGCAAGAACAAAGAAATAGAAGACCAGACACGAAGTCCACAAGACTTGGTCCAGACGCTGGAAGAAGAACGTAAGATACCAAAGATGAGCAGAAGAATAATAGAAGTAAAGAAAGGGTATACAACAATTGAACGTTTTTCACAGACATTAGACATTAAAAAGAAAGTTTTTAGTTCAATGTATAATATTTTGTTACTTATATACAGAACAATATTTATAAACTTGAAAGAAGAAAAACTTAAGACTTTGTCATATTGGCAGTTATCCATCTATTTCGACTATAATTTCCATTTTTTGAGAATTCTAGTTTCATCAGACAGCCATTCAAACTAGAGAATAAAAAAAATGGAAGAAAACTTTACAAATCATGGATTTTAAGATAAAATTACAAAAAACAAAAAAAGCATTGGTAGAATGTGATCCCCACGAATATCCTTTTGTATAAAACAAGAAATGTAAAGGTCTCAATTATTTCAACGCCTATCTTGGACTTTTACAGTCAAAAGAAAATGACCAGAAAAGTTGGTAATGGGAATGATTCTATTCAGGATCCTTTTTTAATATATAAATTAATATATGTATATAAAATATTTCATTAGAAGTTTTTTCACAGACGCTAGAAATTTAAAAGAATTCTATTTCACTTGGAGAGCTTAATGTATGATATTTTAATAATTGTATAGAGAGCAATATTTGTAAACTTGGAAGAAGAAAAACTATTTTGATTATTTCTATGAAATTTTGAGATGGGGTTTGATGATTAGTATTATTTGTATCATTCGGACTATTGTCCACATCTTCATTGTTATCTGTACAACGTTTCGGTCGATGTGCCCCCCGGCCTTCTTCAGGTATTTATTGTCGGACCTGGGAACCTTCTCGGACTCGGAAACCTTCAAAGTTTCGTGATGGCTCCTGATTACAACAAGAAGGTTCCCGAGTTCGAAAAGAAAGTTCCTAAGTCCGAGAGGGTTCTCGAGTCCGAGAGGGTTCCCAAGTCCGACAAAAAATACCTGAAGAAGGTCGGAGGGCACATCAGCCGAAATGTTGTACAGATAACAATGAAGATGAGGACAATAGTCCGAATAATACAAATAATACTATTTCGACTATAATTCTTCTTTTTGAGAATTCTAGTCTCATCAGACAGCGATTCGAGAATAAAAAAAATATGAAAGATTCCCATTTATCAAATCATGGATATCGAAAAGATCTTTTTCTTTGTAAAGAGGTAAAACGAAAAAAAAACATTGGTAGGATGTAAAACACAATAATATCCTTTGGCACAAAACAGAAATGTAAAGGTCTTATTATTTCTACACTTATCGCGGATTTTCACAGTGAGAAGAAAGTTCAGATTTTTGCCCTGTCATTACATTCCTCTGATTCAGCTTTTGTTACGAGAAAGATCAATCTATAAATTGTATTAAAATAGACAAAAAAAGAAAAGATTCTTATTACGATAATCCGTTTCACTTTTGGCTTCTTTTATTTCTAACTCTTTATGTTCTATTTATATTTAACCTTTGACCCCCGCGAGTAACAAGAATCTATTAGATGTTATTGTTCAAGACGAGACGGTTTTTATTGTTGTCTTCGACACGCATCAGGAGAAATGGAACAAAAAGTAAATAAATAAATAATCAACTCAATCAATCATTGAAAAAAAAAAAAGGTTTCTATTCAGAAAGTTATTTACTTTGTCAACGTGTTATTTTCAACAAGATTTTTATTTCTGACGTATTCAATGGAAATGATTGAGTTCCAAACATTGCTTTGTCAAATAAATATTTCTCAAACGAAAAATGAATACCTAATCTGTCTATTATATATATATATATATATTATATATATATAATATATATATATATATATATTATATACATGTAGAATTAAAAAAGCCACATCTCCTGTTTAACAAATTATATTTTTGATCTTTTCGAGTTTTCTGGCCAACTTTTTAATGTTTGGGTGGAATTCGTAGATAAGTCCACCAAAGTTCAGGTCCCGAGTACTTTCGGCACTTCGAAGTGCCATCACCAAGGGTGATGTGTTCCAGTTTTTAAAAATTATATTAATGTGGAGGCTTGAAGGAGAAGAATTGATAAGAAAGGTGTTAAAATGTGTGTACTGCATTGGAAATTAATTTTGTTTAATGATGGTTTGTATTGTTTTATGTATAAAGCTTCTAGTATTTGGAGTTTTTGTTTATTTATTCTAACGCAAAATGCACACATTCCACACAAAGAAAAAAGTAAACAAAAAGTAAATACTAGAAGCTTTATACATAAAACAATACAAATTATCGTTAAACAAAATTAATTTCCAATGCAGTACACACATTTTAAAATACCTATAACACATTTATCACCAATTCTTCTCCTTCCAGCCTCCACATTAATATAATTAAAAAAAAAGCTGCATACATCACCCCTGAACTGGACCTGAACTTTGGTGGACTTATCCACGAATTCCACCCAAACATTAAAAAGTTGGCCAGAAAACTCGAAAAGATCAAAATAAAATTGTTAAACAGATGTGTTTGTTTAATTCTACATGTATTAATGAAGAATGCTGACATACATTATATATATATAATATATATATATATATATATATATATATGTGTGTGTGTGTGTATGGCATATATATTGTATGCATGTATGTATACTTATATAAAACAGATCAACACAAACAAAGCTCCAGGAATAGAGGGCATTCTTGTTGAGCTTTTGAAACAGACTGGTATGAATGTCCATTGTGCAGTCCACTCTTTGGTGATGTTTATATGGAGGAGTGACCAGGTTCCTCAAGACTGGATAGATGCCATTTTGATTATTTTATACAAAGGAAAGGGTAAGAAGTCGGACTGTGGTAATTACCGTGGTATCTTACTGCAGGAAGCTTTTGGAAAACTTTTTGCGCGACTCTTGCTTAACCGATTGGAGAAGTGTATCCGTCGTGATATTCTTCCTGAATCCCAATCTGGTTTCAGAGGCGAAAGAGGGACTGTAAACATGATTTTCTCTGCTAGACAGCTTTTAGAAAAGTGTATTGAACAGCATGTGCCACTTTGTCAGGTTTTTGTTGACTTAACTAAAGCCTTTGATTCAGTGAATCGTGAGACCCTCTGGAAGGTGCTCGGAAAATTTGGTTGTACACCTGTTTTTGTTGAAAAGTTCAAGCAGCTGCATCGTTGTGGAAAGGGTCGTGTTAATTTCAATAGATGAACTTCTCTAAAACAACATTATCAATCTCTAGTATCTGTATCTTAATTCTAGCTAATAATATTGGGTTCATATTGAGCCAATCAAAACATTTAAAATACTGGTCAAGAAGCTGCTCTGTTCTTAATTTGCCCCTTCTCACTTGAGTGTCTCTTGTTGTGGCTATGAAAATTGGTTAATTTTCTTTTATCAGATTTGCTTAGTAAAATATTAGATTTTTTTTTTCCAAACGTGATGCAACAAATCTGTCTTATTTGTCTCTCTCTCTCTTACCCCTCCATTGCATTAAAGCAAATCTATCACTGTCCTCATTTAACAAAAAAACTTGTGGTTTTTTTTGTCATTTTAAATATTTTTTGTTTTGCCGTTCATTCTTCATCCACCTGTCTCTGTTTAATGCGAGTGACAGAGGATAAAGGGTTAACGTTTGTCCCAGAGACTGCTGTATTCATTAGAACAAAAAAGGAAAGCTTGTATTTTCAAAGCAATCTCCACCCCCTTAATACCATTGATAATGGAGTGAAACAGGGTGATATACCAGCACCAATATTGTTCTCACTTTACCTGATGGTTGTACTATGGTATGCCTTCCATGACTGTGATACTATATATTAGATTCGAACCACTGGAAAAGCTTTTAATTTGAGAAGACTCCAAGCCAGAACCCTTGTTAGAAATGGATTTGTCAGGGAACTTTTATATGCCAATGATACTGACCTGGTTGCACACATTCCGGAAGAAATGCAGTCGGTTATGGACTGCTTTACTAATGCTTGTACCTACTTTGGTCTGACAGTTATATTACGTTTATATCCCGGGACGAGCGCCCATGTTACGTTCACCTATCGTTTCAACGCTATACAGCGCTTTCCATCAGAGATCACCAAAGAAAAATGAGAGGTATACATGCAAAAAACTGGCAATAAACAACAATAAGACACAATATTAAATAAAATATTATATTATTTTAAAACATAACATTTAATTCAAATTTGTAGGCTGGGAGGATAATGATACGGACAGCGACAGGGTAGTATTTTTAATATCGTTTGGCGGAATTTCTTCAAATCGGTTTACAAATTTTCATAACGAAAGAAGTCTGTACTTATCTTTTTTTTTCTGTTGATTCATCTTCTATATGAATGACTACTCCGGGTATTATTTTCTTATATGTGGCATTCTTGGTCATGGTAACTTTCTTCTTGGGAATCATTTTCTTCCCCCCCCCCCCACGAGATGTTCGCTGACCAGGTCCCGAGTACTGACTGCTGCTGCTACTAGGGACCGCTTTCCCTTCCCCCAAATCGTAACGTCACCTGTCTCTCGGCAGGCTTGGTGTACGTGGGGGAAGCCACAAGTGTAGTATCAGTTGTTCGTTTCCCTCCACAAGGTCGGCTACGTGCTAATGACGAAGCAGAATTATTCTTCTTCCGGTGAGCTTTGGGGTCACATTCTAGGACCCCCTCCCTCTCCTGGCGTCAGCCAGTCTCTCAGAATATTCTAGGAGTTTCCAATTGTTGATTTAAACGTAACAGTTAGCATTAAGAAAAGCAAAGTCATGTACACTCCAGTTGCTGGTGATAGTGTGAAGGAGTGTCTAGTGTGCTTTGGTATTCCCGTCGATAATTGGGAATCCCTGACATCTGATCATGTGCAATGAGGGCTGCGATATACAAGGGTGCAGAACTGTTCGAAAATGCAAGGGTGGATCGGGTAAAACTCAGGAGAGCGTGTCGGAAACGTGAAACTCTGTCGGTCAATACTTGTGATGTGTGGATCTGTGAGGAGTGTGACCGGGGCCTGTAGTCAAAGGCAGGCTTGGCCAATCACATGGAATCACATGAGAGCTACACGACTGCAATTGTTGTCTCTACCATGCTACATTCTGATTCCCAGCATGATCCCCAACACGAGGACTTTATATGTTCCTGATGCACAAAAGTGTGCGAATAGCTGATGGCCTCAATCTTCACATGAAAGTTCACAGTGATGCGTATACAACACCTGTCGTCTCAGTCAGCATCGATCGTTATGTGTGCCAGATATGTTCTAAGTTATGCAAGAATTTGGCAAGATTGAAAAGTAACGAACGAGCTCACAAACGGACAATGAATGAAGGAGTGGCAATCACCTGACAAGACGTTGCGATCAATATTATCAATCTGTATCTGTATCTCTCTCTCTTTCCTACTCTCTCTCTCTCTCTCTCTCTCTCTATATATATATATATATATATATATATATATATATATATATATATATGTGTGTGTGTGTGTGTGTGTGTATGTGTGTGTAGGGGCTGATTGGTCAATGGTGAGAAACTTTGACTTATGAAAAATCAGTCTGGTTTTGATCCCGGTCGGAGGTAGCCTGCTAAGTCTAGCCACACTGAGAAGATGTGATACGTCAAAACATGGTGTCTGTGGGTTACTAAATATATGCCGCCAACCCCGGTTGGTGGAGCTATCTGGGATTTAGCTGACGGACGCGAATTACGATTAAATGTCATGTCTCTTCTATAAAACAGATGTGAGATCTCTGGCAGCCGTGACACATATAACTTTGTGTATTCTACTATTTACCCATAATAATAGATTCATATATTTCCCAAGAGTATTAGCGATATGTGAAATGCAAACAGTCTCGTCCAGAGTTTGAACTCGTCTCACCGTGTCCATTTCCTAAGATAGCACCCATTACACCACACGCGTCTACACTACAATACACACACACACACACACACACACACACACACACATTATATATATATATATATATATATATATATATATATTCGTAAGACATGTGTTATATCTTACGAATAATTTGCTGCCAAAATACACAAAATTTAAAATATATATATATATATATATATGGTTAAAATTGCAAATCGTCGTCAAAATTAAAACGGAAAAATTTGGGTTGGCCATAGATTTTAATGAATTTAAGAATTACTAAGGACAAGATTTATGTTATTATATATATATATATATATATATATATATATATATATATATATATATATATATATAGTGTAGATGCGTTAACACTATCTGATGAAACTAGACTCATATTGAGTCTCTTGTCGAAATAAATTTATCATAGTCAAATGACGGTTTGTTAAGTTTTTCGTTCTTTGGAAGTTATACACACACGCCATTCCAGCAAAAGCTGAAACAGTGACCATCCCAGACTATAGTATATATATATATATATATATATATATATATATATATATATATATATGTGTGTGTGTGTGTGTGTGTGTGTTTGATTGTGTGTGTGAATATGAGTAGGTGTCAGTTTTTCTATTAAACATGTTTCATTAACTACGACATTTTCACGCAGATTAACTTGCCACCTATCCAACTAAAGACCGACAAAAACATTCATCCATCAAATGTAAGACACATATTTCAAATAAAACTAGAACAAATACGTATATATATATATAAAGATAAACCTACTAAAAGTTTCGCTTAATGCTCTTCAGGGCTAAGATCCGACTCGGATCTTAGCTCTGAAGAATATTAAGCGAAACTTTTAGTAGGTTATCTGACTCATTAGATTTATATTTATTATTTGCTCTACTTAGGTATTGAGCACTTTTTACTTATTAGCTTTAGTTTTCTGGCGGTTTTGTATATATATATATATATATATATATATATATATATATATATATATGAATTTTTTTTTTTTGGCCAAATATTGTACCATTAGATTATTTTTGGTTGGTATGATTATCTTGGTCTTTTCTTTTTTTCCAAAAAATCTTTTCTCCACGGGAGATGTTTGGTAGTATATTTTTACAATCAAACTATTTGCTGGTTTTTTTCTCACCGCGAGGATTTACCAACAAGTTTGGTATATCAAATTATATATATATATATATAATTGAAATAATCCCGACAAGCAAACTCCGCGAATATCTTGTGCGACGTGTGGAACACTGCACAGATGTTTCGACCTAATTAGGTCTCATCAGCAGTGTATACCTACGATCTCCCCCTCCGACAGAGATCGAACCGGAGAACCCAGAAGACAGGAAATTTTATAATAATTCTATATAAAATTTTCTACATTTCTGTGCTCAGCATGGGCATGAGTACGTGGATGCGTGCCGTCATGCCGGGAAGACGTGACTCTGAGAGGTAACTGTGTCCTCTGTTATGTTGTGGATGCAGCTACACGACACATCAGGTTAAAGTAGTAGTGCATTTATCATTGACAAGTTGATTTGGCGAGTTTCGTGTGTGGTGTGGCCGGTGGCTCTGTGTTCCCCGGTTCAATCTCTGTCGGGGGGGGAGATCGTAGGTATACACTGCTGATGAGACCTAATTAGGTCGAAACAGCTGTACAATGTTGTACACGTCGCACACGGTAATCGCCGAGTTTGCTTGTCGTGATTATTTCAATTATAGCTATCAAATTCTCTCTATGTATAAAATTTCATATATATATAAATCAACCTCTTCGCACGACCAGGACGTGAAACAAAGTCGATTTCTTAAGCGGAATTTAACAGGTTTAAATTCAGAATTTTCTTTCACCTAGACTGGTTACCTAGCCAAAGTTAAAGACCCCAGTCTGCTTTACTATTTACCCATAGCTGGAGGGAGATGCATATTTTTCCCAAAGGTATTAGCACTATGTGAAATGTAAACAGCCCCGTTCAGGATTTGATCTCGAGTCGACGAGTCCATTTCCTACGACTCTAACCATTAAGCTGTGCAACAAATTCCTCCAAACAACAGTCCTCTGCATCATTTGTCTTAATTACAACATGAAGGCTATAAAATACCTGAAGAAGGTCGGAGGCATATCGGTCGAAACGTGTTTATTACAATAAAAATGAGGATAATAGTCCGAAAAATCTAAATGATATAAACGTTCCTCTGGTTTTGAATACAGTGTTTGTCTTTCTCCTAGACCGGTGGCCATACCAAAGTTAAACACTGCGGTCTGTCCTATCATCTAACCAAAGCTGAATGGAGAAGGGAAGGATCCATGTCTTTCCTCAAAAGATGAACGTGAAATTAAAGCGTAAACAGACGAGTCCATTTCACCATGATGATAACCGTTAGGCCACGCGCGCTTCATCAATATATCTATCTCCCTCACGTCTCTCTCTCTCTCACTCTGTGTCTGTCTGTCTGTCAGTCTGTCTCTCTTACTCTCTCTCTCCTCCACCTCCCCTATCTGTCTGTCTGTCTGTCTCTCGCTATATATATATATATATATATATATATATATATATATATATATATATATAAGAGTAAGTAAATAAACAATGTGTTTATTTGATATGGCTTTTAGCCGACAATTTTTGGAGGATATGTGCTTAATTGAAGTCATAAATTAATTTTGAAAATTAATTAGTCATAAATTAATTTTAAAAATTAATTAGTTAATGATTAATGAAATTTAGGTGGGCATATATGTTCAAATGTAAGGCTAAACAAATCGAGAAAATGTCAACCCTGAATGCATATTTCGACCTATTAGGTCTCATCAGCAAGGTTATAGACATAGGAGACTGCTCCGTGTGTGACTTGAAACCTCGACTGCCATATATATATATATATATATATATATATAATATATATATATATATATGAAAAGTTCATAGACTGACCAAGACACTATTGAGGTAGTGACCAAATGTGGTTAATTTTTCAACATTGTCTCCGTTGAGGTCCACACACTTCTTACATCAGTGTTACAGTGCTTGATACCAATTGATAAAAAAGTATCAACGGTAGATATGACCTCATCATCTAAAATTTTCGGTATATGAACTTTTCAATCTAACAACGTATGTATATATATATATATATCTCTCTCTCTCTCTCTCTCTCTCTCTCATATATATATATATATATATATAATATATATATATATATATTATATAGGTTTGGAAATTGGAACTAAACACCGTTGACTTTATGTACGCGGTATCCTAACTTAGATATAAATGTTCTATCCACGATATTGAGCACTATTCAGTAATAAATATAACACACACACACACACACACACACACACACACCACACACACACATATATATATTATATATATATATATATATATATATATATATACACGAACAAATATATGTATATACATATGAGAACTAAAATATTGTAATTCAAAACCGCACTACCCCATTCCCCCCCTTCTCTCTCTCTCTCCCTATATAATATATATATATATATATATAATATATATATATATATATATTATTATATTATTATTATTATTATTATTATTAATTTAATTTTACGTTTTTTCAGTTTCCTATTCAATTAATTCTGGTAGTTGTGGTTTAAAAATTTATATTGAATATTTTCGTGTTTGCTTGTTTTTTTTCATTTTTTAAATTTATTTTTTTTTATTTCGACACATTTCAAGTACCTTTTTTTTGTAACTTTTTAAGTGAGTTTGTTTTTTTCTTTTTTCTTTTTTTTAGATTGGCTTTTTAGCGTCTCTAGTTTGTTATTTGCCCAATTAAGGATTCACCTCTCTCTCTCCCACCCCACTCCCCTCTCTCTGTCACTCACTCACTCACCCTCCTCCTCCTCCTCCTCCACACACACACACACACACACACTTTAAATTAAGGCTAATTTTGCCACATTATACAATGTAGTGTATGTCAAAGTATAAATAACCCACAATTATTAACAGCAATAAAAATAAAACCTGTGCGGCGCGGAAACGAAAGTATTTTGCACATTTAACCTGATCACGTGGTAGCCTGTCACCAGAACTTGAGTATCTTTAGTGTAATTCAAGATAACGACTGAGTGTGGCGGCCATAATGGCGATGATGACAATCATAAGAAGAGTAATAATATGAACGATTAAATAAAATACAGACAACGATATAATGACCACAGTAACGCGCTTAACATTCTATTTGCTTTCAAAAAAAAAAAAAGAGAAGAAATTCTTAACTGATTCAACGTTTTTACCATTAAGCCATTTATAGATTTAAACAATAAAGAAAAAAAGAAAAAAAAGGAATCTATGTCGTTGAGATTTGCACAACGGGTTGGTCTTTACGAAAAAGACCTTTTATGAACGCTTGTATAAGTATTTGTTCAGAGAATAGCATTCCATTTGAGTTATTTGCATTCTTTTCAACTTTAGAAAAAAAGAAAAAATAGTGGGAGCAGATTGAATTTCGAACACACTTTATTCGTTTAGTATGATATATAGGAATTCAAAAAATAAAGAAGTAAAAAATATGATAAATAATAAATAAAGATAAAAAATAGAAAAATTAAAAAAATAAAAAATAATAAAGAAAAAGAAAATAGAAAAAATAATTAAAAAATAAAGAAATAGATAATTTTAAAAAAGTAAATAAAATAAAAAGTAATAAAATAAAAAGTAAACATTTTTTTAATTTTTATTTAAAAAAAATGATAAATAAAAATAAAAACAAATAAATGAAAATTTAAAATGATGAATAAAAATGAAAATATAAAATAGATAAATAAAAATAAAATGTAAAACAATAATAAATAAAAATAAACAAAAACAAAAAATAATAAATAAAAAATAGATAAAATAAAAAAATTAAAAATTAAAAAAACTTAAAAAAAATAAAATAAATCTTATTATAATGGAGATTGTGTGTTTTTCTGTCTGTAACCGAAACTATATTCCTACTCAAGTCACAATTCCCTTAGTTATTTACATCACATTCTCCATGATTTTATTTTTATCTAAATCTCAATTATTAATAAAATTGTTTTACATTATTAATACTGTTAACTATGTCTACATACTGATAACATGCAATTATATTTATATATACAACAAAATAGCGGTTTACAGTGTGAACGGGAAGGCTAATTTGCATATTAATATTAAAAAATCGAATTTAATAAATATGTGCTTAGTATTATTAATTTCTAACTGTTTGGTTTTATTTTAATGAATATAAGCAAAAATCTCTTCAATGAATCTTAAATGAAATCCATTAACAAGAAAAAATAACTGTCATTTTATTCTTTACTTCCTCTTATAACTAAATACTTAAATTAGAAAAAATAACAATGAAAGACGAGAGTGATGGAAGAGTAAGTTTCAGTTGTTCCATTTTTTATTATACTCCCTCTGTTTCAAATCTTTTATTATACTCCCTCTGTTTCAAATCTTTTTATCTGTATTCTTATTTAGTTTCATTAGCCTTTCTAATTTAATACAATATTTTATTACATTAAAACTTAAATACTTGCACCCGGAGGGTGCATATATTTGCTAGTAAAGATAATAAAAGAATGTTCAGTGAAATTTCTTTGACTTTTATTAAACAAGTTAGCATATCGTCTGCGCAGGATAAAACGAAATCCAGCTATAAAAATGATAAAAAAAGAAATTGCCCGAAATCATTTTTAGTAACTTGACACTTAAACATATAATTTATTGTCACATAGCATTCAGAAATAAATACACTGGGGGTCCAGCGAGCTTCGGCCGCTGGACTTGTTGGAGTTTTTAAAAATAATAGCGTCGATCCCAAGGGGCTATCCCTCCCAGGCAACACCTGTCCCCTTGATTTAAAGGGGCAGGTCTGGGTTTATTGCCCAGCGCCTGAGGCGCCCCCTTGAGGGGGAATGCCGAAGAGATCGACGCAATTTTTGTTCTTTAAAACGAGGCCTTGTGCCCAGCCCATACAAGTGGGGTATGAGGCAAATACACCTCCAATAATAACGAACTAGCAGGACCTGTGGATATATCACAGTATGATAATTCCATTATGACAACGGTTGATATGTTTATTTAAGAGCTATTGCGAATTAGTTCAATATGTCAAAAGTATAATAATCTTGATTTAACTTTCTCTCACTCTTTTTTTTTTCTTTCCTTCTTTTCATCATTTCCCGATTATGATCAACCATTTCGTTTTTATTTCCACACATTGTAAACTTGCTATTCTGTTGCGTCTTATAAATTTTTGCTTTGCTATAGTTTGTTCTTATGGCATTGTCTTGTGCTGCAATTATGAGGGATTTAGTTTGTCTCTTGAGGTTTCCCTTTCTTAGCCATGTAGGAGTTATTTTCGTATTTGCCTGGGGAGTTGTCTGCCCGTTTAGTGTCGTTGGTTCCCGCTAGGGGCCTAGTGTATTTAAGCGGCTGATTTGAACTTCTCTTCCTCTTTGCCTGCTGCTCGACCTACGAGACCAATGAGGTAGTCTTATGATTACCCCTTTCTCGTTGGGGCTTCGGCCCTTAACACTGGCCACTCACTGCTAGTAAGTCTCTTATACGATATATGACTATCCTTTAGTCATGTATCCGTAACTACGTTTTTATGTACATTTAGGTATCTCTTTGATACCTAAATATCTTGTATTTTACCATTCATGAATGTGTCATTATCTCTACTCTTGTATATGTATCGATGTACTTTATGTATCTCGTCATATCCATGTGCTGTATACCTATTAAATGTTTTGTCCCTCAACCTTTGTCGGAGTTTGTTTGCGTTCCAACGAGTTATGACCTTTGTCATAACCTTTGAATCTTACAGCTATGTCCATATCTTCTGCAGTTTTTCGCTTGAAGTATTCATATAGGTGTTTTTCTTCTTTTTTCTGTTTTCTAGTTTTTTGCTGTTTTTCTGCTTGTCCACATGTTGCAACTTTTCTCGCTGCTGCAATTAGTCTTTCCTTACTTGTATTATTGTATTCTTCAAGTACTCGAATTGTCGCATCTACACAATCTTCAATATTGGCGAGACTCCTTCCCCCTTCTTTTCTTAGAACATATAGTCTCTTTATGTCTTCTCTCGAGCTCAATGCCTTGTGAATTGTCATAAGTTTCCTTGTCCTTTGGTCCATCTGTCGGAACTCCTCTCTTGTCCATTTTAGGAATGGTCCAGAGTATCTTACAAGAGGGACAGCCCAGGCGTTTATTCCCTTAGTGAGAATTCTGCTATAGATTTTGGTTTCTTGAAGTTTTTCTTGTTCTTCTGATGTATTCATTTCTTACTTTTTCTTTTATTTTTGTTTGTTTGGTGGTGTCCGCTTCTAATATTCTCAAGTATTTATAATTCATTATTAACTAGAAGGGACTACCCGGCGTCGCCTGGGTAGAGGAGGATTTTTAAAAAGTTAGTCTCGCAGATCCATTATAACTTATTGTGAGTGAGATCCTCGCTGGTTGCCACATAAAAATTACCACGGGAATATATAACAATATAGTAAGAAATTTCCATTCAATGATTTACAATTTAAAAAAAAAGGTATAAATGATGCAATTAATTCAATCAATCAATGTCATATTTCAAAGCGAAAAAAAAAACATACAAAAAAAAAAATAACATGCAAATGACTGTTACTTTTCAAATTTGAATTTTTAAATATATTCCCAAATATAATTAAAATCTTCATTATTTTTGCTCAAAAACCAAGCCCTGGTGATATTTAATGTGTATATATATTTACTTTTTCATTAATTGTTTTATTTTGGTTTGGTTTGATTTTGTTTTACGGCATATCAACCTCAGTGGGTCATTTAATGCCGATAAAGTTTTGAAATTCTTAATTGATAATACAATTTTGTTTATAAACTCGTGTTTTTCTATTTAACCCATAGATGGGACCCTAACAGGTACTACCACTCCGGGTCAGAGTGGACCAAGGAGCAATGGTGATGAAGGGGTGCTCCACATTCCCCAAACCTCCAAAACTGGAACCTCACCATCAGATAGTGTTTAACGTCATTCCCAGGACATGTAGACCCGCAGCCACCGCCTTATAGCACCCATATGATAAAAAGGGGTTGGGGCTTGCCATAAGGGCAATAGGGTTGGGAAAATCATATAGGTGCTAGGGCTTGACGTGACCAGCCGATTGATCGGAGGAGGCCTCTCCGACCGCCCGTCTAGCCCAAGATAGGACCAAAGTGGAGTATTGCATGTCATGAACTGCTCATCCACCTGGGCTCTATCCTTAAGCATCACGGGTCGCCACCCACGGCCAACAGGTGGCCCCATTGGGGGAGTCTTACCCCTCTGCAGAGGTGCAGTCGGTGCATTCTAACGCCCCAGCCGACAGGGCGGTTGTTTTATTTCCGAAGTTTCCTCCGGACATACATATACACACAACTGCCATTTATATATGTATCTATATATATGTCAAAAAGTCATACGCGTAAAAACATTCATTAGCCATTAGTCACATTGGCTATCAAAAGACGATATATCTACATTCATTCAAAAAAATATGATTATATCTCATCTCGCTCTAAACACACCAGGAATTCAGTTAGGTATGAAAAGGGATTGGTTTATGCTCCATTGCGGTTTGGAGGGCATACCATACATACCAATTCTCAATAGTCTATTTACCAAAGAATCTTGGCAGTTTGTTTAATTGTGGTTATCTTTGTTGTATCGATTATACCAGCTTGGTATAGTCATAACTGATTAAACCTTAACCCTCCCCCTCTCTCTGTAAATAAATTATCAGTAATATGGAAATCCGATCTCACTGACAAGCTAAAGCGACATTTCTTCCAAGCGGTGGTTGTATCAGTGTTGCTGTACGGATGCACCACTTGGACCCTAACGAGGCGCCTTGAGAATAAGCTGGACGGGAGTTGCACAAGAATGCTGCGTGCAGTCCTGAATAAATCGTGGAAGCAGCACCCCACGAGAAAACAGCTATATGGCCACATGCCTCCCATCTCACAAACCATTCGAGTGAGACGGACAAGGCATGCCGGGCACTGCTGGAGAAGCAAGGATGAGCTCATAAGTGACGTTCTCCTGTGGAAGCCAACACACGGTCATGCTAGTGTGGGCCGTCCATCAAGGACCTACATTGACCAACTAAGCAAAGATGCAGGTTGCTGCGCAGAGGACCTCCCTGGGAAAATGAATGATAGGGAAGGTTGGCGAGAGATTGTCATGGATATCCGTGCTAATAGCGCGACATGATGATGATGATGATATATAAGATGTTACGTTACAGTTGCTGTAACGTAACATCTTATACAATGAACACACGTGTAATCGGCTGCAAATAATCGGTAACTCGATTAATTCAGTGGATTTAACCCTGAAGATCCTTATGGTGAAACTCGAGTAGGTTTCTATTGTATCCATTTCTTTAATAAATTTGCTCTACTTTGTATTGAGCACTTTGTATTTGTTTTATCGTGGACTTAACCCCTGGATTCTGTGCACCTCCAACGATCGTGCCCATATTCACCGGTAAGCCACCTTTTATCTAGATAAATACAATTCATTGGCAGTCGAGGTTTCGGGTCACACACGGAGCAGTCTCCCATGTCTATAACCTTGCTGATGAGACCTAATAGGTCGAAATGTACATTCAGGGATTGACATTTTCTCGATTTGTTTAGCCTTACATTTGAACATATATGCCCGCCTAAATTCATTAATTATCAACTAATTAATTTTCAGAAATTAGGTATGACTTCAATTAAGCACATATCCTCCAAAAATTGTCGGCTAAAAGCCATATCAAATTAACACATTGTTTATTTACGTACTCTCATATATGTGTGTGTGTGTGTGTGTGTGTGTTGGGGCCTTGTTAGGGGCTAGAATAAAGAACCAAAGTGGAAATGACTTAAACAAATATATAAACAAAGAACAGTAGTACAAACATATACAAATAATTCGGTTACACGCGAGGCTGTCTTATCGGCTATCCACTGAAGTATTAACTCTCACTTAAGCACAGAACTCGCTGCTATTTATAGTTGGAAGAGTTCATGCGTGCGTGGTAAATTACCATAACAATATATGAGAAGAACAAACATATATATATATATATATATATATATGAGAAAAAGTGATAAGACAAACAGGAATGTTTCTTTTATGTTATTCATTTTTTAATTTTTCTCAACTAGTTTCAACATTAGGTCATCGCCAGGAGAAAATTTCTCGTGAAAGAAATTGTTTTTCGAAAGTTTTCAAAGTCTTTTACAAGCCACGAAATTATTTTGGCAGAAAAATGTACTGTTAAACGAAACAAGTCCAAGTTGGTGGAGGGAATCGTTCTAAGAAGGACTTATTTTAGATATCAAAATATCAAAATTGATATAGACCATAATGAGAGCTCAATGCATGATAATTCGGGAATTATATACAGAGTAATACAACTGTACCAGCATTAGGAATAACAAAGTAGTTTTTGATTTTCACAGGTCTTTATTGGTCTTCTGTACCCTTGAGTCTTTGATACAGTCGACGTGGTTTACCGTAAACTAAAATATAACAAAAACAAAGGATATGACAAATGCATAAATAAACCAGTTAACAAAAGATAAAATTTCAATTTCAATGCAGCTTACCAACTTTTACTTCCTCCAGAGCTGGTAGTGAAATTATATCAAGGTCTCATGTACTAGATGTACTAATATAGCACATTGCATGCAAATCACCCAGTATAAAACTTCGCATGCGAATGACCAGTATAAACATCGCATGCAAATGATCCAGTATAAAACATCGCATGCAAATCACCCAGTATAAAACATCTCATACAAATGATCCAGTACACAAAACACTGTGCTGCAATTCTGCTTTACTCGCAGAAGGCCGCGAGTTCGATCCTCGCCGAAACCGCCAATATGCTGTAACAACAACCAACAAAAGAAAGATTTAGATAGCAGTCATGAATAAATTTATAATTTCAAAATTATAATAATGCTGGAAGTCAAAATGTAATAATGTGAATTATAGTTGAACAAACAACTCCGACTAAGAGTGTTAAATATAACAATGGACTTTAATACAAGGACAGCACGTGAAGAAGCATTTAAGACATGAAATACACATACACGAGACAAGATACAAAATGGACATATCTTATTAATAATGGAGATTCGCTTCCGGTTTTTGTCTGTAGCAAAAACTACGTCACCGTTTACGTCACACTACCTAAAATCGTCATAACATAGAATAAATACACTCAAAATTTGAGCATGCAATGTTAGACAGTCCTCGTTGTTTTTTTTAAAAACAAGTTTTAATAAATACATACCTGGTATTATCTATCTCTCTCTCTCTCTATATTTTTTTTTTTAATATATATTCAAAGTTATCAGAACTAAGTTTCCATTTCAATTTTTTATTTCTTACTCCTTTAATAAATTTATTTTATTTTTTACTCCTTTAATAAATTTGATGATTTTACTTTACTTATGATACAAACTCTCTGATATTAAATTTTCAACTCCCATCCCTTCAGGCAATATATATTACGTCGCCCAGAGGGCGTTTTTTTATTTTGCTAGTATAAGTAACACATATAAGGGAGAAGATACAATAATGAAATATAAAGGAGATACCTAAATGTACATTTAAAAGATACGAAGAGTTCATCAGACAAAGTCACTTACTGACGCAGTGTCGGGTGGTGGTGGTGAACCCCCACACACAAGAAGGGTGTCGACCTAAGTGTCTAACCCATGTGTGTTCGTTGAGACACCGAGAAGAAAGAGAGTTCAAACTTGGCGCTTGCCTGCTTAAATAGTCAAAGCGCCTGGTGGGAAAAACCAGAAACACAAGGAAGATAACTCTTCCAGCAAAACAAGGGCAGATAATCCCACAATAATATAAACGAATTTCGGTGAATCTTTCCCATTTCATTTTGTAAAACAGTTATGGAAGCCGATTGAGTTAAGGGTTGAAATACATTTATTACTCTCAATATGACGGGTATTTATACCTTTTATTTGTTTTATGATGGACCGGGTTAGCTCAGTCGGTAGAGCGTTCGGCTAGAAACCACAAGGTTCCTAGTTCGATACCGGTCCTCGCCAACTCAGCGTTATGAGTAGCACAGGGCTCAGATGCAAAAACAATTTCCTTGGTCTAGCACTAGTGAAAAGGGGATAGACTCCCTCGCTGATTGGCTGATACCGACATTAGGCCGCCCCGACGACTTTACTTACTTTATATGTTTTATATACTTTAAAATTAGTGAAATAGATAACTAATTATGACTGAGCCTATTCTAGTAGTGACCACCCTAAGCGGAGTTTAACATGTTTGAATTCAGAGTTTTCATTTTCCTAGTCTGGTGGCCTAACCAAGGTTAAAGAGCCCAGTCTCCCCTACTATTTACCCATAGCTGGAGGGAGAGTAGCTTTCCCAATGGTATTAGCGCTATGTGAACTGTAGCTTCGTCCAGGATTTGAACTCGGGTCGACGAGTTCCATTTCATACGACTCTAGCCATTAGACCATGAGCCTCCAACTAAACGTACAACTATATGTAAGTAATGATTCCGTGAATTTATTAGACTGAGTGATTTTTAAAAAATCAGGAAACTTTTCCATAGGTCTCAAATCTTTTCATGACCCACGCAAAGAACATAAAAAAATAAATAAATAGATAAATAAATAAATAAAATAAAAACAAACAAAAAACCCATGTTGTGAGGGTTTAAGGGGTCAAATAAGAACAAAACGACGGGTAACAAATGTAGAAAAATGTATTAACAGAAAGTAGTCAAATACAATAGAGAGATGTGGAAATTACGTCCGACGAACAGAGTTATTGGCACTCGCATTGGCTTACTGCTAAGCCACAATTATCCCTGTTATTTATAGTAACCTTTCGGCGCATTCCATTAGTCTTATAGGGTGTATCACCTATAACAAACCAAAAAACATATGTACTTTATGAAGATAGGATCATAGTGTTTATACGCAATAATAACCCGACTATATCAACTTGTAGTGGAAGCGTCTGATGTAATAGTTAGAGTCGTAGGATAATGGACTCGTCGACTCGAGTTCAAATCCTAGACGAGGCTGTTTGCATTTCACATAGCGCTAATACTTTTGGGAAAGGTATAGATCCAACTAATTTCCCTCAAGTTTAAAGGGCCACGTTAGCTCAGTCGGTAGAGCGTTCGGCTAGAAACCACAAGGTTCCTAGTTCGATACCGGTCCTCGCCAACTCAGTGTATGAGTAGCACAGAGATCTGTGCGGTAAAGTAAGGAGCTGATGGTATGTGTGGCGCTCCACCTCGGATGCTAAAACAATCTCCTTGATCTAGCGCTATTGAAAAGAGGATAGACTCCCTCGTTGACTGGCTGTTACCGACTTTAGGCCGCCCCGTTGACTTTACTTACTTTTACTCTGTTTAAATAGTAAGGCGGACTAGGTTCTTATATCTTGGCTAGGTAGCCTGTTTGAATTATAAGCCTGAAAGATTTTTTTTAAAAGCTGGAGTCTTGCATAGGTGTTATGTGTTATTTTTATCTTTCAAAAAACCTTTTCCTAAACGTCTTAAATAAAAACAGAAAAAAAAGCCAGCAACCCCCCAAAAAAAAAAACAAACAAAAAAAAAAAAACAAAAAACAAAACAAAACTCAAAACAAACAAAAACATATTCAGCTTATGAAAACAGGATCATAGTGTTTATATTTTTTCTGTGTAGAGTGTCCCTTTTTTTCCCTTTCTTTCCTTATAATAAAAACGAAATGGTCTATTATTTCACTGAAATGACGACACTCATAAGACATAAGAATTCGGCGGATAATCAACACCAGATAAACATGGTTTATATTTTTGTATTTCATTTTGGCTGATCTGGGCGGTCTCATTTTTAACCAGAGGGTGTTGCAAGATGATAACGGATAAAAAACATATTCAGCCGATGAAAATAGGATCAGAGTGTTTATACGTAATAATAACCCGACTATATCAACTTGAAAAAAAAAAAATAGGCCGTGGTTGTTGAAGGGTGCAGAAGAAAAATCACACGCTCACCCACTTACCTAAAAACTGGTTTGACGGCAAAGATACAGGCTATCTTTGCTTTTGATGGAGGGGTTATCTATACTCTAAAAAATGAATGTATTTGACCCCCTCCCAACAAAAAAAATGAAAAAAAAACAAACAAACACCCCCCCCCCAACAAAAAAACGCTTGAGCTGTTGTCAAGTGCTGCACGTAGAGCACTTTAGAGTAAGCAATCATACTCAGGATCTACTTATCTATGTAGATCTCTAAATGCGCACTTAACTATATGCATACCAAGGTAGACATATATATATTAATACTCGTATTCCTTAATCTTCCGACCGTTATGTGTTATAAAAAAGAAAAAACAAATTTCTCTTACATAAAACCTAAATTTTTGCATTTAAAAGTAAATTCCCGTAAAATCCCGCCATTTCTTAATCTTTGTTGACAAAATTATCGCATCTTGACGTGTGCACTATTTTTTGTATCGAGGATTTATACGTATATGTTTTCAAACAAATAAAATAATAAATTTCTTCAAACACTGTTTGTTTGAGTTCTACAAAGTATAATTATACTAGCGTCACGGATTTTAACCTATTATCGCTGAAACAAAAAATAACAACAATACCCCAAAACCAGATTTTTTTTATATCCCTTAGCGCCCCCCCCCCTTAATAAAAATGACGACAATTTGTAATTCAAACATTATTTTCAATTTAAAAAAAACAAAACAAAAAAAATATGTATATCTTTATTTTTAGCTAGATATTTTTTATACAATATTTTCTTTGATTAAATAAATACGATTTTGCTGTACATTAAACAAAAGTATTTATTTTACATTTTATAAATTTAAAAAAAATCCCTGAAAAAAACAAAACAAGTAGACAATAGGAACTTTTAATATAAAATTCTTTAGCAATCATGCTCAGAATCTACTTATCTATGTAGATCTCTAAATGCGCACTTAACTATATG
This sequence comes from Doryteuthis pealeii, assembly GCA_023376005.1. Classification (NCBI taxonomy): domain Eukaryota; kingdom Metazoa; phylum Mollusca; class Cephalopoda; order Myopsida; family Loliginidae; genus Doryteuthis; species Doryteuthis pealeii. Next base: position 777,933 of record CM042155.1, read on the forward strand.
CATATCAAGCTAGACATCTATATATTAATACTCGTATTCCTTAATCTTCCGACCGTTATCATCTTGCAACACCCTCTGTTTAAAAATGAGACCGTCCAAATCAGCCAAGATAAAATACAAAAATATAAATCATGATTATCTGGTGTTGATTATCCGCCGAATTCTTATTTCTTATGAGTGTCGTCATTTCAGTGAAAGAAAGAAAGAGAGTAAGGGAAAGATAGAGAGGGGGTGATAACGCTAATCTCTTTCAATCGAACATAATGGAAAGAAAGAAAGAAAAAAGAAAAAAGTGAGAGAGAGAGTTAAATCAAAATTATTATACTTTTTACATATTGAAGTATTTAGTAATAGCTCTTAAGTAAACATATCAAACGTTTTAATGATTAAATTATCATACTGTGGTATATCCACAGGTCCTGTTAGTAGACAGAGTTAAATCAAAATTATTATGCTTTTTACATATTGAAGTATTTAGTAATAGCTCTTAAGTAAACATATCAAACGTTTTAATGATTAAATTATCATACTGTGGTATATCCACAGGTCCTGTTAGCAGACAGAGTTAAATCAAAAATTAATACTTTTTACATATTGAAGTATTTAGTAATAGCTCTTAAGTAAATATATCAAACGTTTTAATGATTAAATTATCATACTGTGGTATATCCACAGGTCCTGTTAGCAGACAGAGTTAAATCAAAATTATATACTTTTTACATATTGAAGTATTTAGTAATAGCTCTTAAGTAAATATATCAAACGTTTTAATGATTAAATTATCATACTGTGGTATATCCACAGGTCCTGTTAGTAGACAGAGTTAAATCCAAATTATTATACTTTTTACATATTGAAGTATTTAGTAATAGCTCTTAAGTAAAATATATCAAACGTTTTAATGATTAAATTATCATACTGTGGTATATCCACAGGTCCTGTTAGCAGACAGAGTTAAATCAAAATTATTATACTTTTTACATATTGAAGTATTTAGTAATAGCTCTTAAGTAAATATATCAAACGTTTTAATGATTAAATTATCATACTGTGGCATATCCACAGGTCCTGTTAGTAGACAGAGTTAAATCAAAATTATTATACTTTTTACATATTGAAGTATTAGTAATAGCTCTTAAGTAAATATATCAAACGTTTTAATGATTAATTATCATACTGTGGTATAACAGGTCCTGTAGTGACAGAGTTAAATCCAAATTATTATACTTTTTACATATTGAAGTATTTAGTAATAGCTCTTAAGTAATATATCAACGTTTTAATGATTAAATTATCATATGTGGCATATCCACAGGTCCTGTTAGCAGACAGAGTTAAATCAAAATTATTATACTTTTTACATATTGAAGTATTTAGTAATAGCTCTTAAGTAAATATATCAAACGTTTTAATGATTAAATTATCATACTGTGGTATATCCACAGGTCCTGTTAGCAGACAGAGTTAAATCAAAATTATTATACTTTTTACATATTGAAGTATTTAGTAATAGCTCTTAAGTAAATATATCAAACGTTTTAATGATTAAATTATCATACTGTGGCATATCCACAGGTCCTGTTAGTAGACAGAGTTAAATCCAAATTATTATACTTTTTACATATTGAAGTATTTAGTAATAGCTCTTAAGTAAATATATCAAACGTTTTAATGATTAAATTATCATACTGTGGTATATCCACAGGTCCTGTTAGCAGACAGAGTTAAATCAAATTATTATACTTTTTACATATTGAAGTATTTAGTAATAGCTCTTAAGTAAATATATCAAACGTTTTAATGATTAAATTATCATACTGTGGCATATCCACAGGTCCTGTTAGTAGACAGAGTTAAATCCAAATTATTATACTTTTTACATATTGAAGTATTTAGTAATAGCTCTTAAGTAAATATATCAAACGTTTTAATAATTAAATTATCATACTGTGGTATATCCACAGGTCCTGTTAGCAGACAGAGTTAAATCAAAATTATTATACTTTTTACATATTGAAGTATTTAGTAATAGCTCTTAAGTAAATATATCAAACGTTTTAATGATTAAATTATCATACTGTGGCATATCCACAGGTCCTGTTAGTAGACAGAGTTAAATCCAAATTATTATACTTTTTACAATTTGAAGTATTTAGTAATAGCTCTTAAGTAAATATATCAAATGTTGTAATAATTAAATTATCATATTGTGATATATCCACAGGTCCCGTTAGTATATTAATATATTGGCTGGTTAAGAGTATTTCACACCATTTCTGGTAGACAGCGTTCAACCCTAGGTGAAAGCCATGATTTCAAATGTTGATTTTTTCAAAAGGTTGACAGCTTAATCCCAGTTGAGAAGGATAGCGCTACACAGTCTTATTTCCTAATATGGTCATGTGCATGCCTTAGTGATGATGGTATGTTTTACAGAAGTGATGTTAATATACTAATAGGAAAGGCATGGTCGGCCACAAATAGATTATCAGTCATATAGAAATCCGATCTCACTGAGAAGTTAAAGTGACAGTTCTTCCAGGATGTGGTTATATCAGTACTGCTGTATGGCTGCACCACTTGGACCTAACGAGGCGCCTTGAGAATAAGCTAGATGGGAGCTGCACAAGAATGCTGCGTAAGTCGTGGAAACAGCACCCCGCAAGGAAGCAGCTGTACGGCCATCTGCCCCTTATCTCACAAACCATCCGAGTGAGACAGACAAGGCATGCTGGATACTGCTGGAGAAGCAAGGACGAACTCATAAGCGACGTCCTCCTGTGGAAGCTAATACATGGACATGCTAATGTGGGCCGCCCACCAATGACCTACATTGACCAACTCTGCGAGAATGCTGGATGCTGTGCAGAGGACCTCCCTGGGACAATGAATGATAGGAAGGTTGGCGAGAGATTGTCATGGATATCCGTGCTAATTGCGCGACATGATGATGATGATGATGATGATGATGATGATGACATGCCTTAACCAGAGTGTATATATAAATCAAAAACTTTAAACTTTGATTTGAAGAATCAAAGTTTAAAGCTTTTCTCTTGCGCGATTTTTATTTTTAGTAAAATATCCGATATTATTTGGCATTACGTAACCCAATTTCAGGTTTATTTTTCCCGTGGGTTTCGATAAAATTATAGATTTATTGTAAATCTCATTGTCCCTCTTTCTCATCATCTCGCTCGCTCACTCAATCATTTTTTAAACAAATTCTGACCTATGCACCATATTTGGAGACGCTCGTTGCATAATGGTTATCATCGAAGGAAATGGACAACGTGACTTCAGTTCAAATTCTGGACGAGGCTGTTTGCATTTCACAATTTCATCGCACATTTTATGTTCAATTGAAACAGATCAGCGTTATCGCTCCCTTCTCTCTCTTTCTCCTACTCTCTTCCTTTCTTTCTTTCTTTCTTACTATATTTTTTCTGTGATGTATGTCCTTTTCTTCCCTTTCTGTCTGTTGTAAAGGATTAGCTTCAACTCTCTATACCATAAAATAATGGTTGCGTCTGTCTGATAAATAGAGGTTTGACAGACGAGAAGGAGAGTTAGTTAGTTAGTATGTATATATTGAGTTCAAATTCTGGACGAGGCTGTTTGCATTTCACAATTTCATCACAACTTTTATGTTCGATTGAAACGGATCAGCGTTATTACCCTTTCTCTCTCTTTCGCCGACTCCCCTTCTTTCTTTCTTTCTTTCTTTCTTTCTTATTATATTTTTTCTGTGTTGTATGTCATTTTCTTCCTTTTCTTTCCATTGTAAAAAATTAGCTACCCCCTCTATACCATAAAATCATGGTTGCGTCTGTCTGATAAATAGAGGTTAGACAGACGAGACGAGGAGTTAGTTAGTATATATATATATATATATGAGCGAATAAATATACTACTGGAAAGCCCTTGATTTGCGTCTTACTTACTTGCATATCTCTTACGACACAAAGGTTTCTTTATAATAAAAACAGGAATAATCCATTATTTTAGCTGAGATGACGAAACACATAAGAAATGAGAATTCTGCGGATAAGCAACATCAAATAATCAGTATTTACATTTTTATATTTCATCTTGGACGATTTGGGCGGTTTGATTTTTAGCAAGAGAGTATTACAAGATAATAACGGTCGAAAGATTAAGGAACAAGCGTATTAATATATAGATGATGCTTGTGGTGTAATGGTTACCGTCGCAGGATATGGACTTGGCGAGGCGAGTTCAAATTCTGGAAGAGGTTGCTTGCATTTGTCATAGCGTTTTTGGTTTGGTTGTTTTGTTTTACGGCATATCAACCCATTTCGGGTCATTTAATGCCGATTCAAATCATTTAAGTCACCCTTTCCGATAAAAGTATTTAGGCCAATTTATGTGCATTTTTTTTCAGCATAAGTATAAAAGTAAAGTCGTCGGGGTGGCCTAAATTCGGTATCAGTCAAATAGCGAGGAAGTCTATCCCCTTTTCACTAGCGCTAGACCAAGGAGATTGGTTTTGGCGTCTGGGGTGGAGCGCCACACCTACTAGCAGCTCTCCCATTTTACCACACAGATTCTTGTGCTACTCTGTACGCTGAGTTGAGTTGAGTTGACGAGGGCCGGTATCGAACCAGGTACCATGTGGTTCCTTGGTAAGTGCGCTACCGACTGAGTTAAACCGTTTCCAACGACATTTGCGGCCACAAAAAATTATGGGATGGAATCTGTAAAATTAGATTACAAAAACACGTGCACGTAATACAAAATAATTGTTCGTTACTCTTATGAGTGTTTGATGTTTTCCATTCACGTCTCTACAGAGAATGAGACTGATATAAGCGATAGAGAAAAAAAATAATATTGGTATGCATATTTACCCCCCCCCCACACACACGAACGAGCAGGATGCGACACAAGGTCAATTTTTTTAAGCGGAGTATAACAAGGTTTGAAATCAGAGTTTTCCTTCTCCTAGACTGGTTACCTAGCCAAGGTTAAAGAGCCCAGTCTGCCCTACTATTTACCCATAGCTGGAAGAAGAGTAGTTGGATGCGTACCTTTCCCAAGGGTATTAGCGCTATGTGAATTGCAAACAGCCTCGTCCAGGATTTGAACTCGGGTCGATGAATCCATTTCACACGACTCTAACCATGTCACCACGCGCTTCCACTATTGATATATGTTAGCACACACACACACACACACACACACACATATATATATTATATATAAGTCATCCACAGACACCATGTTTCGACGTTTCACGTCTAATCAGTGTAGCTAGACACAGCAACTATCTCCGACCAGGAGCGAAAACCGACTGACTTTACATCTGCCCGATCCGTTAACCTCTAGGCAATCGCCAGCTACCATTAAGGAGAGGTGTATTAACTGTTTTAACTACATACATCTGTGTATATACTTTACGATCACCAGAGAGATCAAATCTGTAAACAGATGATCATTGCATTATACTGGCGGTGAAAGTTTATTAAAGTCGCTTCTAGAGAGCTCTACCGGGTTACGGGAGTATATAATAAGTCATCCACAGACACCGTGTTTCGACGTTTCTCGTCTCGTCAGTGTGGCTAGACCCAGCGACTAACTCCGACTGCCCGATATGTATATACATATATATAAGAATGTCACGTTATTGATCCGTAGCTGAGGTAGTATTCGACACGTGTTTGATATTTAACTCATCTGAAGATCGATAGTGTGAAACATTGAGTCGTAAGAGTTTATCTTATTTTATTATTAATATCATAAACTCTCAGCTTTGTACGGACACTGGATGCCACCTTGAGGACTTGCAAAGATCGATGGCCGATAGGGGTGGATGGTGAGAGAAAGCCAAGGGAATATGTGCTGTTGGCACGCCGTGATGATAATGATGACAATGATGGTGATATTTCATGTTAGACATTTTATTTGATACCCCCCCCCCATACTTACTCCCTCTAACAGATCAACGCACCCACAGGAAATTGTGAAGACATACGATCATATGTTTATAATGACTCTTCCTGGCTTTCTCTCACACGATACTTAAAAAAAAAAGCTATTTATACATTGAATCATATTCAAAAATAGATATATGTATATATTCAATCCTTCTCTTACTTTCTTTCCTCCGCTCACTCACCATTATTATTACTAGCAAATATATGCACCCTCCGGGTGCAAGTATTTAAGTTTTAATGTAAGGAAATATCGCATTAAATTAGAAAGGCTAATGAAACTAAATAAGAATGCAGATAAAAAGATTTGAAACAGAGGGGGATATAATCGAAAAATAGAACAACTGAAATTTACTCTTCTATCACTCTCGTCTTTCATTGTTATTTTTTTCTGATTTAACTATTTAGTTAAAAGGGGAAGTAAAGAATAACATTACAGTTATCTTTTCTTGTTAATGATTTCATTTAAGATTAATTGAAGAGATTTTTGCTTATATTCATTAAAATAAAACCAAACAGTTAGAAACCAATAATACTAAGCATATATTTATTAAAATTACATTTTTAATATCAATATGCAAATTAGCCTTCCCGTTCACACTGTAAACCGCTATTTTGTTGTATATATAAATACAATTGCATGTTATTAGTATGTAGATATGGTTAACAGTATAAATAATGAAAAACAATTTTATTAATAATTGAGGTTAAAATAAGGATAAATTCATGGTGAATGTGGCGTCAATTACTAAGGGAATTGTGACTTGAGTAGTGATTTAGTTACAGTCAGAAAAACACACAATCTCCATTATAATAAGATTATTATCATCATTGGAGGTGCGTTGTGTAACGGTTATCGTCTTAGGGAATGGACACAGCGAGACGAGTTCAAATCCTTGACAAGACTGTTTGCATTTCACTTAGCGCTAGAACCGTTTGGGAAAGGTATGCATCCAACCAGTCTCTGCTCAGCTGCGGGTAAATAGTAGGTCAGGCTGGGCTATTTAGCCTTGGTTAATTAAGCAGTCGAGTTGGAGTTGGAAAATTCAAACCTTTTAAACCATTTAATCCCCGCTTAAGAAAATGACCTTGTCTCGTCCTGCTCGTGTGGTGGGGTGGCATACACACACACACACACACACACATATATATATATATATATATCATCATCATCATCAGATTCGTACTGTCAGCACAGATTCCCAAGTCTCCCCCCACCCCGTCAACCGTCCCTATCACCGGCAGATCCGCACGGTTTTCACAGAAATTCACACACACACACACACACACACACACACACATATAATATATATATATATATATATATATATATATATATATATATATATAATAAGATATTTTTTTGAAGGCAAAATAATGCAATTTATGTTAAAAACATATTTGTTTAATTTTTTTTTCCTTTTTTTCTCTTAATATTTTCGGACAAATGTCCATCTTCAGAGTATTGAAAAGTTCATATTCCATCCGTGTTTGTTAAAATCAACTGTTGGTATTATTCCGTTGAATCTTCTGATGGAAATTTAAAAGTTCGGCAAAGATCGTCAAATTCCGTTAAATCCCGTGTTGTTTGTTGCGTCTTGCATATATATATATATATATATATATATATATATATATATATACATACGTACGTTTTTTTTTGTTGAAATAATAGACAAACAATTCAAACATGAATAACATAAAACCAATTTGCCAGGTCGCTCTTAAAACTTATAAACACGTGGAGAGAGAGAGAGAGAGAGAGAGAGAGAGAGAGAGAGAGAGAGAGAGAGAGAGAGAGAGAGATGAAAGACCATTGATCTGCCCACACAAAACGTGCACAATACATACACCTATGGATATCCAATTATACATATATATATATATATATAATATATATATATATATATACATATATATATATATATATATATATATATAGAGTGTGAGAGAGAGAGAGAGAGAGAGAGAGAGAGAGAGAGAGAGAGAGATAGAGAGAGATGGGGTAGGGAGAGGCTATAATACACGGATTTAGACGCACCTAAAACGAGACTCATAAAAAGCCACAAATTTCTCAACACCCGCGTATTGTAAGGGAGAAATTTCTTTTTTTTCTTTTGTTTATTCCTCACATAAGTTGCTTGCACTGACACACGGACAGACTCATATGAATAGATAAATACACACACCTACTTAACTGAACAAGCAAAGGAGAGAAAAAATGTCTTATTTTCCCACTCATAGATTCTTCTCTCTTTTTCTCTCTCGTCCTCTCTCTCTCTCTCTCTCTCTCTCTCTCTCCTTTCTTTATATCTTTTCCCTCGCTTTCTTTCTCTCACCCTCTCTCTCTCTTTCTCTCTCTCCCTCTCTCTCTCTCACGCTTACGCTGCCAATTGATGGAACAAAATATATACGCACATATATATATATATATATATATATGTATATATATAATATATATGTATATATATATGTATGTATATATAACGGTAAAAGTATCTATATATATATATATATATATATATATATATATATATATATATATATATTAATCCAAATTTTTAATTCAATAATCAAAAACCGTTCCTGATCTACGAAAATGTAAACAAGCGTTCCTCTACTAAATTTAAGTCCCATTCCAACGGGCATGTTTATAACACCAAAGATTAATCGTAAACTCGATTAATTTAAAAGTAACCCTGAAGAATCTATCGATGAAACTCGAGTAGGTTACTCATTTCCATTCTTAAATAAATTTATGCTCTACATTGTATTGAGCACTTTGTATTTGTTTTTTCTCAACCTTAACCTCTGGATATTGTGCACTTCCAACGATCGTTCTTATACCCACCGGTAAGTTAATACTTATACATATACAAATATATATATATAATATATATATATATATATATATATATATATATATATGAAGGTAACAGTATCCAATTGACTGGTATGCAGGGAATTCTATTTGGAATCATCTATATCTCTTGTACATTCTCAATACATTTTCATGTTGATGCACTCATAGATTTATACAAGGATTTCAACAAATCCCTAAGAGAGCTCAATATATGATAATTAATAAATCAATTATATACTGAGCATATTTACAATTCATGATAGCCACATGATGGTTTGGTAAGTTTTTTTTTCTTATTGAAAGTATATATATATATATATATATATATATATATATATATATATATATAGTTAGGGTTCGAATCACACACAAAGCGGCTTCGAGTCTATAACTCTGCTGATGAGGCATAATAGGCCGAAATGTACATACAGAGAATGACCTTTTCTCGATTTGTTTACGCTTCACATTTAAACAGATATATTCGCCTAATTCATTAATTATCAACTAATTAATTTTCGAATTAGGTATGACTTCAATTAAGCACATGTTCTCACAAAAATTGTCGGCATAGCCATATCAAACAAACTGTTTGCGTACTTTCATATATATATATATATATATATATATATATATATATATATATATATAAATGGACATGCTACTACTAACACACTCGTCTACCCGGATTTTAATAGCATGTCAAACCCTCAAAACCACTTCAACTTGTATAGTTCTTCTCCCTTTCTAATAATCTATAAACAATTTCTTCAAATAAGAAATTTTCTCCTGACGATGACCTAAGGTCGAAACTAGTTGAGAATAAACAACATACAAGAAATATTCCTGATTGTCTTATTACTTTTTGTTCATACTATATATATATATATATATATATATATATATATATATATATATATATATATATATATATATTTGTGTGTGTGTGTGCCAAAGTAACACTGCTTTGATCTGTGCATTAAAGTGGAATGCTGATGGCAAGTGTAAAAACTCCCTGGTCTAGTGCTATTGAAAAGGGTATAGACTCCCTTGCTGTACGGTTGATACCGACAGTTGGCCACTCCACCGACTTTGCTCTTTTGCTGGAGGTAACTAATTATCCTTGTTTTTTTTTTTTTAAAGTACATACGTACTCAACTTTACGTTGGTTGGTTTGTTTTATGGCATATCAACCCTCGTCGGGTCATTTAATGCCGAATCAAGTTACTCTTGATAAACAAAGGATTCAGATTGCTTACAGTACTCGCTGTTTGCTTAGAGTGGTCACCCAATTAAGTATTGAACAGACTCCTTGTTGCTTAACTTTGGGAACCAGTGCTTACTGTGTGACTTGACCGTAACGTTAGGAAAATGGAACATATTAGCAGGACCTGTGGATATATCAGAGTATGATAATCTAATTATTACATCGTTTGATATGTTTACTTAAGAGCTATTTCAAAATAGTTCATTATGTAAAAAGAATAATAATCTTGATTTAACTTTCTCTCACTCTTTTTTTTCTTTCTTTCTTCTCATCTTTTCATTATCTTCGATTGAAACAGATTAGCGTTATGGTTTCCGCGTAGTCACCCTCTCTTTCTATCTTTCCCGATTCTCTTTGTTTGTTTGATTGTTTCTTTCTTATTATATTTTTTCGGTGTAACTTGTCCTTTTTCTTCCCTTTCTTTATAATAAAAACGGAATGGTCCATTATTTAGCTGAGGTTACGACACACATAAGAAATAAGAATTCGGTGGATAAGAAACACCAGATAATCAGGATTTACATTTTTTGTCATCCTGGATGATTTAGACGGTCTCATTTTAAACCTTTTAAACTCTTTTGGGGTCATTTTAAACCAGAGGGTGTTGCAAGATGATAACCGTCGGAAGATTAAGGAACACGAATATTAGTATATAGATGTTCGACATACATGAATTCAAGTTGGCGTACAAATGGACGTACTACCCCACACGATTGATATATCAGATATTAGCATGTTTGTCACACTAATTTATCAATTCGGTGTCCCATCTCATTTTTAACCAGAGGGTGTTGCAAGATGATAACGATTGGAAGATTAAGGAACCCGAATATCAATATATATATATATATATATAATTATATATATATATATATATACCAACCCCTCTGCACGAGCAGGATGCGACACAAGGTCAATTTCTTGAGCGGAGTTTAACAGGTTTGAATTCAAAGTTTTCCTTCTCCTAGACTTGTTACTTATCCAAGATTAAAGAGCCCAGTCTTCCCTACTATTTACCCATTGTCGGAGGGAGAATATATGGATTCATACCTTTCCCAAGGGCATTAGCTTTATGTGAAATTCAAACAGTCACGTCCAGGATTTGAACCCGAGTCAACGAGTCCATTTCCTCCACACGATTGATATCAAATCCTGGCATCTTTGTAATCAATTGGGCGTCCTATCGTCGTATAATAGTTAGAAAGCAAGTTCTTTCAGATCCATTACTACTATAATAGCGAGTTCGATCCTCGCTGGATGCCCTATACTTGTGACCTTGTGTCACATCCTACCCATGGTGAACGAGTTGGGTAAAAGTGGGTGTTCCATCGTGATGTAATAGTTAGCAACTAGTACTCGCGGATCCATCACTACTTTAATAGCGAGTTCGATCCTCGCTGGATGCCCTATACTTGTGACCTTGTGTCACATCCTAACCGTACCAAAATATTGCAAAACTTTTGACTCACCCTAGTATTATAATGATAAAAAAAAACTGAATAAACCTTTTACGTTACTCAGTGAATGAAGAAAAATGCAACAAGTAAATGAATGAATAAGGGAAAATGGGGACGATTCATTTTGTTCGGTTCATTTTATAAAAAAAAAACCTAAAAAACAAATAAACCCAAAACAAAAAACAAATAAATCAACATAAAAAAGCAAAAAAACAACAAAAAACACAAAAAAGCCAAACATCTATTAATATTGGAGAATTCGGCCTCAATTTATCTGTAACCGAAACTACGCCACTGCTTACGTCACATTACCCAAATTCTTCAATACATAGAATAAAGAACAACCTTCTATATATGATAATTCAATACATTCAAAATCCTGAAATATGACTTAGGTGTCTCTAAGAAATAAATATTTACTTAGTATATGATGGGAATAATTTGCATAATGATTTTAACAAAACTGGGTTTAATAGATAATTATTTGCTGTTACTGATTTCTAATACTATCATGTTATTCTCAAACGTATCAAAAGCAATCCTATATCTAATTTTATATAGAAATCAATTAAAATAACATTAAACTAAGTGTAATATCTTTATATTCATTCTTTCTAATTTAATATATCTTATTACATTAAAACTTAAATACTAGTACCCAGGGGGCGCATACTTTTGCTAGTATTTCTAAGATCTGTGCTTCTCTCTTGTAATTCAAAATAAAAGACTCGTACATCCAATTTGATGATAGACAGATATTGTCTTTCTATGAAAAATTCCTGATATAAGAAGAATCCTTTTTTGTTTTGAATATGACAGAGAAGTTATCTTTCCATTAAAAAAAGTTCAAACTTGCGACGAGAAGTCGCATTCTCTAAGAATCTAGTCACGTACGCCAAATCACGTATCTTCACGCTGTAAACGAGACTCTTATCAGCTGTCTCTATCCTGTTTTTATAGAGCTCGATTAATTTATAGCGGATGCTCCCTACAAAATATAAAAGCCGCCATTATTTTTGTAATAGGCTTACCCTCACCAGTACACACACACACGTTTGTGAGTTTGTTCTTGAATGTAAGAACGTAGGTATTCAAGGGTGTAAATTTACCTCCCCTTTCCTGCTAACAGACAGGAAGCGATATAGGGTCAATTCTAAGCGGAGTACAGCTGGTTGGATATCAGAGTTTTTATTGTGATTTTTTCGAACATGAAAAAGGCGAAAAAAAAAGGGAATACGTGTATAGGAACTTCAGCTTAAACTGAAACAAAGGGCCTTTTTATTAGCCCTATCGACTGGGGATATAGAATACACCGACTGCACCTCTGCAGAGGGGTAAGACCCATCCCAGTGTGGCGACCTGTTAGCCGTGGATTGCGACCCCTGATGCTTAAGGACGGAATCCGACTTTTTGGGCGTAAATAAACCAAGGGTTGATATGCCGTGTAATATAACCAAACAACCAACCCCTTTTGTCCGCTCCTGTTGAACACAGTAGTCCATGACAAGCAAGATGCCACTTTGGTCCTTAGTTAGAGTAGACGGGAGGTCAGAGAGGACCACTCAGATCAATCGGTTGGTCACGTAGCACTTATATAATTGTCCCGACCGTACTGCTCTTATGGTAACCCCCAACCTTTTTTAATTATGTATGTGCTAGAAGGTGGTGGCTGAGGGACTTAGTGTCCTGGAAATGACATTAAAATTCATCTAGTGGCGACGTTCCAGTTTTGGAGGCCTGGGGAGGGTGAAGTACACCTTCGTTACCATTACTTCCAGATCCACTCTGACCCGGGGTGGTAGTACCTGTTAGGATCATATCTATGGGTTAAATAGATGAAAGGTTGAATACCCAACAAAAATGCTGAAAACAAAAAACTTATTTCACATAAATAAACCAAGGGCTGATATGCTGCGTAATTTAATCAAACAACCAACCCCTTTTTATCTGGTCCTTGGACAGAATAACTCTTCATTAATGTACCGTATTTGACGACATATAGGAGGCACTTTTTTCCCAAAATTTTGGCTCAAAAAATTGCCCTGCGTCTTATACATCGTAGGTGAAGTTTGAGAACTCCCATAGGCTTAGGCTAATCTTCTCTATGAGGCTCACTAACCCAGCTTACGCTCAATACTTTTACCTACCCTAAACTCCATGCATCCTTATTTTATTGCTGGTATTGTTATAACCAAGGTTAACAGGAACGTATGGTCAACAATATATGCTTAGATACGCTAAAAACTTTTTTTTCCTTAATCTGACCTGCTGAAATGAGGATGCGTCTTATATGCCCGTGCATCTTATATGCCGTCAAATACGGTAACTCTTCGACTATATCAAGAATCCTCATTAGAATTCATTACATCGAACATACACGATAAAAAAAAGGGTTGGGATTTGCCATAAGAGCAATAGGGTCGGGAAAAATCATATACATATTTACCAACCCCACCGCACGAGCAGGGTGTGACACAAGGTCAATTTCTTAAGCGGAGTTTAACAGGTTTGAATTCAGAGTTTTGCTTCTCCTAGACTGATTACCTAGCCGCGGTTAAAGAGACCAGTCTGCCCTGCTATTTACCCATAGCTTGATGGAGAATTAGATTCATACCTTTCCCAAGGGTATTAGCGCTATGTGAAATGCAAACAGTTTCGTCCAGGAATTAAACTCGAGTCGACGAGTCCATTTCCTACGACTCTAACCATTAGGTTTGGTTTTGGTTTGGTTTTTGTTTTACGGCATATCAACCTCAATGGGTCATTTAATGCCGATAAAGTTTTTAAATAAATCAATTCTTAATGGATAATACAATTTTTTTATGGATACATTTTTCTATTTAACCCATAGATGGGACCCTAACAGTACTACCACTCCAGGTCAGAGTGGACCAGGGAGCAATGGTGATGAAGGGGTGCTCCACATTCCCCAAACCTCCAAAACTGTAACCTCACCATCGGATAGAGTTTAACGTCATTCCCAGGACATGTAGACCCACAGCCACCGCCTTCTAGCACCCATATGAAAAAGGGGTTGGGGCTTGCCATAAGGCCAACAGGGTTGGGAAAATCATTCTAACCATTAGACCACGCGCCTCCATAATCACATCGAGAAAAATCATATAGGTGCTAGGGCTTGATGTGACCAGCCGATTGATCGGAGGAGACCTCTTGGACGACCCGTCTAGAGCAAGTAAGATCCATTTGGGGATTGCTGCATTTCACAGACTGCTCAGTCACTAGGATCCCGCCCTTAAGCATGACGGGTCACCACCCACCGCCAACAGGTGGTCCCATTGACGGGTATATTATTCCTCTGTAGAGGTGTAGTCGGTTTTTTCTCATCCGACAGGAGGGTGTGTAACTGAGGACTTCATTTTACATGAATGTCAATGCTTAGGTATGTGGGTGTAAGTGAATCAGAAAATATTTATGTATAAAAACATTTATGTGAATGAATAAAAGAACATGAGTTTGTAAATATTTACCATGTGAATACAAATACAATTGTGTATACACAAATGAATATTTGTTCTCAAGCAATATCATGTTCCCAAATATCTTGAAATTTAACCCTTTGCCTACCATCCCCACGCCTGTTTGTGTGTTTGTTTTGTTTTACGGCATGTCAACCCTTTTCGTGTCATTCAAATCTGAATCAAGTTATTTTGATATTCGGTTTACTTACAGTACCTGCTGTTGCTTAAATGGTCGCCCATTTAAGTATTCAACAAGCTCATCGCTGCTTAACTTCGGTGATCTAGCGAGAACCGGTGCTTTAAACGTGACGAGGGCAATAGGGTTGGGAAAATCATTCTAATCAATTAGTACAGGTATAACAATATGGATAAAGAACAGTACATAAAAAAATAAGTTTAGATAAATTTAGTTATGGTATTTTCCTCTCATCCCACTTATGAGGGCGTGACACAAAGACATTTTATGTGGGCCCACCCACAAGCCGAAGCTCATGGCTGGTAGACACAAAAATGCGTTGATCCCGTCGACATTGGGGCTAGGGCTTGACGGGCAATGTCGACGGGATCAACGCATTTTTTGTGTCTACCAGCCATGAGCTTCGGCTTGTGGGTGGGCCCACATAAAATGTCTTTGTGTCACGCCCTCATAAGTGGGATGAGAGGAAAATACCATAACTAAATTTATCTAAACTTATTTTTTTATGTACTGTTCTTTATCCATATTGTTATACCTGTACTAATTGAATCCTTTGATATAAACAAGAAAGGTATCTCAATTGGGAGATCACAAAAGCAATTGCAGGTACTAAAAGCATGCTGAATCATTTGCTTATCAAAGTGTATTTATTCTATATTATGACGATTTTGGGTAATGTGATTAATAGATATCAATTGAAGCCTTTTATATAATCAAGAAAGGTAGCTCAATTGGGTGACCACTTAAGCAACCCAATTAAATATTAAGAAGGCTCATCGCTACTTAACTTTGGTGATCTAGCGGGAACTTTCAGTGTGACTTGACCGTAATAATTAATTGGGTTACCACTTAAGCAACAGCAGGTACTGTAAGCAACCTGAACCATATATTTTATTTCCCTAAAGTTTAGGTTACGGTCAAGTTACGCTGAAAGCACGGGTTCCCAAAGTTAAGCAACAAGGAGCCTGTTCAATATTTAATTGGGAGATCACTCTAAGCTAACAGCGAGTACTCAGAATCCTTTGTTTATCAAAATGACTTGATTCGATAGTAAATGACCCGAGAAAGGTTGATATGCCGTAAAACAAAACAAGAAACAAAAAATACAGAAAGGTAGTGATAAAGACATTAACACTTCCTTCACAGACCCTGCTTAGAAAAGATTAAGAAGACATATCTTTTCTGCTTGCTCTCTTCTCTCTCTCTTCTCTCTCTCTCTCTCTCTCTCTATATATATATATATATATATAATATATATATATATATCTTATTTAATGGAGATTGTTTTTGTCTGTCTGAAGCCGAAACTAAATCACTACTCAAGTCACAATTCCCTTAGTTATGACGTCATATTCACCATGAATTTATTTTATTTAAACCTCAGTTATTTGCTATACCTTAAATACTTTGACTTTATTACATTCTAATAACATGCAATTGTATTATATATGCAACAAAATAGCGGTTACAGTGTGAACAGGAAAGCTAATTTGCATATTAATATTAAAAGTTTAATCTTATTAAATATGCGCTTGGTATTATTGATTTCTAATTGTTTGTTTTTTCTTAATGAATATGAGCAAAAAACTCGGGGATAAATCTTAAAAGAAATCCTTTAATATAAAGAAATAACAGTAATTTTATCTTTACTTCCTAATTTAAACTAAATAGTTAAATTAGAAAAATTCAGCATAAAAGAGGGAGTGATGAAAAATGATGGAAGACTTAGTTTCAAAGTTGTTCTATTCTTCGATATACCCCTCTGTTTCAAATCATTTTATATGGATTTTTATTCAGTTTCAAAAGTATTTCAAATTTAACATATTTCATTACATTAAAATTCAAATACTTGCACCCGGAGGGTGCATATATTTGCTAGTATATATAAAGTAGTCAAACAGTGTGTTTTGAAAATGGCGAAGGCCGACAATTTGTGGGAGATTATGTGCTTAATTTAAGTCATACCTAATTTTGTTAATTAATTAATTATACCTAAATGAATTAGGCGTGCATATCGGTTTAAATGTAAAGCGTAAACAAATCGAGAAAAAGTCATCTCTATATGTACATTCAAGCCCATTAGGCCTCATCAGCAGAGCTATAGACAGGGCAGTGCTTTATGCGTGATTCGAAACCTACCTGTCAGGCTGACAGGCGGACATTCTAACCACTACACTAGCTGGCTTCCCCAGTATTTCTCGTTCATTTTAAACTGGTATGTATATCGCACTTTTTGGGTGACTTATGGCACGACAGAATGAAGTAGTCAAACAGTGTGTTTGAAAATGGCGAAGGGCGACAATTTGTGGGAGATTATGTGTTAATTAAAGTCACATTTCTCCCATATCGAATAACACCGAAAAAGTGTTATTCAGAAACCTATGGTAGGACCGACTTTTAAATTGTATTATTAATTATAAATAAATAAATAAATAATAAATAATATATATATATATATATATATATATATATATATATATATATATGAGGAGGTAATCCGACAATATGTGGAGAAAAGTAGACAAACACGGGATGTTATGGAAACTGGATGTTTATTGTCGATGATGCAACGTTTCGGTCATTTAGACCTTCTTCAGGACTCAAATATAGATCTTGATTCAATGAAGGACATTTTCAAAATGGTGAAAACAGTAGGTTGTCAGTAAGGGCAGGGGTGGTTGGGGGTGGGTAGTGGTTTTTAGCGGTTTTTGTCTGTAACAAAAATGACGTCACTGCTTACGTCACATTACCCAAAATCGTCATAACATAGAATAAATACACTCAAAATTTGAACATGCTGCATTAGACAGTCCTCATTGTTTTTTTTAAACAAGTTTTAATAAATACATGACTGGTATTATATATATATATATAGTTTGTTTTATTTTAATACATATTTAAAGTTTACATTTCAAATTGTTTTATTTTTTAATCCTTTAATGAATTTGATGATTTTACTTACTTAGGGTACAAACTCGCTGACATTGAATTTTTTACTTCCACCCCTTAGGCAATATGTTTCAAAAATCTATTTTTACATCGCCCGGAGGGTGTTTTTTATTTTGTACTAGTATATTTAAATCTTTTAACATAAAGACAACAATCAGAATCTGAAAATAATTTATCCCTCAATTACATCGACGGTCTTTTATTGGGTCACGCTAGTACTAATAATAACAATAATAACCACTTCCCGCCCTGTCGGTTGGGGCGTTAGAATGCACCGACTGCACCTCTGCAGAGGGGTAAGACTCCCCCAATGGGGCCACCTGTTGGCCGTGGGTGGCGACCCGTGATGCTTAAAGATAGAGCCCAGGTGGATGAGCAGTTCATATCATGCAATACCCCACTTTGGCCCTATCTTGGGCTAGATGGGCGGTCGGAGAGGTCCCCTCCGACCAATCGGCTGGTCACGTCAAGTCTTAGCACCTATATGATTTCCCCAACCCTATTGCCCTTATGGCAAGCCCTAACCATTTTTTATCATATGGGTGCTAGAAGGTGGTGGCTGCGGGTCTAAATATCCTGGGAATGACGTTAAACTCTATCTGATGGTGAGGTTCCAGTTTTGGAGGTTTGGGGAATGTGGAGCACCCCTTCATAACCATTGCTCCCTGGTCCACTCTGAACCGGAGTGGTAATACCTGTTAGGGTCCCATCTATGGGTTAAATAGAAAAATGTATTTATAAAAAAATTGTATTATCCATTAAGAATTGATTTATTTCAAAACTTTATCGGCATTAAATGACCCACTGAGGTTGATATGCCGTAAAACAAAACAACCAAACCAAACGATACCCCCCCAAAAAAAAAAAACCCAAAAACAAAACAAACAAAAAGACGGGACCTCGCGTGGTTATTATGCCCCGATACTGCACCCATGAAAAAGGACGCGTTGGAAACAGCTCCAAGGGACTAGAGACGGAACTGGGAAGAATTGAAGTCCAGAATTATTGAAACTTCCCAGATTTCGGGAGTGCTGTGGTTAGGGGGGAATGGGTGTGTTATGAAAAATACAGAAGAAGATACTGGCTATTTCGAGTAGACTTGCTGTCACTTGATCCACATCTACAGCCACCTGACACCTGGTATGAATATGCAGAGGCTTGAAAATTAATAATGATAAGGACGATACCAGGAAAGGAAATCACTTTGTAATGTAAGTGCCACTACAGCAGGTACTTTCAGAGAGAGAGAGAGAGAGAGAGAGAGAGAGAGAGAGAGAGAGAGAGAGAGAGAGAGAGAGAGAGAGAGAGAGAGAGAGAGAGAGAGAGAGAGAGAGGGAGAAGAGAAATAGTTTTTAAAAACGGAGATAGAGGGAGGGGATATAAAGGTGTGTTGAAAACAGAGAGAGAGAGAGAGAGAGAGAGAGAGAGAGAGAGAGAGAGAGAGAAAGAGGGGGGATTAGAGTTGGAAAACACAGAGAGAGGGGAAGAATAAAGTTGTGTGTTTAAAAACCAAAGAGAGAGAGAAGAGAGAAATTGAATTGAAACACACACACACCACACACCACACACACAGAGGAGAGAGAGAGAGAAGAGAGAGAGAGAGAGAGAGAGAGAGT
>CM042155.1:802710-810210 GCA_023376005.1 Doryteuthis pealeii
TGTTAAGTTATGTATTTTAAAGTGTTTTCAACTGTGTCACGCTTTATTGCATGTGCACAAAAAATGTCAATTGAAGATCATGAAACAAGCTATTACATTTACTAGTACAAAATAACCCCCCCCCCGGGCGATGTAAAAATAGATTTTTGAAACATATTGCCTGAGGGGTGGGAGTAAAAAATTCAATGGCAGCGAGTTTGTACCCTAAGTAAGTAAAATCATCAAATTCATTAAAGGATTAAAAAATAAAACAATTTGAAATGTAAACTTTAAATATGTATTAAGATAAAACAAACTATATATATAGATATATAATACCAGTCATGTATTTATTAAAACTTGTTTTAAAAAACAATGAGGACTGTCTAGTGTTGCATGTTCAAATTTTGAGTGTACTTATTCTATGTTATGACGATTTTTAAGCAGTGACGTAATTTTTGTTACAGACAAAAACCGGAAGCGAATCTCCATTATTAATAGATATTACCATTTTATTGTAATAATAAAGCACATGACTAAGGATTGAAAGCAAAATTATTAGATAAATCATAATTAGATTACTGGTGATGTACTTCATTTGTCTACGTAACTTTCATGTTTAGAAATGACATCAAACAGACGTTTGTCCACAGAAACTGTTAGCTGACTAATTAGAGAAGATGTTATGATACGAGGCAACAATTTTGATCTTTTACTACTGGGCATCCTTCGGTGAAAACTCTCCTCTTCAAGATTGACCAGATAGGCTCGATAGGGTTATGGTGGTGGTGGTGGGGGGGTGAGGGTGAGTCATTAGTGTGTGAATTCCAAACTGTTGAATTATTTCGGAATATAGTTATTTACTAAGCTTAGCTTAGATGTGGTACAAGGCCAGAAGTATGGAGCGTCCATTTAGAATCAAACTCAGTACCAATGGTCTGCAAACCTAGCTTGCTAACCATTATACTGTGTGAGGTGTCCAAAATATTTACTAAGCTTAGCTTAGATGTGGCAAATGGCCAAATTATGGAGCACCCAGTGAGAATCGAACTCACTAACAATGGTCTGCGAATCTAGTTTGCGAACCATCACACGCATGAGGTGCCTATTATTTCGGAATATAGTTATTTACTAAGCTTAGCTTAGATGTGGCAAATGGCCAAATTATGGAGCACCCAGTGAGAATCGAACTCACTAACAATGGTCTGCGAATCTAGTTTGCGAACCATCACACCGCATGAGGTGCCTTATTATTTCGGAATATAGTTATTTACTAAGCTTAGCTTAGATGTGGCAAATGGCCAAATTATGGAGCACCAGTGAGAATCGAACTCACTAACAATGGTCTGCGAATTTAGTTTGCGAACCATCACACCACATGATGTGCCCTATTATTTCGGAATATAAGGTGTGCCTCGGTCCACCACTTAAACTTATAGACTGTGCGTGGGGCGCGTGGATTAAAGCCAGCCAAACAACAGCTCGAATACGTGGTTAGTTAAATATTTAATCGCCGATCTTGGAAACCTTTAATTGCACGTATTCGACACGGACGAACGGATCTGCAACCAAGGACTCTGCTCAACCAAAGGATTCTACCTAACACTAAGTAACACCGAAGGACAACCAAAGGATTATTCATTAAGGACCAGCTTCTGCTTAACACAAGGGATCTCCACTGTAAAGTGCTCTCACTTGAAGCCTAAAAATGACCAAAAAATCGTAACAGTTGCGTGGTACGGAATTGTTGCCTTGGCTAAATAGGATGGAGCATAAAAATCAACCACAGTGTACGTTCGAATCGCAAATCATCCAACCATGCTGAAAATTTTTCCCCCAGAAATGCAGTGTAGTAATTGCTGCTGAGTTTAACACCTTCAGGCAACCGAAAAGTTTTGACAAGTTCATTTCCTATGATGCAAGCAAAATCTGAGAAAATATAGCCAAAAGCTGAAGACAAACTTTGGTGGTTGAATACGGACGATGAATCAGACAATGAAATTGGTAAAGGTCGTAATTTTCTAAAGAATTCCAACACTGGACCAACACACAGTACTCTAAATGATTCCAAGAAGAAACCTGCTGATAATGAAAGGATGAAAGAAAATTCTTACAAAGTGGAACGGTTATCCAACAGATATGCAAGAAGAGGAGATTTATCAACAAATCCAAAAGGAATTAGGAGATTTGAAGGAACTTTAAGTAAACACAGTTTGGAAGACATTTCCGAAAAATCTGAAGAAGATAGTGAAAGCAAAAGAAACAAAATGCAAAGAAAAACTCTGTAGCTGCAACTGAAATAACTGGTATTCTGACTGGGATGAGGTGATCCGTCTTTATCTCAAAGACCCAAAGAATTTTATGCGTTTCATTCTCAAGAGCGGGTTCTGGTTTGTGCATATAACATTTTGTTGTATAATCAAAAAGATGGTTTCTAGTGCAATTCCAACCTAGTTGTATTAAGTCTTGTATTTTCGCTGTGCTAAGGTACCACGAAAAGTATTTGCATCTTCTAAGGGTTTTCTCGAAGATGCCCCCAATTAAAAAAATGGATTCTAATACGTTACCCCAAACAACACGTCTGTCCCGTCGTAAGTAAAGTCATTGGGGTGGCCTAAAGTCGGTATCAATCGGACAGTGAGGGAGTTTTTTTTACTAGCGCTAGACTAAGGAGGTTGTTTTGGCGACAAAGGTGGAGCACCACACCTAGAATCAGCTCCTCATTTTAACGCACAGATCCCTGTGCTACTCATATGCTGAGTTGGCGAGGGCCGGTATCGAACCCAGAACCTTGCGGTTTCTAGTTGGACGCTCTACCGACTGAGCCCTAAAAACTTAAACTTTCTTATGCCTGTTTCCGCAGAGGTGACCTTTAACCCGTCGCCTGTTAACCCCTCCTAATTTCCGCTGGGTAGGTGGTGCGAGTTGGGGAGGTAGCAACACTTAACCCATTGTTCAAACAGCTCAATACGACTATTTCGAGGCTTATATGATGGAAGGTGTTAGGTTGACTGGTTGGTTGGTTGGATTTTATGGCATGTCAACCCTTGGTTTATTTTATGTCGAAGACGTTTTATTTTTTATTCAATCTTGATGGGTACTCAATTTTTTTAGACTCGATTTTTGAAACACATTTTTTAAAACTAATTTTTTTCTTTTTAATCCAGATAATCAGGATTTACATTTTTGCATTTCATCTTGGACAATTTGGACGGTCTCAATTTTAACCAGAGGTGTTGCAAGGTGATAACGATCGGACGATTAAGGAACAAGAGTATTTAACACACACACACACAACACACACACACACACACACACATATATATATATATATAATATATATATATAGTATGAACAAAAAGTAATAAGACAAAACAGGTATAATTTTTTATATACGTTATTTATTCTCAACTAGTTTCGACCTTAGGTCATCGTCAGGAGAACCAAAGGATACATTATCAAGGGTTTCCGCTGGACTGGCGCTCTTGCTTAAAGCCTAATGGATGGCCCATAAAATTGTAACAGCCTTGTCCAGGATTTGAACCCGGGTCGACGAGTCCATTTCCTACGATTCTAACCATTACACCCCCATGCCTCCTGGTGTATTAATATATAGATGGGAATCCGTGCTGACAGCAACACCTGATAATGATGATGATTTTCTAAGCATACCCAATAAAATTGTTATTTTTCTTTATCGTTTGTGTACACGCTCTATTAATCAATGCCATTGACCTGTCACGCTGAAACAATCAAACACCTTTTTTCTTGTTTGTTTGTTTGTTTTTATCTTTAATATCAGTGTTATTTGCGAAAGGAGATCATTTGGAAATTGTTGAGATTCCCGCTGAGGTCAAGATTTCATAACCGTGTAAAGTATTCACCTCAAAGAATGGAACCCCCCTCCCCAATATCCCAAAGATAATAAAAAATAGAAGACAAAAAAAAATACCCTACGCAATACTTAATCACGATCTGGTTTCATGAACTAGTTTTATCAGAACATCAAATCTTGACATTATGATTGTATTAATGAAAGCAAAGAACAAAAATAATGATATACAATACTACCTTGACTTACGAGTACCTCGACTTACGAGTCCCCCCCGAGTTACGAGCAGGCACTGGGTGATGTTTGTGTATCATGTGCGTATTGGTGTATTATGTTGAGGTGTTACGTGTGAGTACACCCCCCACATATATATATATATATGAGTCTTTGGGGTACTATATATATATATATATATATATATATATATATATATATGTGTGTGTGTGTGTGTGTGTGTGTGTGTGTGTGTGTGTAGTATATTCAGAAAATTGAAAAAACACAGGTTTAAATAAGTTGAGTGGTAAGTTTATTGACCGACGCTGCAGTGTTTCGATCTATTAATTAGATCATCTTCAGGGCATTTGTTGGTATATGGAAGGTGATAAAAAAATTTTTTATCACAGAATAACGAGAAAAGCAAGTGATAGTCCTTGTTTATTAGTCTGTTCAAATTTGAAGTCTGAAGAAAGGACGCTGAAAAAAGTGGATGGTTTGAAATATATATATATATATATATATAATATATATGGTTTGTGGCATACGGTGTAATGAATACCGTCGTAGAAAATGGAAACGGAGTTCAAATCCTGGACGAGATTGTTTGCATTTCATATATCGCTAATACCTTTGGGAAGGGTTTGAATCCAACTATTCTCCTTCAAGCTATGGGTAAATAGTAGGACAGACTCGGCACTTTAACCTTGCTTAGCCAACCAATCTAGGAGAAGAAAAAAAAACTCTGAATTCAAATGTTAACTCTTTTCCTAACAAATCTGCATCTAGAATCTGCACTGAGCTGGTTTTTGTAGGTTTTTGTTTGTCGGTCTACACTAGTGAGTCCTTGTGTAGATATCTATAGGGGAATGTCACTTGTAGGTTCGTTCTTGCTTCTCAAGCAATGTCCAGCATGTCTTGGATAGATTATGTGATAGGAGGCAAGTGGCTGTACAATTGCTTTTTTGAGAGATGCTTCTGAATGCTAAACACTCTTAAGAAACAACTACGCAATAAATGTAAATGTAAAATGTAAATATACAATGAACGCACTTCCCTAACCAAGACGAGTTGATATGCCGTTAAAATCAATCAGTCAATCAGAATATTTTTATTTTTGTTGTTATTCTTGTTTTGATGCGATTTCTTTCTCTTTTACACTTTAAAAAAGAAATTTTGTTTAAATTAAAAAAAATTTTTTTTCAATGAAAAATATTTTTTTTTAAATTCAAAAATATATTTTTTTAATTTAAAAATTAAAATAAAAAAAACCCAACTTTTTTTCATTTTTTGAATTTTTTTTTTAGTAAACTGGCCGGTCAGTTTTCTGGTCCTTTTCAAAAGAAGAATTAGGATGTGGGTTGTCACTTATGAGTTCGTCCTTCCTTCTCGTCCTTCCTTCTCAAGCATTACTGCTTGAGAAGGAAGGACGTTTATCAGATAAACAAGACATGCTGGACGTTGTCTTGTTTATCTTACTTGAATCGTTTGTGTGATAGGAGGCAAGTGACCGCACAACTGCTTTTTGTGAGGTGCTAAAAACACTTTAGAAACAACTACACAAATATGTAAATGTAAATATACAATGAACGCAATTCCCTAACCTCAAGGCATAAGATAAACTGAGACGGGTTGACATTCCGTTAAAATCAATCAAAGTTTTTGTTTTTAGTTTTGTTATTATTTTTGTTTTGGCTCGATATTATTTTTTAAATAATTTTTTTCACGTTTTTTTGTAAACTAACCAGCATAAAGACCGGTCAGTTTTCCGATCCTCCTCAGAAGAATTCGGGTTGTTGCTGTCATTCTGGTTTTATTAATTATAAACACTCTGTAGGCAATTTGATATTTTGCCGACTTGTATGAATTTCATCATTAATCATTCTATCGTGACGGAAGACAATAAAAAAAGACACTGAGTTAGGAATATAGTTACAACAGTCAACCATTAACCATCAAACTTGTCATAAAAATGTGAATTATTTATATTACATAAAGTTTTAAGGCAAATGTCTTTTTTTTTATAAATTGTACAGCCTGTGTGATAAGCCTAGATCCATCTGCTTATTATGTTACTACTAAATTTAATTCGTTTTTAAAATGAAAAGCAGACGAAAAAATGGGTATACCTTTTTAAAATAAAGAGTTACTTTACAATCACCATGTAGGTGCAGGAAAACACTGAATTCAAATCTATTAAACTCCGATTAAAATTACCTTGAGTCGCGCCCTATTCATGCAGAGATGTTGGATGAATACAATTGCTATGGCACACAAGCTTAGTCGAAATAGGTTAGTTAATTTTAACAACTTATCACTAGTGTATTTTAAGACACTTCACTTGGGCTTGGGATTTGATCTAAAATTCTTCTTTAAACCAGATAAATTGAAATGGACAGATATTGCCGGTTAAGTGATATCAAAGATAAACATAGTCAGATACAAGATCGTGGATTGAGATCATCTGTTTACTAATGCGCTTGTTCCTTAATCTTCCGACCGTTATCATCTTGCAACAAACACCCTTTGGTTAAAAACGAGACCGTCCAAATCATCCAAGATGAAATACAAAAATGTAAATTCTAATTATCTGATGTCGCTTATCCGTCGAATTCTTATTTCTTATGAGTGACGTCTCCTCAGCTAAATAATGGACCATTCCATTTTTATTAAAAAGAAAGAAAGAGAATAAAAGGACATGCTACGTAGAAAAATATAATAAGAAAGAAAGAAAGTAGGGGAAAAATAGAGAAAGGGGCTGAGCGTGCGGAAGTGATAACACTAAACTGTTTTAATCGAACAAAATGAAAATAAGGAAAAAAAAAAGAATGATAGAGAGTTAAATCAAGATTATTATACTTTTTACATATAGAATTATCTAGCAATAGCTCTTAAGTAAACAATAATTGTAATAATTAAATTACCATACTGTGGTATATCCACAGGTCCTGCTAGTAAAACAAATTACTTAACCTAACACATTACAACCATGTCGGCTGGGGTTGTAGAATATGCCGAATGCACCACTGTAGAGGGTTAAGACCCCCTAATAGGACCAATTGTTAGCCGTGGGTGGCGACCCGTGATACTTAAGGACGGAATCCTGGTGTGTGAGTAGTCATGGCATGCAACTATCCACTGGCTTTACACTAACCGTCTAAAAACGTCAAGTTTTCCGACAAAGCAACATGTATAATAATATTAAGGATATGCTTGTCATATAATAGTTATAGTCGCTGGAAAGTGAAATGGCGACCCTTATATTTAGTAGCCTATTTTACTAATCTTTCGGTGAGATATCCGTGGTTATGTCTCCTACAACAATCTCCTATTTACTTCCTGGAGAGCTGGCTGTTCTTATTCACTTCTGTTTTTTGTAATCTGTAGATATATTCGTGGTTTCTTCTTTTCTTTTAACTGTTCTTTTGTTGACTGTCTGGTTCTGCTATAGGTCTGGTTCTTTAAGATACTGATCT
>CM042155.1:822710-825210 GCA_023376005.1 Doryteuthis pealeii
GACGGAAGCAGATACGTTTTCTGTGCATTTTACGGACGTATGTATGCGTGCATCTGGGAATAATAATCTACTATAAAAATGAACAAAAACAAACGTGTATTTGTACATCTATCTTTTGTCTGTTAGTTGGTAGGTTGGATTTTATGGCATGTTAACCCATTGGGTTACATTATGCCGAAGTTGTGTTTGTTGGCTGGATTTTACGGCATGTCAAACCATTGGGTTATTTTATGCCGCAGATGTGTTTGTTATTGGTTGGTTGGTTGGTTTTTACGGCATATCAACCCATTGGGTTATTTTATGCCGAAGATGTGTTTGTTTGTTTGGTTGGTTGGTTGGTTGGATTTTACGGCATGTCAAACCATTGGGTTATTTTATACCGAAGATGTGTTTGTTATTGGTTGGTTGGTTGGTTTTTACGGCATATCAACCCATTGGGTTATTTTATGCCGTAGATGTGTTTGTTTGTTGGTTGGTTTTTTATTTCTTACGGCATATCAACCCATTGGGTTATTTTATGCCGAATATGTTGGTTGGTTGGTTGGTTGGTTGGTTGGATTTTACGGCATGTCAAACCATTGGGTTATTTTATGCCGAAGACATTTTTTAAAATCATTCTTGATGGGTATTCAATTTATA
Organism: Doryteuthis pealeii; assembly: GCA_023376005.1. Lineage (NCBI taxonomy): Eukaryota > Metazoa > Mollusca > Cephalopoda > Myopsida > Loliginidae > Doryteuthis > Doryteuthis pealeii. The sequence continues at coordinate 823,350 of CM042155.1, forward strand.
AACACTTTTGTTCTATTTAATCCATAGATGGGACCCTAACAGGTACTACCACTCCGAGTCAAAGTGGACCAGAGAGCAATGATGATGAAGGGGTGCTCCACATTCCACAAACCTCCAGAACTGGAACCTCACCATCAGATAGAGTTTAACGTCATACCCAGGACATTAAGATCCCCAGCCACCGCCTTCAAGCACATATATGATTAAAAGGGTTAAGAACTTGCCATAAGGGCGATAGGGTTGGGACAATCATATAGATGCTAGGGCTTGATGTGACCAGCCGATTGATCGGAGGGAACCTATCCGACCGCCCATCTAGCCTAAGTAAGGACCATTGTGGAGTATTGCATGTAATAAACAGCTCAACTATCAGGATTCCGTCCCTAAGCATCATGGGCCGCCACCAACAACAAACAAGTGGCCCCATTGGGAAAGGAGGTCTTACACTTCTGCAGAGGTGCAGTCGGTGTATCCTAAAGCCCCAGGCAACAGGGCTGTCTTTTGTCAGTATTGTGCCTAATTATTTCGATTATAAACAATATTTCAAGACATTCACAGTATCCATTACACTGAAGCGTTGGCCAAGAATTAAAAAAATTGATTGACTGGGTGGGAAAGGTGATCCACTGGGAATTGTGCAAGATATTACATTTTGACTATGCTGACAAATGGTAAGTAAGAGGAAAGCGTTGATCGGTTTTTGAGATTCGAATAAATCGAAATATTAATTTTTAGAATAAATAAGCCAGAACAGTAAACTCCAGGTGTGCGAGTTCAATCTTCCGTCTTTCTGCCTATTTTGATATATATATATATATATATATATATATATATATATATATATATTGATATATATTGGATGAGCCTGTAGGGGATTATCTGCCCTTTGCCAGGAAGAGTTATCTTCTCGCTGCGTTGCTGTTTGTTCCCACTAGGGGGACCTCTGGTATTTAAGCGCGTTCATTCAAACGCTGCTTCCTCTTTTTAGCTGGATCTTCTCAAGAACTGCTATGGGCTAGAATCTATCTACCCCCCTTCTCGGTGGGGCGTTTGCCCCGCCCCCTTACATTACTGTAAGTCCCTTATACAGCATGGACTATCCTTTAGTTCCATGTCTGTGACATTTATATGTTAGGTACATTTGGGTATCTTGTTTATACCTAAATATTGTATATGTATTTACATGTTCTATTCTCCTGTGCATTATGTATCTTATCGTTTCCATGTGCTGTTATATATATTAAATATTTTGTCGGAATTGTATGTTATTTAATTAATGACTTTGAATCTTACAAGCCAATTGTTTTTTTTAACTCCAAAGTTCAGTTCCCGAGTACTTTTGGCACTACGAAGTGCCATCATCAGGGGTGATGCATTCCAGTTTTTTTGTTTTGTTTTTAAAAAAAAAAATTATATTAATGTGGAGGCTGGAAGGATGATGGCACTTCGAAGTGCCGAAAGTACTCGGAACTAAATTTGGTGGACTTATCCACCAATTCCACCCAAACATTAAAAAGTTGGCCAGACAATTAGAAAAGATCAAAAATGAAATTATTAAACAGGAGATGTGCCTTTTGTTTAATTCTACATGTATAAATGAAAGAATGCTGCCCAAACACACACACACACACACACACACACACACACACACACACACACACATATATATATATATATATATATATATATATATGTATGTATGTATGTAGTATATTAAGAAAAATTGAAAAAACACAGGTTTAAATAAGTTAAGTGCTAAGTTTATTGGCCGACACTGCAGTGTTTCGATCTATTAATAAGATCATCTTCAGGGCATTTGTTGGTATATGGAAGGTGATAATTTTTTTTTTTTACTAACTTC
>CM042155.1:830210-832710 GCA_023376005.1 Doryteuthis pealeii
AAAATCCTCATATTTATTAAAGGAGTAAAAAGAAAAAATAAAACAATTTGAAATGAAAACTGAGCCCCGTCCCTCTCAAATAAAATGTTGCGTGCATGTAATAATCAAACAATTATTTTGAATATTTTCCTCATCAATTTTACACAAAATCGTAGGTATTTATTTATTTGTAAACTTTTTAGTTAACTTCTTGTTACTGAAAAAAAAGGACGAGAATAAAAAACAATTTTTAAAATTGCTTACTCAAATGTTAGCATAAGAATATTGTGACGTAAGCTGTGATGTAGAGCTATGGCGTAGTTTTTGTTACAGACAGAAATACAGACAATCTCCATTATTAATAGAGAAGATAATATATATATATGGAAACCGGCTCAACTGAACAGTAGTATATATATATATATATATATATATTAAATTTTTACTTGAAGGCACTTACAACGCATGTATCGCATAAAATTCGATACTTTTTCATATAGAAAATGAACTTGACAAGTGTAATCCCAGCAAAGGATGGCTCGATGTGTAGAATACCGTACAGACTGTTTCGACTTTATTAAGTCTCATCAGCGGTATATACTAACGATTTCCCTCCGACAGAAATCGAAACCGGGACTTCAGCAGACACAGTGAAACACTAGTGAAACACTAGTGAAATATATATACATATATATATTAAGCTGCATTCACCTGGGTCAGTTGAGCGGGTTCCCACCAACACATTCACCTGCGGGGAATTCAAAGAAGGAATAACAAGGGAATAAGAAATTCAGAAGCGAGCCCCAAACCCCTCATGCATATCCCGGCCAGGGGAGGAACATGCCCTCGTTTTGTCACATATTTTTCACAGGCACAGTGACAAATACGCCAAAAGCCGTTGATTCATGACCATTATAGAGACGCCATTTGGATTTTCGCCAGAACCCCTTTGACCGGGTTGTGGCCCTAATACTACGGGGTGCCAGACCTGTCCGCCTTTGGTTTACCCTACCAGGAACTTAAGATCCCGACGACATAGCTCTGACACTATCAAGTTTTCACGGCCCTGTCGCGATGAGGAGAGGTTATTTGGTTTTGGTTTGGTTTGTTTTGTTTTGCGGCATATCAACCTCAGTGGGTCATTTAATGCCGATAAAGTTGTGAAATAAATTCATTCTTAATGGATAATACAATTTTGTTATAAATACATTTTTCTATTTAACCCATAGATGGGACCCTAACAGGTACTACCACTCCAGGTCAGAGTGGACCAGGGAGCAATGGTGATGAAGGGGTGCTCCACATTCCCCAAACCTCCAAAACTGGAACCTCACCATCAGATAGAGTTTAAACGTCATTCCCAGGACATGTAGACCCGCAGCCACCGCCTTCTAGCACCCATATGATAAGGGGTTGGGGCTTGCCATAAGGGCAATAGGGTTGGGAAAATCATATAGGTGCTAGGGCTTGACGTGACCAGCTGATTTGATCGGAGGGGAGGGAGGTTAGACTTTAGAAATTATGTGCTAAATGGCCGTTGAGCAAAGAAAGAGCTTCCTCCGCTCTTTTGGGTCGTATATTTCGTTCTGCTTAGGAAGCGCGTGGTGTAATGGTTAAAGTCATGGGAAATGGACTCGTCACCCCGAGTTCAAATCCTGGATGTGTTAATTGCATTTCACTTAGCGCTAATACCCTTGGGAAAGGTATGAATCCTACTCTCCTTCCAGCTATGGGTAAATAGCAGGGTAGACTGGGTTCTTTAACCTTGGTTAGGCAACCGTTCTAGGAGAAGGAAAACTCTGAATTCCAACCTGTTGAACTCCGCTTAAGAAATTGACCTTGTGTCACATCCTACTCGTGCGGAGGGATTGGTAAATATATATATATATACAGAGCAATACATTTTCCTAGTGTAAAACAATAAGAGGAAATAGATTGAAATATATAATATATACTTCCCTTTTCTTTCTTCTTTTCTTTTGGAATTCCGTCGCAGACGACGATAGCGTCACTCCATGTCTTCGTTGTGTACCCTATGTGTCTCATTAGTCCAATTCTGGAATTGCAGGGGAATTCCCATCTACAATTTGTTGTTCATGACGACGATGACGTTACTCCATGTCTTCGTTGTGTATCCTATGGTGACTCATTAGTCCAATTCTGGACTTGCAGGGGAAATTCCCATCTACATTTGGTTGTTCATGACGACGATGACGTTACTCCATGTCTTCGTTTGTGTACTATGGTGACTCATAGTCCAATTCTGGACTTGCAGGGGAAATTCCCATCTACATTTGGTTGTTTCAGACGACGATGACGTCACTCCATGTCTTCGTTTGTGTACCCTATGGTGTCCCATTAGTCAATTCTGGACTTGCAGGGGGATTCCCATCTACATTTGGTTGTTCATGACGACGAAGACGTCGCCGCTCTGCAGTCCTGTTTATCTCATTATTGAACTGCTTAGCTCCTGTGTGGCAGGCGTCTCGCCAACCCTGTCTGTTGGAGGCCAGATCTTCCA
>CM042155.1:837710-847970 GCA_023376005.1 Doryteuthis pealeii
TTGCCAGTAGGCAGAGAGAAGTGAAACAATTTCCTGGCCTGTAAAATGTTGGAGAAGGAATAAGTCTTAACCAGACACTTTTTATAGGTCTAGTGGCGAGTGTAATGCAGAAAAAATGACGAGACATTACAATCTAGACCCCTTCCCCGACGTCACAGCAAAATATCCTTTTTATATCTACTGGAGAGGAGGCTTTCTTGGACGGTTCCACTAATTGTCTACGGTAGTTACCCCTGTACCTACTCACCTCTAATTAATTTTAACATGGTTAAATGTCTCTAACACAATAACTCTCCGTTTTCACTCTCATTCTTACTTATACATAGAGAGGGTGAGAGTAATGCAGAATGACAGAGAGGGATGGTTCAATGTTTGACTTAATTGCTAATTATGACTAATTAAAACCAATTAAGATGGATTTTTTTTCAAACATTTAGTAGCCCTGGAACCAAGGAATATTTTAGTATAAATTTTGTATCATCAAACTGAATAGAAAAAAATCTTTAGGGAAATAAAAGTTGTTAATCTCTGCTTTAGTATGATAATAGATGGTGATTGCCACTTCTTCCCCGAAGAAGACCATTTCTACAAGAAAGTAGTTCGGTTTTGAGCACGCAGATGGCTCAGGGGTCCAGCTTTGCTTTTACGCGCCCTGTCGCACATATGAGCCCCCCGGTTTCCTCTCGCATAGGACCGTACGTGACTGAGAAGATATATATATATATATATATATAATATATATATATATATATATATATATATATATTATATATATATGAAAGGTAAAATGGATATGAATCCGACAATGTGTGTAGAAAGTTTGTAGAAAAAACAAGATATTAAAAGTTTTGCTGACAGAAATCTGTTTCGACCATTTTGTAGCCGGAACATTTTCCTGAACTTCTTGATATTTATATACACATTTTTACTGCAAAGTCTTTTGATCTTTTTTAATGATAAAATGCTTATAATTTTTAGAAATAAAATGTATTTTATTTTTAACATAAAATACGCATTTTAAGAATTTTTTTGAAAATTCCGGTACTGATCGAGAGCGTTCTGTGCCTCGTGATCAATGATATATTTATTTTGTCTTTCCGTTTACAATGTTGCTTTGATAAAGACCTCTTCATATGGTCGAAACAGATTTCTGTCAGCAAAACTTTTAATATCTTGTTTTTTCTACACACTTTCTACACACATATATATATAAATATATATATATATATATATATATATATATATATATATGTGTGTGTGTGTGTGTGTGTAAGTGTGTGTGTGTGTGTGGGTGGGTGTGCCTATGTTTTGTGAAAAGACTAATATGAATATGCATTTCAATGTGTTCATGTTTAAAGCTCATTATATCTTTATGTGTTCTTATCCAAAAGGCAAACTAAAGAAACAACGTACTATTTGTTATTAAACATACATATAAACACTAAGTTACTTTGGTGCATTTTACAACTTCTATCTTACGCATTGACTAAGATGAATGAGTTTCTTAACTTTTGACGATCTGGCACTGTTGATGAATGCTTAACCCCTGCCAACCCATCGACCCAAGCATTAAGAATGGAACTATTTATGAAAAAAAAAAAAAGATCCACCTCCTAAAAGAACTAAATGCATATCATTCTCTGTTAACAAATCTCTTGTACAGAGATAAAATAACCCCAGAGAGGTTGACATGCCATTGAAATATATCAATAGAATTAATCCCTATTCTAATTTTGGCGTATATCCCGTCGTAGATAGGTATTTCAACTAGTTGATTATTGACTAAATTACGGAACGTAATTTCTTAACTTCTAAGAATAAGATATCCCTAAATAGGTTGACATGCCATCAAAATATATCAATGAATCAATTACAGTTTTAATATTGGTCTGTATCCCGTCGTAGATAGGTAACTCAGCTAGTGGATTATTGATTAAACTATTTTCAAAATATTATCAAAGAATGCAACATTAGCAGAAATGTTTAGTGAGATTTGTGAAACTGAAGTTTGCCTTTCAAGATATCGTTAATGTTTGGTTTGGAATTGCTACATCCAATCAAGGAATTGTTTTCAAATCTTTATCAGTCAATTTCGTTCGATGGTTTGATTCCGTAGTCAAGTCCATGAAGATTTAGTAAGCTTAACATGATATTTAAATCTAAACGGTACCAGAACGTTTCGCGTTCCGTACATTTTAACAAACAAATTCAAGAACCGTCGACGGGCCTGATAAAATGTCTTCGCGGGCCGGATCCGGCCCGCGGGTCGTAGTTTAGTGACCTCTGGTCTAAAAGAACTACAATAGTTAAATTAAAAAAGCACTAATAGTACCAGGCAATCGTTTGGTTTCCTCATTTTAGGAACGCTCCCTCATTTTAGGGTTACCAGGTACATTTTACAATATCACAATTCTTTCTTGAGGGAACCCCTCCCCATTTTCGACATACATGTCCGGTACCCTTGATCCCCCTGTTGTGATCGATATTACAGCATCACATATTAAAGCCCAAAACTTGGAAGATGACATCTATCTATATATCAATAATCTTGTTCCTTAATCTTACGACCGTTATCATCTTGCAACACCTTCTAGTTAAAAATGAGACCGTCCAAATCGTACGAGATGAAATGCAAAATTGTAAATCCTGATTATCTGATGTTGCTTAATCGCCGAATTCTTATTTCTTATGAATGTCGTCACTTCAGCTAAATAATGAACCATTCTGTTTTTATTATAAAAAAAGAAAGGTAAGTAAATTGACATGATACACAGAAAAATATAAGAGAGAGAGAGAGAGAGAGAGAGATAGAGAGAGAGAGAGAGAGAGAGAGAGAGAGTAGGAGAAAGATAGAGAGAGCAGATGAGCGCGCGCGGAAGTGATGACGCTAATCTGTTTCAATCAAACATAATAAAAAGATGAAAAGAAGGAAATAAAGGAAAGTATGAGAGAGAGCTAAATCAAGATCATTATACTTTTTACAGATTGAAATATTTAGCAATAGCTCTTAAGTAGATATGTCAAACGTAATAATTAAATTATCATACTCTAGTATATCAACAGGTCCTGCTCGTTAACACAAATCATGGAAATAAAAACGTTAATTAAAATACTGAAATCAAGACAAGATGCAACTTGTTAGCAATATGTTATAGTTAACAATCTAATCTCGCAGTTCCATTACTACTGAATAGCGAGTTCGGTCTTTACTGGAAGGCGCACATTTATTATCTTGTGTCACATTCTACCTTTGGTGAATGGTTTGGATAAAATAGCCATCCCAAGCTAGTCTCACAGTTCTATTACTACTGAATAGCAATGCCCCATACTTACGACCTTGTAACACATCTTTACAAACGGGTTGCATAAAGAAAAAGGTGTTCCATTGATTAACAATCTAGTATCATAGATCCATTATTACTGAATAGCGAGTTATATCCTCGCTGGATGCCCCATAAAAAAAATCGCGTAGAAAAGACCTTGTGTTAATTTGGCTTAGTGGGAGGCCACGAAAACTTTTTTTGTTTGTTTTCTTTTTAAAAGTTAAGTTTTCGTTAAAGTATTTTATTTGATATCTTGATATATACGAGATACATAGGTGCGTATACAATGAACTTCCTAAAATTTGGAGGAATGTGATCGCAAAAAAGAATTAATTACACAGTCTCCTCCGGATTTGTCATCTTGCGCAGGTATGTCATTTTTGGGTAACACCTTGTTACCATGACCACGCACTCATAAAAAAAAAAAAAAAAAAAAAAAGGAAAAAAGAAAGAAAAAAAAAAAGAAAAGAAAAGCCCATTGATAAAAGAAATTCATTAAAAAATAAAAATAAAATAAACAAAACCAAAAACCCCCCAAAAAAAACCATAAAAACCATAAAAAAAACAAAAACAAAACAAACAAAAAGAAAAAGACAGTATAATCAATGCAGTGATGCTGATTGCTTTTTGATTTAGTGCGTCCTGGGACACGCATATTTGCTTTGAATGAGTCCCTTGGAAAATGTATGGGTCCCATCTAAAGCCATCTAACTCCTACCTTGTAACCCATCCTGTGTGATTCATTTCTAATAAACTATTGAAATGTAATTACAGTTATCTTGAAATGGTGAGGGAATGAAAAAGAAAAACACTGGGACGCATTGATACGATTTTACTGCATCCTGTTAGATTTTTATGCACCAGGGACGCGGGACGCATACCTATCAGCATCCCTGCGAATGTAAATAAAATTTGGCCGTGGGTGGCGACCCGTGATGCTTGAGGATAGAATCCTGGTCACTGAGCAGTCCATGACTACCAGCACTCCACTTTAGCCCTTACGTCAAGCCCTAGTACTTATATGATTGTCCCGACCAAGTTTCTCTTTTGGCAAACCTCAACCCTTTTTATCATGTATGTGCTAGAAGGTGGTGACTAAGGGTCTTATTGTTCTTGATATGACGTTAAACTGCATCTAGTGGTGAGGGAATTTCCGTAAATGTACTGAAATCCAGTGCTTTTTATTCATAATTTAATGTATTTATCTCTTGCGCGCTATTCTGCATTAGTTCCCTTTTTACATATTGAACTATTTTTCAATAGCTCTTAAGTAAACATATGAAGCGTTGTAATAATTAAAATATCATACTGTGGTATATCCACAGGTCCTGCTAGCCAAAATTATTATACATTTACATATTGAACTATTCTGCAATAGCTGTTAAGTAAAGATATCAAACTTTGTAATAATTAAAATATCATACTGTGGCATATCCACAGGTCCTGCTAATTATAAGAAATCTTGTGTGTATATAAATATTATTATACTTTTTACATATTAAATAATTATGCAATAGCTCTTAAGTAAAGATATCAAACGTTGTAATAATTGAAATATCATACTGTTGTATATCCACAGGTCCTGCTAATTATAAGAATTCTTGTGAGTATATAAACATTATCATACTTTTTACATATTGAACTATTAGCAATAGCTCTTAAGTAAAGATATCAAACGTTGTAATAATTAGATCATCATACTGTGGTATATTCACAGGCCCTGCTAGGTATTAAACAATTTAAACACATTGGCCAAAACGTTGTATAGATAACAATAAAGATGAGGACAATTGTCCGAATAATACAAATAATATAAATTATCATACTGTGGTATATCTGCAGGTCTTGCTAGTTATAAGAATTCTTGTGAGTATATAAATATTATCATACTTTTTACATATTGAACTATTCTGCAATAGCTCTTATGTAAAGATATCAAATGTTGTAATGATTAGATCATCATACTGTGGTATATCCACAGGCCCTGCTAGTTATAAGAATTCTTGTGAGTATATAAATATTATTATACTTTTTACATATTAAATAATTATGCAATAGCTCTTAAGTAAAGATATCAAACGTTGTAATAATTGAAATATCATACTGTGGTATATCCACAGGTCCTGCTAATTATAAGAATTCTTGCGAGTATATAAATATTATCATACTTTTTATATATTGAACTATTCTACAATAGCTCTTAAGTAAAGATATCAAACATTGTAATAATTAGATCATCATACTGTGATATATTCACAGGTCCTGCTAGGTATTAAACAATTTAAACACATTGGCCAAAACGTTGTATAGATAACAATAAAGATGAGGACAATTGTCCGAATAATACAAATAATATAAATTATCATACTGTGGTATATCTGCAGGTCTTGCTAGTTATAAGAATTCTTGTGAGTATATAAATATTATCATACTTTTTACGTATTGAACTATTCTGCAATAGCTCTTAAGTAAAGATACCAAACGTTGTAATAATTAAAATATCATATTGTGGTATATCCTCAGGTCCTGCTAGTTATAAGAATTCTTGTGAGTATATAAATATTATCATACTTTTTACATATTGAACTATTCTGCAATAGCTCTTATGTAAAGATATCAAACGTTGTAATAATTAGATCATCATACTGTGGTATATCCACAGTTCCTGCTAGTTATAAGAATTCTTGTGAGTATATAAATATTATTATACTTTTTACATATTGAACTATCTAACAATAGCTCTTAAGTAAACATATCAAATGTAATACTTGTGGCATATCCACAGGTTATGCTAGGTATAGGAATTCTTGTGAGTATAAATATTATTATACTTTTTACATATTGAACTATCTAACAATAGCTCTTAAGTAAACATATCAAATGTAATACTTTGGTATATCCACAGGTTATGCTAGGTATAGGAATTCTTGTGAGTATATAAATATTATACTTTTTACATATTGAACTATCTAACAATAGCTCTTAAGTAAACATATCAAATGTAATACTTTGGTATATCCACAGGTTATGCTAGGTATAGGAATTCTTGTGAGTATATAAATATTATTATACTTTTTACAAATTGAACTATTAGCAATAGCTCTTAAGCAAACATATCAAATGTTGTAATAATTAAAATATCATACTGTGGTATATCCACAGGTTCTGCTCGTATATAAATAAACTTAAAAGATGAAAAATCTGGTGAGGATGACTTTTTTTACCTTGATACTGAAATGGAGTCAATCTTTCAACAAATGCGTAGTCATTGCTCTGACCTCATCTATTATTTTTGTGCTTAGAGATAATTTCTTAGACATCAGCTTAATATATTTTTTTTCTACAAGAAAAGAATAAATTGTGAATTACACAACTTTTGGGTTGACCCACTTACGGCAAAACTAAATTTATTTTGCCTTGTAATTCTTGTTTCTGTCAGTGTTGACGTCTTATTTCAGCCTCCCGGTCGTCAGTCGGATAATCTGACAACACGCCTATAAAAATAATGATTTACTAGCAGGACTTGTGGATATATCACAGTATGATAATTTAATTATTACAACGTTTTGATATGTTTACTTAAGAGTTATCGTTAAATAGTTCAATATGTAAGTAAGTAAAGTCGTCGGGGTGGCCTAAAGTCTGTATCAGCCAAGCAGTGAGGGAGTCTGTCCCCGTTTTACTAGCGCTAGTCCAAGGAGATTGTTTTTGTGTCTGAAGTGGAGTGCCACACCTACCATCAGCTCCTTACTTTACCACATATATCCCTGTGCTATTCATACGCTGAGTTGGCGAGGGCCGGTATCGAACTAGGAACCGTGTGGTTTCTAGCCGAACGCTCTACCGACTGAGCTAGCCCAGCCCTCTTGATTTAACTCTCTCTCACTCTTTTTCTTTCTTTCCTTCTTTTCATTATTTCATTATGTTCGATTGAAACAGATTAGTTATCACTTCTGCGCGCTCACCCCCTCTCTCTATCTTCCCCTACTTCCTTTCTTTCTTATTATATTTTTCTGTATAGCAAGTCCGTTTTCTTCCCTTAGGTTTTTTTAATAATAAAAACAGAATGGTCCATTATTTAGCTGAGGTGACGACACACATAAGAAATAAAAAATAAGAATTCGGCGGATAAGAGACACCAGATAATCAGGATTTTCATATTTACATTTCATCTTTAGACGGTCTCATTTTTAACCAGAGGGTGTTGCAAGATGATAACGGTCGGAAAATTAAGGAACAAGGGCATTAATATATAGATTTTTTGCTACTATACTAACATATAGACTAGTATTTGGTTTGTTGATGTATATACTAGCTCACAATTGATACTACTCACAAAAGGTAGCGGTTAAAATAGCGGCAAAAGTCCGTACTAGGTATTGTTCAAATCTTTGGTTCTTTCGGTAGCATCTCTCTCTCTCTCTCTCTCTCTCTCTCTCTATATATATATATATATATATATATATATATATATATAAAGGGTTTTGTAATTTGCTTGGAGCATTGTGTTTATATTGGTTTGTTGGTTGGTTTTGAAGGCTGTCACAATGCAAGTGTAAAGAAAAAAGAAGGTAACTATGATGTTGTTTGTTAACCTGTCATTTTATTCTTAATATTTCGGGATAAAAAAATCCCATCATCAGAAGATCGGTCGAACTGAAGTTGTGCTAGTAGTCGCTTTGAGCGAATACTAGCACAACTTCTGATGATGGGATTTTTTATCCCGAAATATCAAGAATAAAATGACAGGTTAACAAACAACATCATAGTTACCTTCTTTTTTCTTTACACTTGCATTGCGACAGCCTTCAAAACCAACCAACAAATATATATATATATATATATATATATATATATATATATATATATATATATACGAGGGTGAGTAAAAAAGTAATGCCATTTAATTTATTTCTTGTGCGTTTTTTTTTCATGTGATTTTTTTTTATAAAACTAAGGCCTAGATTGAGATCCTAACGAGTCTCAGAGCAAGAATCCGATGAGTAAGACCCAACTTGCCAATCGACAATGTCCTCCTTCTGCATGACAATGCTCAACCACACACAAGCTTCAGGACAAGGGAGAAAATCGCCTCAGTCGGGTGGACAACTTTACCGCATCTTCCATAGTCACCAGATTTAGCGCCTTCAGACTATCATCTCTTCGGTTCCATGAAAGAGGGTTTGAAAGGCAAACATTATTCCAGTGACGAGGAAGTGAAATCTATAGTGAAGAAGTGGCTCAAAGAACAGTCAACAGAATTTTACGGAGCAGGGATACATGCTTTCATTCGAATGTAGAACATTGCTATATTATACATGTTTCTGTGTTGGTAATTATAACCTGTACTAAACAAAATGGCATTACTTTATGACTCACCTTCGTATATATATATATAATATATATATATATATATATATACACAAATACGATTTTTCATTCGCACATACACACGTGCAATCCCGCGCTAGGATACAGTCTTAACGTCACAACCAACACGCATTTTCAATGTCACGCGCATTACAACATACACACACGTACAAACAAAAATAAACGCATTCACGTTCACACGAGAATACAGTTATTTAAAAAATAACATCATTTTCAAAAAAAAAAAAAATTTTGGAAGAAATGCCATAGCTGGACTGCTTCAGTTCAATTCTTTTGATAAAGAGGTATTACCGTATTAGTATTGTTACCGTATTATTATTTTTTTTATTTATTCCAAACTGCATTGTGATAGCCTTCTAAATCAACCTCCTTACCATATATATATATATATATATATATATATATTATATATATATATTATTGAAATGAAAGTCTTGTCTGCTACAAAGTAACATTTATTTAACCAATAAAGACATGTAAATTGAGAAATATATAAACAAAACATCATTCGTCAGTGTCTCTAAAAAGTTTCAATATTTTATTAAATACTTTGTTTAAATGTTTAAATGTTTAATTTATATTTATTTATTTATTTGTTTCAGATATTAATTATTTAAAAAAGAGAACATTATTTTATGGCATATAATGGAATTTAAGGGAAGTGACTTTTTTGTGGAATGATGGAATGAATGCGCCAGCCATTGAGAAGATCATCCCCGTGCTTGCCGCCGGTACTGTGTTAGCGAGAAATTGCCGGCGAGAAATTGCCGGCGAACAATTGCAAAATTAATTGTTTGTGATTTCGTCGTTGGTGAAGACAGAAGTGGGCGACCATTGGTCATAGAGACACTGACGAATGATGTTTTGTTTATATTTCTCAATTTACATGTTGTCTTTATTGGTTAAATAAACACTATTTTGTATGTGTTACGTTTTTGGTAGCGATCCTTAGGCTTCAAGCGAGAACACTCCCCAGCGGAGATCCCTTGTGTTAAGCAGAGCGCAATCCTTAGTGAAGAAAACTTTGGTAACATAGTCCTGGGATGCAGAACCCTTAGCAACCTCTGGCTTACCCTAGGGTTCTTGTGTGTAGAGCTGTAGAGTACCAGTTGAGAAGCACTGTGTTAATGAATTGAAAATAAGTGAACTATCACTAACCAATCAATATCAATTTTGTTAAATCTTTTATGCTAATGACTCAATTCTATGTTCCAATCCCCAATGAGGATTGAAATCCACATACTTATTTCATCTGTTTCTCGTAGGACTCATATTGATCTCTTGTGGTAACATAGTCTGGGATGCAGAACTCTTAGCAACCTCTGGCTTACCCTAGGGTTCTGGTGTGTAGAGCTGTAGAGTACCAGTTGAGAAGCACTGTTAATAAATTGAAAATAAGTGAACTATCACTAACCAATCAATATCAATTTTGTTAAATCTTTTATGCCTAAGACTCAGATTCCTAATGTTCCAAATCCCCAATGCGAGATTGGCAATCCAATATTTATTCTCTCTGTTTCTCGAGCACTGAAGTTCACGGAGGATC
>CM042155.1:848070-869892 GCA_023376005.1 Doryteuthis pealeii
AGAGAGAGGATAAATCCAGTTGGAGAAATTAAAAATATATACAGTTGACTTAAATTTCATAATTCCACTAACGTCTGTCCGGTAGATTATGGTAAAAAACTTAAACGTTCCTGAATGTCACAACGTCTAACAGCAACTAGTTATCAGTATGTAAAGCCGAGCAAGATTATTAGAGCCAAGCAAAATTTAGCTAGATAGTCGGTGATCGTATGTAATGCCTAAAGTTCGTTTTCATTCCGTTGTGATGGAGGTGGGTGCAGCACACATACATCAGTTCCCCACTTTACTGCACAAATCCAAGCCCGCGTTACTCATTACGCGTGAGTTGGCGAGAAAGCCGGTATCGAAAACGGAAACTGTGGTTCCGAGGCGGTGCCTATCTATGCTGTATGATGTTATATTATCTTGATAGAGGAAGAGCGTGGTGAAACGTTATCGAGAAAAAGGAAATTAACTCGGTTTGGAAGAGGCACAGATACTGTCAGCTTCACTGGATACTAGATAGAACCGAAGTAGCACATCTAGTACGTGATTATAACCTGGGCACTCCACATGGTGTAATGGTTGTAAGGGCTCTGTCTCAGTGAAGATAAGAGTAGTTCGTGTTTAGTTGAGTTCGATTCTCATTGGGCGCCCCATATTTCTGACCTTGTACCACATCTAATCTAAGCTTAGTAAATAACTATAGGGTACCTCACGTGTGTAATGGTTACAAGCTAGTTTTGCAGACCATTGTTAATGAGTTCGATTCTCATTGGGCGCCCCATACTTCAGGCCCAGTGCCACATCTAAGATAAGTTTAGTAAATAACTTTAGGGTACCTCACGTGGTGTAATGGTTAGCAAGCTAGATTTGCAAACCATAGTTAGTGAGTTCGATTCTCATTGGGCGCCCCATACTTCTGGCCTTGTACCACACCTAAGATAAGCTTAGTAAATAACTATTTGGGCATCTCACGTGGTGTAATGGTTAGCAAGCTAGATTTACAAACCATTGCTAGAGACTTTATTCTCATCGGGCACCCCATATTTCTGGCCTTGTGCCACATCTAAGCTAAGCTTAGTAAATAACTACACGTGAATAACCCAATCAATTCTGGCAGATTTTGACACTGGGTCGTTTTATTTAAAGTGGAGGCCCATCTGCGTACGGGTCTGACTCTACCTATCTTAGATGAGGGGGCAGGTGTTTCCTGGGTGCGGCTCCCTGAAGTTAAACTCGTTTAATTTACCTGTTATCGGATTGGTTGGTTGGCTGGTTGGTTGGATTTTACGGCATGTCAATCCTTGTTGGATTATCTTATACCGAAGACGTTTTGTTTTTATTCATTCTTGATAGGTATTCAGTATTTTAAAAACTCAATTTTTTTAACCCATAGAAGGGACCCTGACTAAGACCCTCAATTCACATCCTTTCGAGCACATTTATGTTAAAAAGGACTGGGGCCACTGTACAAGCGAATTATGATAGTATTTATTAAGTTACCTGAAGATACAAGCACATACCTGTGTGCGTGTGTGCGTGCATGGCGCGAAAGAGAGAGAGAGAGAGAGAGATGAGAGAAGAGAGAGAGAGAGAGAGAGAGGAGAGAGATTGTTGTGCGTGTTATGTCCTTTGGCTATGGGTCCGTTGCACAGGTGTCTATGATATTGAATAACTTGAAATGGTGTATAGGGAAGGGTTGACGTGGCCCAGATTTGGAGACCGTGTGAAAATTTGCGAAGGATGTGTTTAAGGTGACTTTTTTTTTCTCGTTCGGCATGTCGAAAGTGGGACAAAAATTAAATAAATAAACAAATAAATAAGATAAATCAAATCAATCCCCCCTCCCCATACCGGGGTATGGTATCAGAACGCGGATCAAATTGTTAACAGGTTGGATCTTTTTTTAGTGCATAATATTTGAAGGTTGTTTTTGTTATCATTCAAGAAAAAATTAAAAACTTTTATTTATAACTTGCAAGACCTGTAGATATACCACAGTAAGTAAAGTAAAGTCGTCGGGGCGGCCTTAATGTCAGTATCAGCCAGAGTCTATCCCCTTTTCACTTGCGCTAGACCGAGGAAATTATTTTAGCATCTGAGGTGGAGCGCCACACCTACCATCAGCTCCTCGCTTTTACCGCACAGATCCCTGTGCTACTCATACGCTGAGTGGCGAGGACCGGTATCGAACTAGGAACCTTGTGGTTTCTAGCCGAACGCTATACCGACTGAGCTAACCCGGCACTACAGTATGATAGTTTAATTATTACTAAGTTTAATATGTTTAAAGTTGTCGGGGTGGTTTAGTCGGTATCATCTGAGGTAGAGCGCCACACCTACCATCAGGGCTGGTATCGAACCAGGAACCTTGTGATTCCTAGGCAAGTGCTCTACCAATTGAGCTAAGCCGGTCCCTTAAGGGTCGGTTTAACTTAGTCGGTAGAGCGCCCGACTAGGAACCACGTCAATTCAGCGTATCGGTAGTACAGGGATCTGTGTGGTAAAGTGAGGAGCTGATGGTAGGTGTGGCACCTCGCCCCAGACGCCAAAAACAATATCCTTGGTGTAGCGCTTGTGAAAGGGGGCAGACTCCCACGAAAATATCTGACTGATACTGACTTTAGTCCAAGCCGACGACTTTACTTGATATGTTTACTTAAGAGCTATTGCCAAAATAGTTCAATATGTAAACTGTATAATAATCTTGATTTTAACTCTCTCTCACTCTTTTTTTCTTTCTTTCCTTCTTTTCATCATCGATTGAAGAGGATTAGCGTTATGTTTTCACGTTTCTCACCCCCTCTCTCTATCTTTCTCATATTCTTTCTTTCTTTCTTTCTTTCTTATTATATTTTTTCTGCGTAGCATGTCCTTTCTTTCTTTATGATAAAAACGGAATGGTCCATTATTTAGCTGAGGTGACGACACTCATAAGAAATAAGAATTCGGCGGATAAACAACTCCAGATAATCAGTATTTATAATTTTGAAATTCATCTTGGACAATTTGGACGATCTGATTTTTAACCAGAGGGTGTGTTTCAAGATGATAACGGTCGGAAGATTAAGGAACAATTGCATTAATAAATAGATTGATTGATTGATATCTATAGATGCTTTACTCTGATCATATCTGAAAGAGAAAATGATGTCAAGACATTAGCTCGATGGAGCTACCATTTCCAGTTGCCTACGGTCGCTTAAAATTGGTTGACTTTAAAAAAATTTTGATAGAAAAAATGCTTTTATAAATCAATTTTGAGTAGTAGGGAAGCTCTAGAACTCATTTTACAGACAAAAATAGATTAAAACATGTCGCCATTTTTCGCCTACCCCACCAAGTTTGGAGTGCTAAAAATCGACATAGCGCCGCCAATTTTTGGAATTGGAAGCTCAAATTTTGGGGATTGTCTAACGTTAACATAGTCCACGCCTGGGATAAATATTTTTAAAAATTGAAGGGGTGGGTGACAATTTTACTTTTTTTCTGGATGATTTGACATGGAATTACCCACGGGTCAATTTGCACATTTACAATTTACATTTAGGTTTGATTGGTTGGTTGGTTGGATTTTACGGCACATCAACCCATTGGGTTATTTTATACCGAAGATGTTTTGTGTAATTCATTCTTCATAGGTACTCAATTTTTCTTTTTTAAACTCAATTTTTTTAAACTCATTTTCTTATTTAACCCATTAAAACTCATTTTTATTTATTTAACCCATAGATGTGACTCTTACAGGTACTACCACTGGGAATAATGGCGATCAAGGAGTATTCCACATTCCCACGAGCTCCAGATCTGGAACCTCACCATCAGATAGAGTTTAACGTTTTACTTAGGACACTAAGACCCTCAGCCAGCGCCTTCTAGCACATATATGATAAAAGGAGTTGGAGTTTGCCATAAAGGCAATAGGGTTGGGACAATCATATAGGTACTAGGGCTTCACATGACCAGTCCAGTGAACATAAGGCTTGAATAAAACAATATCTTCTTATTATAATGGAGATTGTGTGTTTTTTGGCTGTAACCGAAACTATGTCACTACTCAAATCACAATTCCCTTAGTTATTTACATAACATTCTCCATGATTTTATTTTAATTTTATTAATACTGTTGAACATTTCTACATACTAATAACATACAATTGTATTTTTATATACCCCCCCCCCAAAAAAAAAAGAAAAAGAATTTGGGTTCTAGTAGTCTGCATCAGTAATAGTAGATATTCAGGGTGACACACACATACACACACACACACACACAAAAGAATTTGGTTTCTGTTTTTTTTTTAGGGGGGGGGGTCACCCTGTACAACAAAATAGCGGTTTGCAGTGTGAATTGGAAAGCTAATTTGCATATTGAAATTAAAAATTTGATGTTGATAAATATGTGCTTAGTATTATTGATTTCTAATTGTTTGGTTTTATCTTAATGAATATAAGCAAATGTCTTGGAGATAAATCTTAAAAGAAATCCATTAACAAGAAGAAATAAGTGTAATTCTATTCTTTACTTCCTATTTTAACTAAATAGTTAAATTATGAAAATTTAGCAATGAAAGATGAGAGTGATGGAAGAGTAAGTTTCAAAGATGTTCTATTTTTCGATTATAACCTCCTCAGTTTCAAGTCTTTTTATCTGCATTCTTATTTAGTTTCACTAGGCTTTCGAATTTAATATGATATTTCATTACATTACAAATTACGGAGGGTGCATACATTTGCTAGTGTGAATAAAGATTTACATGAATTTAGTATAAATTCATGAAAAAAAGAAATGAAAAAAAAATTGAAGTAGTTTTTCTAGATTTGCAACTGTGATTTGAATGTCTTTTACGTATCAGCCCCCAAATATAAGTCTCCCATTATGTTTTCGTTAGACACTCCTTGGTAACAAAAAGCAAAGTTTAAAGTGAAAAAATAGATTTTTTCCATTTATTTTTGGCATCATCATCATCATCATCATCATCATCATCATGTCGCGCATTTAGCACCGATATCCATGACAATTATCTCGCCAACCTTCTCTATCATTCATCGTCCCAGAGAGGTCCTCTGCGCAGCATCCAGTATCATCGCAGAGTAGGTCAATGTAGGTCCTTGGTGGGCGGCCCACACTAGCACGTCCATGTGTTGGCTTCCACGGGAGAACGTCGCTTAATGGCTCGTCCTTGCTCGACCAGCAGTGTTCAGTATGCCTTGTCCGTCTCACTCGGATCGTTTGTGAGATAGGGGGCAGGTGGCTATACAGCTGTTTCATTGTGGGGTGATATTTCCACGATTGTTCAAGACCGCACGCAGCATTCTTCTGCAACTCCCATCTAGCTTATTCTCAAGGCGCCTCGTTAGGGTCCAAGTGGTGCAGCCATACAGCAGCACTGATATAACCACAGCCTGGAAGAATTGTCGCTATAACTTGTCAGTGAGTTCGGATTTCCATATGACTGATAATCTGTTTGTAGCCGACCATGCCTTTCCTATTCGTGTATTAACATCGCTTTCTGTGGATGAGATATTACTACCTAGGTATTGGCATAAACAACTGGAAAATAACACTTTCTGGCTAGAAACAAGAAAAGGTGTTTATATATATATATATATATATATATATATATATATATATATATATAAGATTTTTGGATGTTTTTTTAGAAGCATTGTTGAATAAAGTATATATCATTATTTATTTTTTTGCTTGAAGGCAATTACAATGCGTATATCGC
Organism: Doryteuthis pealeii; assembly: GCA_023376005.1. Taxonomy (NCBI): domain Eukaryota; kingdom Metazoa; phylum Mollusca; class Cephalopoda; order Myopsida; family Loliginidae; genus Doryteuthis; species Doryteuthis pealeii. The sequence goes on from CM042155.1 coordinate 853,788, forward strand.
ATAAAATTCGATAATTATATAAGATAATAATGACAAGTGAATTTCGGTAAAGAATTATTCGGTGTGTAGAACATCGTACAGACTGTTTCAACTTTATATATATATATATATATATATATATATATATATATATATATATAGTCATTAGTGAATTAGCCTTAAGATATTTATCAAAGACAAGAAGACTAGATAAACCACAGTATGATAATTCAATTATTAAAACGTTTGATAATATAAAATAGTTTAATATTTAAAAAAGTATAATAATCTTAATTTAACTCTCTCTTTCTCTTTTTTCTTTCTTTTCTTCTTTTCCTTGATTAGCATTACCACTACCGCCCGCTCACCCCCTCTCTCAATTTTTTCCCTACCCTCGTTCATTCTTTCCTTTTTATATTTTTTCTGTGATGCATGTCCTTTTTCTTCCCTTTCTTTCTTTATAATAAAAACGGCCTCTATCTTTCTCATATTCTTTCTTTCTTTCTTCCTTTCTTTCTTTCTTTCTTCTTATATTTTTTCTGCGTAGCATGTCCTTTCTTTCTTTATGATAAAAAAAAGGAATGGTCCATTATTTAGCTGAGGTGATAACACTCATAAGAAATCGGCGGATAAGCAACATCAGATAATCATGATTTATATTTTTGCATTTCCATCTTGGACGATTTGGACGGTCTGATTTTTAACCAGAGGGTGTTGCAAGATGATAACGGTTGTACTCATAAGGAACACAAGTATTAATATGTAGAGAATCCTATATCTGAAATCGAACCCGTTATAGTTACATCACAAAAATTTGTACATTAAAAATAAAATTTAAAGAAAATGTACCCAACCAACTGCCCGCCTCATTCAAGTAGAATTAAAAATCTTTTTTTTTTTTTTAAATATTGTTTGACCGGTTGCGTCCGCCATAGTTTGTGTCTATCAAATTTTTAAGCATATTTTTATTACCAAGACCGGCATAGAAAGATGTGTTTACACGGGTAAGGCTTTATTTATATATATAAAAAATATTTACTATAAGGGAGGGGGGTTTATTTCGTAAATTAAACATTCAATGTTTTCTAAGTAAATGACTAACAATTGGAATTTAAAATGCGTCTGTTTTTCGTCAGACTTCTACATGTAATATTAACAAAGATTACGTAAGAAGAAAGTGAAATATTTCGAACATTATTTTTAATATTTGTATGTGTATTTATGAGTCGAGGCTTATTATAAATAATTATATCGGACTGTTGTCCTCATCTTGTGTATAAACCCAACGTTCAAGCCACTGTAACCTCGGGCTCTGTTTTAGGTGTGTTTTTTGTTTTATTTTTAAAAAATGTCATAAGTCTGGCATTTATACTGCTTGGAGCGCCATTGGGTGAGCAGTAACGATTAAGCTCCGAAACTGCGTTTGAATTCATGGGGAATCGTCTGATATGACTTATTTTAAGGTAATTAAAAAAACAAAAACAAAAAAAAAACACCTAAAACGGAGCCCGAGGTTACAGTAGCCTGAACATTGTTTATACACAAATGAGGACAACAGTCCAAAATATCATAAAAATAGTAATTTTGAACTGTAAAGTCAGACTAACAAATTTTATTTTTATGAGATGAGGCTTAATATTCATATTTCCAACTGTAATCGTTGGAAGATGACTTATTTTAAGGTAATTAAAAAAACCCATCTAAAACAAAGTTCGAGGTTACAGTAGCCTGAACCTGTTAATACACAAAGATGAGGACAAGTCCGAAATATCATAATTGATATTATTAATATTAAGAGATAAAATACGACTTCGAGTTACAGTCCATGTTCTTTGAATTTCCTTGTAATGATAAACAAGTTATTGATGACTTATCCGTGAAAGATCTCGTAGCCATTGAAGTACTTGAGCGGTTTTGCGTGGCATAATCGCCAGCCTTACAGACTCTTTCTACAATGAATTCCAAACACAACGGACGATCTACATTGAAGACATTGTGTGGTTAAACCTCCTGGTACATTTTTAAAAAATTTTTTAAGTGGTTAATTTTACTATTACATCTGTCATTGATCTCGATATTCGAAGACATTTTTTTTCTCCCATACACCAATAGTCGCAAATGAGCGGATTTTAAGGATATTAATTTTTTTTTTTCTTTTCTATTCTATGACCGTTTTTTTTTTTTTTTTTTTTTTTTGTCTTCCACTTTAACACTACAGACTGGTATATAACTAACTAATGACTGAGAAGTAAGGGGTAAATCCCGGTTGTGTAGCGGGTAACTAAGAAAAACCCCATAATTTTGAACTCTTTTGAATGTTTTTTGGTTGGATTTTACGTTATGCCAAAGACGTTTGTTTTATTCATTCTTGTTGTGTATCCAATTTTTTTCTAACTCCATTTTTGAAAACACTTAAAAAAAAAACAAAAAAACAACTCTTTTGGCTTAGGCTGCCATCTATGGATTAAATAACATATACAACACCGGGTCCGCAAATGAAGGGGTACTCCACACTTCCTAGGGTACCAAAATCTTAACTACTTCGTTCTTGCACATATGATAAAAAGGGTTGGGGCTTCCCACAAGGGTAATAGGATTGGGACCTTCATATTAAAAATTGAAGGACAGCATTAATTGATGTTGTATAGACTTATAGTTGTTGCGTAGTTATTCAGTTATAAATCTATTTGACACCAGAACTTCAAAAGTAGACTCAAGTTTTAAAAGATTTTTTACTTTGAAATAGAAATATCGTTGAATGCTCGGAAAAATTACCAGTAAATTTATGCACCCTCCTGGTGCAAATATTTCGGTTTTAATGTAATAAAATATATTTAGAAAGGCTAATGAAACTAAATAAGAATGCAGTTAAAGATTTGAAACGGAGTGGGGTATAATCGAAAACTAGAACTGAAACTTGCTCTTCCACCACTCCCGTATTTCATTGCTAAGTTTATTTCAGTATAAGACTTGATAAGTTTATAATCTGTTGCCTTAAAGTAACTGGCCAATGACTGAAGGGATCAAATAGGGTTGTGTGTACGGGTGGTAACTAAAAAAAAATCCAACTTATTTTCGACTGTTTTGAAGATCGGATTTATTCAAAACACAAAACCTAGGAAAATGCACACTTGACTACTAAAGTAGTGGTTCTCAACCGGGGTCCACATAGATCATTAATAGGATTCCACACAAAAATACCGAATTGGGGATCCTCGGTGATATTTTAGTGATTCTTAGAACAATTCTACTGCAGAATTATTACTGAGAATTTTCTACAGTAATCTACGCCATACTAAAATTAGAAATATTCATGTAGCTATGGTTTTTATATTGGAATCATGTAGAAAAACTTTAGATTAGATAGTGCATTTACTAGAGTAAACGAATGTTGTATAGAATTTTTGTCAAATCTCTATTTGCAATAAATTAATTTTACTTCAAAATGAATCTTATTCTTTTACTATTTCTTTAATTTCTAATACAATTCTTTACTTTTTTATTAGTGAAAAATATAAGCAGGTATCTTAAAAATACGCACTCCCGAATTTTTCACTCTTTTGATCTGCTTTTTTTTTTTTTTTTTTTTTTTTTTTTTTTTTTTGTGGATAAACTTGTTTGTTTTATTTGCATTCAACTTTTTTCGGAAAAACTTGTTTTACATCTGAATTAAATAATTTTTTTTTACAATAAACTATTTTGGCATTTTTCAATGTATCGAGGAAATTTTTCACCATGAAACTTAAAATCCTAGATATTTATTGAAAAATACCTAAAATAATTAATTGTTAAAAAACAAAACAAAAAAAACTTGAAACTCAAGTTGCAGATCAAAAGTGCAAACGAAGCTGGCTCCTGTTGCTAATTTGAAGAGAGCATTCCTTAAAAGCTGAAAAATCGGGAGTGCTCATCTTGAAGATAACATAAAAATCTTTTTTTTTTTTTTTTTTTTTTTTTTTTCTTTTACTATGAAACGGCGGAGTGTGTCCACTAAGAAAAGTGTCCATGGATTAAAAAATGTTGATAACTATTACTCTAAAGTGAAAACTGGAGAAATATTAAACATTTTACCAAAGATTGAACCTTTTTATTGTTAGAAATTTTTTTTCTGATATTTGTTTTAATTTAATTTTTTTTTTTTTAAACTCTTGCTAAAAACGTCAAGTAGAAGCATTGGATCATTTCCTAATAAATTTGTGCTTATTTTTTTCTTTCGGTCTTTTCCTTTTTTTTTTTTTTTTCTTAAAGAACTTCCAAAAGCATACAACGTTATTTCATTTTGAATTTGTATTCAAATTGAGGAATATTGATCAATATTAAAGATACACTCAGATTCCACTCGATTTTTAAAACCGCAGAGGACGAAGTAAATCTTTTTAGCATGTTTTAAAAACCGGAACCACAAATTATACGTCATTATCTATTTTAGATTGAATTTAAAAGAATTACTTTTAATTTCTTTTTATTTCTATAGAATTGTTTTGATTTGTCTCAATTTTTCTTTTAATAAGTCGACATTCTTATTAAAAAAAAAAAAAAAATAAAGCCATAGGGGATTTTATCCACGGGGATGAAGTTACCCTAGAAGCTCTTTATCCTGTCCATAAAATATAATCCAATTGGAGTATTCCATTCAGACACCATTTGATTTTTAAACTACCAGCAGACATTTATTTCTCAAATTATCGCTGGCTTGCCGACGGAGCTACAAAGGCTGAAGTATAAATTTTCTCGCATTTTAAAAGCCTTAACTCCAACCTAAGATTAATCACCGTGTCACGCAGTTAGCACGGACATCTATGACAATCTCTCGCCAACCTTCTCTATTATTCATTGCCCCACCGAGGTCCTCTTTGCAGCATCCAGTATCCGTGCAGAGTTGGTCAATGTAGGTCCTTGCTGGGCGGCCCATATTAGCATGTCAGTGATTTGGCTTCCACACGAGAACGTCACTTATGACTTCGTCGTTGCTCCTCCAGCAGTGTCCAGAATGTCTTACAAAATTATAACAGGTCTATATTAAATTTTAAGGGAATTTCGTTTTGAATTTTATAGAATTTTGATTGGTCTTAATTTTTCTTTAAAGTCTTGTGTGTGTATGGGGGGGGGGTTGTACCTTGGATAGTGTGTGCCCTAAAAGACTTTGATCCTGCCTTTAAAATATCGCGATTATTGTATTCCAGTCTGATAGCGTGCGCGAATTATCATACACTTGAAAGTGTTATTAATAGGTATCACCAATTTTCCCTGTGAAATTTACCCCCACCCCCTATATTTAACACAACGAAACTTGCATAAAGGTTAATATTATCTTGAAATTTAACGTACCAAAAAAAGTTAATACTAGAGGCTTTAAAAAAATTCTATGAAAAATCAATTCATGGTCCGATTTTAATAGATTTCCGTAATTTACCTTTTGGTGTAGATGTGTCTGAAATAGTTTTTTCCTAAAATATATTAGGGAAAATATTTCTTTACGAGGTCAATCCCCCACCTATTTTATTCTACAAAATACGAAAAAATGAACCGACAAAAAAAAAAACGATTTTTACTTTTTTCTATAAAGAAAATATATAATTATCAGAAAATTTTTATAATTTTCAATGCAAGAGCTTTTTAGTAAAAGTAGCATAAATACAGAATTCTGCTAAAAATAAAAACTGACCGTGTCATGAAAACTTTTATTTATTTTTCAAGATAACGGTGAGTAATTTTTCCCCAATTGGATAATTTGATCTTTGAATGAACTGTTTTTCTTTGTAACAACTCTTTAAGCTCGTTATTTTTAATTTTTTTTTTTTTTCGGGATTTAAAAGTTAAAAAATATTTACGTTTTTTTCCCTTCAATCACGTGACCTATTTTGGTGGTGCCTAGTTATTTACAGATAAATTAGCTCGGTCGGTAGAGCACCCACCTAGGAATCGCAATGTTTAAAATATTTTTGTTCTTTCTGAACAATATAAAGCGGAGGTGGGGTGGGATTGAACACTTTCACTGAAGTAAACTTTTTTTCTCCGCATTTGAAAATCCACCCATCTCTTTCCACTTGAGCTTAAATATTTCTACTAAAAAAACTGCTCAAACAAGTTAATCCACTACAAATTTTCTTCGTCTTTTTTAAAAAAATTTCTTTTTCTTTTGCTATTGACCGCAAAGAACGAACATTTTCAAAACATAACGCATATCTAACACAGCGTAAGACTAAATGAATCTTTCACAACTGAAGAGCTCTTAAGTGTGAATTGTGTATGTAGAGTAGCAGTCTATTTCTATTCATATTTTATTTCTTTTAAATAGGATTAATCAGCCGATTCTTGTTTTGAAATAAATTCACTCTTAATGGATACTCAATTTTTCTTTTTTTTTAATAAACACTTTTTTTCTATTTAATCCATAGATGGGACCCTAACAGGTACTATCACTCTGGGAGCAATGTTGATGGTGCTCCACACTCCCCCAGACCTTCAGAACTGGAACCGCACCATCAGATAGTTTAACGTCATACCCAGGACATATATAGATGCAAGAAGGCAGGGTCTTGGGTATGACGTTCCAATTCTGCAGCTTTGGGGAATGTGGAGTACCCCTTCATTGCCATTACTCTACAGATCCACTCTAATCCGGAGTGGTAGTACCTGTTAGGGTCCCATTTAAAGGTTAAATAGAAAAATGAGTTTAGGATTTTAAAAATTGAGTACCATCCAGAATGAATAAAAGAACGTCTTCAGCATAAAATAACCCATCATGAGTTGACATGCCGTAAAATCAAACCAAACGGTTTTTCTTTCTTAGAAATTTCTTAATAATTTTTAATATTCGATACTTGTAATGAGGGTGCATGTTCAGTTTTAATTACATTGATAAATAAACGAACGTTCTTAAAAATAAGTATTTATCACATGTGTACGTGTGTATATGTACACGTATACATGTACACGCGCATACATATATACAGTGATTTAATATTCTATGCTATCAAAAGCCACATATTTATAAGATCTATGTAATTCTGTTTGCTTTTCAACTTCAAAAGAAAACTTCTTTGTTTAGCCTTAAAGAATCGCTGAACTTCGTAAAATTTATTTTATCTATATTATTTATCTTATTTTATTCTATTTTTCTTTTTTAAATTTTTTTTTTCTTTTTAGTGCCCGGCTTGTATATTTTGTTTCGTACTAGCAAATATATTCACCCTCTGGTATTTAAGTTTTAATGTAATAAAATATATTGAATTAGAAAGGCTAAAGAAACTAAATATGAATGCAGATAAAGATTTGAAACGGGGTGGGGGAATAATCAAAAATAGAACTGAAACTTGCTCTTCTTCCACTCCCGTCTTTCATTGCTAAATGCTCCTAATTTAACTATTTGGTTAAAATAGGAAGTAAAGAATAAAATTACAATTATTTCTTAATAGATTTAAGATTTTACCCCGAGATTTTTGCTCATATTCTTTAAGATAGAACCAAACAATTAGAAATCAATGATACTTAGCAAGTATTTATTAAAATCAAATTTTTAATATCAATATGCAAATTAGCCTTCCAGTTAACACTGTAAACCGCTATTTTGTTGAAAATATATATATAAATACAATTGCATATTATTAGATATTGTAGATACAGTCAACGTATCCACCCGGTTTCGATCGGTGGGGGAGATTCAGTGGCTTCAGCACTGGACCTTACAAGCTAACATCGTTGATTCTAGGGGGCCATCCCCCCAGGCGACACCTGTTCCCTCGATTTAAAGGGGGCAGGGCTGGGTTTATTGCCCAGTGCCCGAGGCTCCCCTTGAGGGGGAATGCCGACGGGATCAATACATTGTTTGCATCCGCAACCCATGAGTCTCAGCTCGTCGGTGGTCCCACATTAATAGGGCTTTGTGCCTAACCTGTACATGTGGGGTACGTGGTAAATATCCTAGTATGTAGATATGATCAACAGTATTAATAATGTAAAACAACTTTATTAATAATTGAGGTTTAAATTAAATAAAAGCATTGGGAATTTGCCGTAAATAATTGTGACTTGAGTAGTGATAGTTTCGGTTACACACAATCTCTATTATAAGCTGTGAATTTAGAAGCTACAGTAAAAATCGATTCGAATCTGTTTTTGCAGTAATTTATTGGTTTAGTCAAACAATGAATATAGATCTTGAGATTTGAAGTAAACATAGATGTCTCGTTGAGATGGACTCTGTTCATAGTTCAAGATCAAAGCAAAGTTTAAGACCAAGGTAAACTACATCTATTAATAGATTCGGTCATTTTTTGTTTGTAACTAAAACTACGTCATTACTTACGTCACAGTCATTTAAGGAATTAAGTTTATCAATGAGTTATCAATTGTCAAATTTTCACAAATTTCGATACTTACTCACCCTATAGATGAATTTATGTTTGAAATAGTTTTTTCCTAAAATATATTTGAAATATTTTTTACTAGGTCGAGCCCCCACCCCTCTCTAACTAAATTTGAACTTCGAACGAAATATATTTTCCTCAACGACTTTTAAATTTTTCTCTAGAGATAAGTCTGAATAATTAAATCAGAAATTTTTAGAAACGTTCTACTGTCGTAAAACAAATCTCAGTGGAGTGAATATGCTTTTTAAGTAATCAATAAAAAAAATGTTTTGTTTTATTTAACTATCCTCCTCATAGGCATCGGCTGGGCACGTCAAACCCTAGCACCTATATGATTTTCCCAACCCTATTGCCCTTATGGCAAGCCCCAATCCCTTTTTATCATGAGTGCTAGAAGGCGGGTTTACATGTCCTGGTAATGACGTTAAACTCTATCTGATGGTGAGGTTCCAGTTTTGGAAGTTTGGGGAATGTGGCGCACCCTTTCATCACCATTGCTCCCTGGTCCACTCTGACCCGGAGTGTTAGTACCAGTTAGGGTCCCATCTATGGGTTAAACAGAAAAACATGAGTTGATAAACAAAATTGTATTATCCATTAAAAATGAAATTATTTCAAAACTTTGTTAGCATTAAACACTTTTTTTTTTTTTTTTTTTTTTTTTTTTTTTACCAATAAAGTATTCGGCATAAAATAAGCTAAGGAGTTGACATGCCGTAAAACCCAACCAAACCAATCCTCTTAGGCAATATATTTCCAAAATTTAATTCTACACCGTCCCGATGGTGGTTTTTTTTTTCTTGTTTATATAACAAAATGTCTTACATTTTGTGAATAAAAAATCTGGTCAAATGACAATTGCCCTTTTAGATAACAATTCTTATAACTTTGAAATAAATTTGGTAATAATCAAAGTGTTGGGAATAGAAACCAGCTATTTGCTTGACCCCTAATGGCAAAACCAAAAATCTTGTTCGTGTAGCTTTGCAATAAGTTCCAAATATACAAATTATATTTTGATGGAAAATGTTTGAAAAATATACAAATTTAATAAAATTTAATATTTACTCAATTTTTTTTTTTTTTTTTTTTTTTTTTTTTTTTCGTTATAAGGCGTGTGTTAGAAGCCCAATTCTATTTATAGACTCGCCGAGAACCATGGGATTAAACTCTTGGCCAATCACTGACAGTACTCTGCTGCTGATATAATACTTATTCCGGTTGTACTGGTCATAACTACTTTGAACCTTCGTAGACGACGGACATAGGATTAAATCACTGGACCTTTAACACTACACAGGATAGTGACTTATTCACTTAAGCCCTTTTCAACTGGCCAAGGATGGCATTTAAAAACTTAACAGTATGAAGTATCATTGAGCTGAAGGCGAAATTTAGAAGCCTCCACAGGAGCTAGCTTTAATGCCACCTGATTGGGTGGGTTTTAAGTTAGTTTATAATTTAGTCTTTTATTTCTGTAATCTGGTTTGACTGTAAATGCTCTATTCATGTAGCATGTCTTGGGTAAGAATAGCATAGTGCAGCATTTCTCAACCGAATTTCGCCGGAACTCTGTTTCCCGCGAGAACAGGTGAGATAAGCTAATGCACATTACTAGTAAATGTTAGATAAATAATTTACTGATGCAGCAATTAGGTTTTCGTTCTGTTTACATTTATATTATAGGCATATAGTATTGGTTACTTTGTTTATTTTTTTACGTTGAGTTCAGAATTTTTTTGTGAATGAAAACTCCGATGAAGTATTATAAACGAACGATATGAATTTTTTTTTTTTTTTTTTTTTTTAGCATTACCGAAAAATTTGACAGTCAAAAATTTTCCTGAAACTAGTTATTTAAAATAATACTATATCTACCACATAGACTACGATGAAAGATATGATTTTGTTCTTGTGCAGTTCATTGAGACATGTCAATACGGCATAAACCTCAGTGGGTCATTTAATGCCGATAAAGTTTTTGAAATAGTCATTCTTAATGAATGTCAAGCCCTAGCATCTATATGATTGCCCCAATCCTATTGCCCTTTTTATCATATGGGTGCTAGAAGGCCGTGGATGAGGGTCTACATATCCTGGTTATGAAGTTAAACTATCTGATAGTTAGGTTCCAGTTTGGTAGGTTTGGAGAATGTGGAGCACCCCTTCATCAACATTGTTCCCTGGTCCTCTGACCCGGAGTGGTAGTAACTGTTAGGGTCTCATCTATGGGTTAAATAGAAAAATGTATTTATAAAAAATAGGTGGGTTTAGATAATTTTGTACCAAACTATCGCTATGAATCTGTCGAAACTTTGCCTGCCTTAAATGACCCACCGTAGTTGATATGCCGTAAAACAAAACCTTGTGTATTAGGGACCGTTTGAACATAGGTAAACATGATTATTAAAACGGTGGGAAACTTGTCGATTATTTGGGTCATTCACACTGAGCCGGTGTAGTTTTTTTTGATGCGCGGATATCTCGGATTAGATCGAAGTGTCGATAAAAAAGGAAGGTGGAATCACTTTAATTCTGATCTCTTAGTTCAAGATAAGTTTCTTTTTTTTTTCTTTTGATCTCTGACAAATTATCAGATTAAAAAATGTATCGTTATTTGTCTTGAATAATCGAAATCTTTCATCATTTTTTTAAATTTTTTTTTTTTATTTTTTTTTTAATATAATCTAACAATTTCATAAATTTCTAATCGGTCTCGTGTTCAACCCCATTCCTTAGAAGAACCGTTCGAGTATTTGTTAATTCTTTTGAAATAGATAAGTTTATGATGTTAATGTTTTATTAAATGTCGGTTTTATCAAGCTGTGCTATTTACCGAATTGTGTCCCGGCCTCCTGCCTTAAAAAACGCTAAGTGGAGATAGCTGAAAAAATAACTCTCTCTAAGAATAAAGTGCCTGCTGAAAAAACAGCCAGCGCTTAAGGCGTTTTCCCGAAAAGTTAATGCGATATTTTACCACCTCCAGTCTTTTTTTCAACAAGCAAATGTAAATATTTTAAGGGGGGGGGGGGCTAAATATTTTTATTTACTTGTCAATAAAAATGTGGCTTACTTTTAACGCCTTCAAACCATTAAAAAAAAATTTGTCGATAAAATGCCTTCAATCCGATAAAGAATCTAAATATTTAGATAATTTTATATTTTAATAAATAAGAAATGACAGGTCATTTTTGATTAAAAATAATCGCAATTGTACCATAGGCACCGCTTCAGCCAGGGACTTCATTCGTAGAGCGTTTTTTTAATTTTTTTTTTAAAATTTAAGCTATCACCGCCTAGCGTTTTTAAGGCAGGAGGCCGGGACGCAATTCAGCAAATAGCACCTTTCAAGCTTTTAGTATGAAGTTTTTTGAATTCCTAATCTATTATTCAGAAGATTAAATGTTCTAGAAGGGATTATCATTCGAAGGTGAGTGAAAAAAAATGCCATTTTCTTTAGGACAGGTATAATTACCAACACAGGAACATGTATCATACATCAAAATTAAACTGGTCCTCTGTGGATCACATACCTAATTCTCCACATAGTCACCGTTTATCTCAATAGCAATGTTCCACTCTTCGAATGTATCCTTGCCCCGTAAAATTCTGTTGACTGTTCTTTGAGCCACTTCCTCACTACAGATTTCACTTCCTCGTCACTGGAATGATGTTTGCCTCTCAAACCCTCTTTCATGGGGCCGAAGAGATGATAGCCTGAGGCAAACATTGGCTACCATTCAACGGACTGCAAAAGGTGATAGTTCATTATAAACAATCTTGTGGATACGGGTGAATATGTTGGTTAACCTGTGGTCCTTCGGGGACCGGAAAGTGAACAGATTTAATCCTGTTCGTATTTGTCGGCTGGGAAGGGCAATGCTTTGGTCTGAAGCAAAGTAGCTTTCCTCAAAAGGATAGCTATAATTCTCTTTACTTACGCTAGAGTTCAAATCCTGGACGTGGCTGGTAGCATTTCATATGACGCTGATACCTGGATATAAATCCAACTTTTCTCCCTGAAAAATTTAAACATTTATTTCATTTCTTAAAACTTAAAATAGTTTAAAATTTTATCTATATACTAAAACAAATTTGAAAAATTGAACTTTATTAATTGAAATTGTTTGATTTTAAAAAAAAAAAAAAATTTTTTACTATGGTTCCAATTATTTAAGTTTATTTTTCCGCCCTGTCGGTGGGGCGTCAGAATGCACCGACTGCACCTCTGCATAGGGGTAAGACTCTCCCAATGGGGCCACCTCGTCTATCCGAGTTCAAATCTATTCTTCCTCCAGCTATGGGTAAATAGTAGGCAGACCAGGCTCTTTAAACTTGGTTAGGCAACCAGTCAAGAAGGAAAACTCTGAAATCAAACCTTAAATCTCCGCTTGGGGTGGTCACTTCAAGAATTGGCCCAGGCCTACTTAGTGATCTCTTTCAGTTTGATTTATTTTTGCAAATTCATTTTTCTACAAAGCTGTTAAATGTTATATTAACGAAATTTTCTTGCAATTCAAAACTTCGCTGGCACCTTTCGTAAAAAAATGTAAACAGATCTTTAAAATCTTATTTTTTAATAATAGACATAGTTTTGCTGTCAAAATTAAAGTGTTTTATTTCTAATAAAACCAAGTTTCTAAAATTCAAATTAAGATATTTAAGTTTTCCTTGGGGGGGCATCAAAACTCTGTTTTGATTATCGTATGTCGTAAAACAATTTTACGACAGACAATAATCAAAACTTTTTTTTTTTCACCGTATAAAATAGGAAATTTAATGTAGAACAGTGTCACTATTCCTTGTTTATAAATTTTCTTATAAAACTCTAAACGTCAGATAAGTTTCAACATATACTAAAATAAAATTTAAAAAAAACTATAAATCAATAATACCGGGCATGTATTTATTAAAAATTGTTTTAACAATATGGACTGTTTAATATTGCATATCTAAGCTGAGTATATATAGTACAGGGTTGTTCTTTATTCTGTGTATTGATGATTTTGACTATAAATTAAATATTCACTGATAAACTTGCGTAATTCCTGAGGGTATTGTGACGTAGTTTCGGCTAGACCGAATCTCCATTATATATAGATTTTAAAATCAGATGTTCGTTTTTCTAACCGAAGAATTTTGACAAATGTAAGTAAAGTCCGGAGTGGCCTATTGTCGGTATCGGTGGGAGTGTGAAGGAGTCTATCCCCGTTTCGCTAGCTCTAGACCAGGGATTTTTTTTCGTCTGAGGTTGAGCGCCACACTTACTATTAACTCCCCACTTTCTAGCATTGAAGTTGTGCTATTCATACGATGAGTTGGTGAGGTGGCCGATATCGAACCCGGAAACCTTGTGGTTCCGAGGTGACGCTCTACCTTGTGTGTTGTGTGTGTGGGGGGGGGTGAGACAAAAAATGTAAACAGTACTTAGCCAATATAAAAGATTTCAAGTTAACAAGTGTTTTTTTGTTTTGTTTATTCGCGACGGATGTAATGCTATTATCTTTCAACTAAATCCTGTCGAAAATCCGTGTACGTGCCTCGGGTACTTAAAGGATTTAGTTCGTTCAGGAATTCAAATAATGTACGCAACAAAGTCTGACGTCACAAAACGTTGTGCACAATATTGATTTCAAAGAAGTAGATGCAAAATACTGTCCTAGTTTTAATTAAGACCAGCCCTAAATAGTTTCCCATAAATACACGATCCATTGTGACGTAAAATCTGTGGTGTAAATTATTTGCATTCTTGGATAGAAACAATTCTTGAGTATGTGAAAAAGCAATCGAACGAAAAACTTAGTTTTATAAAAGATCCCTTTCATTAGAAAAAAAGTAGTCGTTGGGTGTCTAAAGTCAGTATCACCAATGAGCGGAGTATATCCCCTCTTAACGCGCTAGACCAAGGAGATTGTTTTTTGCGTCTGAGGTGCGCCACACCTACCATCAGCTCCTTACTTTACCGCACAGATCCCTGTCGCTACTCATACGCCGTTTGGCATGGCGTCGGTATCGAACTAAGAAACTTGTGGTTTCTAGCCGAACGCTCTACCGACTGAGCTAACCCGGCCTTAAATTGCTTTTATTGACACTAGTTTACGATATTTTCAAGTTCGAGTTTATAATATCTGATTTTAAGACTGTTTTTTACGCGGAATCAAAAAAATCACTCATTTTTTTTTCTAATCTGATTTTTTTAAGATACAAGCTCTTACTGCAAATGTATAGAAAAGTATTATAACTGACAAGTAGAGCACGGGTTTTTGAATTAGTCTTATTCAAGCATATCTTAAAAACCAGACCTGACTAAACATAACGAATGATATTTTTGAATTCAGCATAAAATGGGATCATATATTATTGATAAACCTTTGACCTTCGGAAAAATTTTTTTAACACAAGCCAGTGTAACCATTGACAACGCGTTGTCGCATCCTTCTCCCGCCGAGGAGTTGTGTATGTATGCTACATTTATAATGAAAGATGAACGGACGTTTAAAAAAATTTAAAAAAAAAATGGTGTTTAGGTGTGCTGTACCGCCTTAAGCCACCGAAGCGTTACAAACCCCTGGTTGTTCGCTGATAAGAACGGATATGCACGTGAATTTATTACGTTGTATGATAGAAAGAAAAAAACAGTGTAGGAGCTAAAAGTAGTTTGACTAACGAGGAGCTTTAAATTTATTTTTATTTTTATTAAAAAAATTTTTTTATAGACCGGGTGCCATACCAAGGTTAAAGAGCTCAGTCTACCCAACTATTTACTCATAGTTGGATTCATACCCATCTCAAGCGGATTAGTGCCGTATGAAATGCAAACAACCTCGTTCAGGTTTGTAGTTGCCGTTTCCATTTCCTACGACGATAACCATTACAGCCTCAATAATAATAATGATGGCGGTATCAACTGCCGTATTTGACGGCATATAGGACGCACTTTTCTTTCAAAATGTTGACTAAAAAAAATTGCCTTGCGTCTTGTACATTGTAGGTGAAGTTTGAGACCTCCCGCAGGTCTAGGCCAATCTTCTCTAATGCTCACTAACCCAGTTTACGCTCAGTACTTTTACCTACCCTGTTACTGCCAAATTGCTTTTATACAGCTAGTTTCTGCTGTATGCACAGCTAGATCGTTTCAACAATAGATGCTTAAAACACTAAAAATCTTTCCTGAATCTGACCGGCTGAAAATGGAATTGCGTCTTATATGCCGTCAAATACGTACATTCCTTCTTGGACTGACATGAACTAAGAGTTTAATGATTTTTTTTTCATCTAGTAAATTTAGTGATTTTATCACGAAAAAAATCTCAAGTATTGTAGTGTGTTAAACATACAACAGTGGTAATTGAGGAAGTGCCTCCCAGCTCCTGCTCAAAAAAGGCTACCCGGTGACTATTAAATAACGGCCCAGCTCAGTCTATTCAAAACTATCCATCTTCATATCTATCTCAATTTTTTCATATTTATCTATATTACTTATAATACTAAGATTTTTTTTTATTCATGTTTGTTTAATGTCTTGTTTTAGTTTAAATAAACAAGAATTACAAAAAAAGATGCGACCCCCAATACATTTACTTGTCGAAAATATCTATCTCCATTCGTTCATATCTATCTATATTATTTTGTTTATCTATCTCAGTCTATTCCAAACTATATATCCATCTTCATATCTAAACAAGAATTACGACAAATTACGATAAATAAACAAGAATACGATGAGTGGGTTGTTATTTATCTCTCTCTTTTTT
>CM042155.1:869992-932492 GCA_023376005.1 Doryteuthis pealeii
CAGAAGAAGATGCTGCGTGCGGTTCTTGAACAATCGTGAAAATATACCGGGCCACAAAGGAAACAGCAGTATAGCCCACCGTGCCCCCTATCTCACAAACATCCGAGGAGAATCGGAACAAGGCAATACTGAACATCTGCTCGAACAAGTACAAGACGAGTACCATTAAGCGACGTTCTCCCGTGGAAGCAAACACATAGACTGCTAGTGTGGGCCGCCCACCAAGGACCCTACATGACCTAACTTTATGTTCGAGGATATTGATGCTGCCAGAGGACCTCTCTGGGACGATGAATGGTAGAGAAGGTTGGCGAGAAGATTATTAGTCATGATTATCCGTGCTAAAATGTTGCGCGAACAGGATTGATGATGAAATGATGATGATGCCAAAACTAAAATAATATGAGAAAAACATCCTATTTTTTCAACTTTAAACTTTGCTTTTTTTACCAAGCGAGTTGTCTAAACGAAAAACATAATGGGAGACCTATTGGGGGCTGATAACGTAAAAAGCATTAAATCATAGTTGCAAAATCTAGAAAAACTACTTCAATTTTTTTTTTAATTTCTTTTTTTCAATGAAATGTATACTAAATTCATGTAAAATCTTTAATTCACACTAAAAAGCAAATGTATGCACCCCTCCTTCACCTAACACTAAATTTCGTAAATCCTTGCTTTGAATGTAATGAAAGTACTTTCACTATATTAAATCCGATCAAGGTCTTTAAGTGAAAAAATAAAGCACGAATGAAAGTATTAAAAAAGACTTGAAACTGAGGAAGGCTATTTTATCACACCAAGTTCTGCAACAAAAAACATAAGTAAGAGGCCATACCATTTAGAACAGAGGCTTGAAACTCTTCCAATGCACACCTTCTATCGCATTTCAATTGTTCTGCTACAAAAATTTCAATTTAACTATTTAAGTTAAAATCAGGAAGTAAAGAATAGAAATTTAACACTTATTTCTTTCTTGTAAATTCCACGCGATTTCTTTAAGGGAAATTTATTTTACTTTTACTGATTATTCTACTTTTACATATATATATAAGCTGATTATCTGGAAGTTTGGGTTTCCACAACCGCCGAAAGGTTCTTATTTTCTTATGAGTTGTCACGTCACAGGGTTTAGATCAGCTAAATAATAGGATTCACGCGAGTATTCTCCGTGTATTTAATCATAAAGAAGAAAGGACAATGCTACGCGAAAAATAATAATAAGAAAGAAAGAAAGAAAGAAAGAAAGAAAGAAATATGAGAAAATCTATAAAGAAGCGAGAGCGGTGGTGATAACGGACTAAAAAGACAAATTAGACTCGCGGTTATCTCTTTCAAGTACGTTATAAGAATGAAAAGAAACAGGATAAATGAATGAAAAAAGAAAGTGAGAAAGAGAGTTAATAGGTCTAAGATTATTGGACTAAATATGATACATTCTTACATAATTGGAACTATTTTGGCAATAGCTCTTAAGTAACATATTACATAATAAAAGTCGTCGGCTTGGACTAGTAAAGTCAAGTATCAGTCAGATATTTTCGTGGGAGCTGCCCCTTTTCACAGCGCTACAATAATACCAAGAGATATTGGTTTTCTTGGCGTCTGGGACGTAAGGTGCACCCTAATATCCAATGCTCCTCACTTTACCAACATAATTACAGATCCTGTCTAGCCGAACGACCTGAATTAACGTGGTTCCTAGTCGGGCGTCTACCGACTAAGTTAAACCGACCCTTAAGGGATCACGCATTAGCACAGTTGGTAGTAAGCCCTGCCTAGGAATCAACATAGGTGGCTGGCTGGTTGGTCTATGATACGGATTGCGTCGCATCTGAGTTGGTTATGTGGGCGACACGTGTCACACCTCAGATGCAAAAACAATATCCTTGGATACTTAGCACTTAAGGTGAAAGGAGGCTAAGAACTCCCATCGCTGAGATCTGGCTAATACCGACTAAACACCCCGACGACTTTAACATATTAAACTTAGTAATGAATTAAATTATCATCTCCAGTAGTGCCGGGTTAGCTCAGTCGGTTAGAAAGAGCGATTCGGTAAACATAGAAACCAACAAGTTCCTAGTTTTCGATAACCGGTCCTCGCCCAACTCAGCGTAGAGTAGCAAACAGGGACTGTGCGGTAAAAGCGAGGAGCTATGTATAGGTAGGTGTGGCGCTCCACCTCCAGATGACTAAAATAATTTCCTCGTCTACCGCAAGTGAAAGGGGATAAACTCTGGCTGATTACTGACATTTTAGCCGTCCCGAAACGACTTACTTTACTTCTGTGGATATAATCTACATGAGTCTTGCAAGTTATATTAAATAAAGTGTTTTTTAATTTTTTTAACACCTTCAAAATATTTATGCACATAAAAAAGATCCAACCTGTTAACAATTTGATCCGCGGTT
Organism: Doryteuthis pealeii; assembly: GCA_023376005.1. Taxonomy (NCBI): domain Eukaryota; kingdom Metazoa; phylum Mollusca; class Cephalopoda; order Myopsida; family Loliginidae; genus Doryteuthis; species Doryteuthis pealeii. The sequence continues at coordinate 872,408 of CM042155.1, forward strand.
CTGATAACCATACCCCGGTATGTGGGAGGGGATTGATTTTTGATTTATCTTATTTATTTGTTCTATTTAATTATAATTTTTGTCCCACTATTCCGACATGCAGAACATAGAGAAAAAAAAAGTCACTTAAACACATCCTTCCTAAATTTTCACACGGTCTATCCAAATCTGGGCCACCGTCAACCCTTCCCTATACACTATTTCAAGTTATTCAATATCATGTAGACACCTGTGCAACGGAACCATAGCCAAAGGCATAACACGCACACAACAATCTTCTCCCACCCACCTCTCATCTCTCTCTCTCTCTCCTCTCTCTCTCTCTTCTCTTTTCGCGCATGCACGCAACACACGCACACAGGTAATGTGCTTGTATTTCAGGTAACTTAATAAATACTAATATCATATATTATCGCTTGGTACAGGTCCAGTCCTTTTTTAAAATAGGAAATGGAATGGACTAAAAGAGACTATGGTTGAAAGGGGACTTCTCCAGGAGATCCGCATCTAGAATGGTGATAAAAAAAACGAAGAAACGAGTTGTAGAAAATACTGAATACCTATCAAGAATGAATAAAACAAAACGTCTTCGGTATACCCGGAATGGTAATCTAAATGATGTCTCACGAATATTTTCATTATCAAATCATTTAGACATGGTACCGTCACAAACATCCAGGCTACAATACCAGGGGCTACAACCCATGGTACCATCCGGTATGAACTAGGATAAACTTATAAACGATGTTTAATCTTCAGGAGTAAGCGCCTGCACTCCAGCTCGAATATCTTACTGACTCACCTCTCCATACATGGGCTTAAGCATCAAGAGTCAGAACACATCACCGTCAGTATCTGGGTTCACACTAACCTTTTATAGTATAAAACGACTCCAGTGTCCAAAATCTGCCAGAAATTGATTGGGCTATTATTCACGTGTAGTTATTTACTATAGCTAAAGCTTTAGAGTATGTGGCACAAGGCCAGAAAATATGGGGTGCCCAAGATGAGAATAAAGTCACTACAAATGGTTTTGCGACCACATTAATAGCTTGCTTTAACCATGATATATACAACCACGTGAGATGCCCAAATAGTTATTTACTAAGACTTATCTTAGGTGTGGTCAAGGCCTGAAGTATGGGGCGCCCAATGAGAAATCGAACTCATTAACAATGGTCTGCAAAACTAAGCTTGCTAACCATTACACCACTGAGTACACTATATTGTATTTACTAGGACTTTAGATTAAACATGTGGTACACAGGTCAGAAATAATGGGGCGCCAATGAGAATCGAATCACTAACATCTCACATGCTAGCTTACCCAACCATTACACCATGTGAGGTGCCCAGGTAATCACGTATAGTTTGGAACTTCGGTCAAGATCAGAGGGACAGCTATCTGTGCCTACTTTCCATAATCAACCTCGAGTTACCATCCATCCATTTCTCGTATTAAACCGTTTCAACCCACGCTCTTCCTCTCAACAGGGTTCTAGGATGCAATAATAAACATATACAGCATAGATGAGCATCAGTTTATACCGCCTCGGAACCACTAGTTTTCCGGTTTCGATACCGGCTCTCGCCAAAACTCACGTAATGAGTAACGCCGGTTCTTGGATACATTTGTGGCCAGTAAGTGGGGAACTGACTGTAGGTGTGGACGCTCCAATCTAATCGCAAAAATACGAACTCGGGTAGGCTTTAGGTTCGGGTGGAACCATGGACACCTGAGCCTTTATTACTACCACTAAGGAATTTGTTTGCTGGACGCTTCGAAAACACAAAGTATTTAGCGGTATCATCCATTACTGTATTGTGTAAGGAGGACTGATGAAATTCAGGGAGACAGTATCAACTTTCTTCTATACCATTAAAAATCCTCACCAGAACAGACGTTAGTGGAATATGAAATTAAAGTCACATGTATAATATTTTTAAATTTCTCAACTGGGATTAATGATTTTACAGAAAAAATCAAACTCTAAAGGAATATTTAGAGCATAATCATCGATCCTATCATATCATTATAAGTTTTTTTAGTTATTTGTTTTATATATTATCATTATAATAGACATCATTGATGAGTTGTATTAAAGAATCATAAAACTGCTTCGCGAGTTATGTTCTAGGACAGTGAGTTGCGAGTTATAAACTCCAACTATTATTATAGTACCTAAGAACGGCAAGTTGGGTCTGGGTCATTATTATTACACGGTTTTTTTTTTTCTATTTTATTGTTACCTAATATCTCAACACTTACCATTATTATTTGGTTCCGGACAAACTACTCCTTATAATTTTTATATTAGAAATACTTTGGGTGGGTCCCGTGGTGTTATAAATGGTTAGAGTCGTAATGAAATCCAGCCACTTCCCCTCGATTAATTCGGTAGAATACCTGAAGCAAAGTTAAAAAATTGTACTCGTTAACTTTACTTTCGGAACAATTAAATATTACCCGAGAGCGAAGTATTGAGAGTTGTCGAGGTTTTATTTGGAGATTGATAAGTTCAAAAATATACCTAGTTACTAGGGATGAAATAGGTGTTAAAATTTGGAGCAGACTTTCCTTCACATTATTAACATAACTTTTTTCAGTTCTCTGGTCATAGTGTCTCTAAATAATCTTGTCAATTCTTGGAGATTTTTTACCTTATAACAACCCTGTGATCTGCTGGCAAACTAATGCAAATCGCAGTGCCAATTGAACAAGGAAAGTTCTTTCTATTATTGTTTGACAACACTCATGTGTCTGGCCTCTTGCTGGATAAGGTTGATCCGTTTTAATGTTCAAAGTCCAGACGTATTTTGGTGCGTTTCGTTCTCAAGACACAGATTTATTATTCAATTAATTTTAATTATCTATTATTATTATTATTATTTTATTGACTATTATTATTTAAACTCGTGTTTTTGAGTTTTCCACATCAGTGTTTAGCTGATGGTCTTTCACTGGAGTCTGAGTGGAGCGAAAGTCTCTCCCTGCAAGGGTCTCCAGGAGGGTACGTTCTTATTGATTGGTTCTGAGGCAGAGCTAGCTATGTTGCATGTGGTCAGTTAGATGTTCAATCCTTCCTAATTCCCTAGTGGACCACTTCCTAATTATTATTATTATTATTATTATTATATATATTATTAATTATTACTTTATTATTATTATGTGAGTTTTCCAACACCAGCGTTAAGCTGATGGATATTTCACTGCAGTCCATAGGACATCAAGTCTCCAGGGACCTTCTGGTAAATCTATGCACCGATTGCAGCATGCAGTAGTTCTGGATGGTCTCATTCATTCTCAATGAATCCCAGTTTCTCCAGTCTTTTTTCCAAGCTTTTAGGTCGTTCTAAAGTGCCACCACTACATATTCGTTTATATCACTTTCACCTCGATATTCCATCCCTCATTCCATAGCTGTTATTTTTAAATTCTCTGGCAAGGTCGCGGTATTTGCCCATCTTTATTCGTTTTCCTTATCTTCACCCTGTGATCTGCTGGAACCGAAAATCTACCATTTGACAAGTTCTCTTTTTTGTTAATTAATACTAAGTCTGGTCTCTTACTGGGATGGGCGATCCTGATCTTATCTCGAAGTCCCAGAGAATGTTATGTGTTTCATTCTCAAAATCAGAATTCTGGTTTATACATATATTACCATTTTGTGTTTATTTGTGTCAAAATTTTTTTTTTGCAATAATTCCCAAGTGATTACCATCACTTCCCAATTTATTATTATTATTATTATTATATTTATTAATAATATATTATTATTATATAATTATTATTATTTTTAATTTCACCACTTGTGAGTTTTTACCGCCAAGCGTCTTTCACTGGAGTATCACTGACAACAAATCTTCCTTTACATGACTACTGAGTATTCTAGCCGATCTTAACAATGCTGTGTCCTTGGATGGTCTCATTCTTCCTCTGATTTCCAGTTTCCTCCAATGTGTTTTTTCTAACCTTTTGTATATTAAATTCTTACTGTATTCGAGTTCCGGTACCAACTAACAATTGGAATATCACTTTCAACCCCAACATTCCACAGCTTTTTTCATTCTCTAGGAAGTCACAAGTATTTGTAGCTAACTTTTAATCATTTTCTTTCATCATCACCCCTGCCTCTCAATAACTCATGGTGGGACTCCCTCCGGAAATATTCTAATTCCAAGTTGCAGAGTATCTCTATTTTTCGTCGTTAAAATTAAATACTAGGTCTGGTCTTATACTGTGAGCTAGATATAAGGGGCCACTCGTCCTTTAATTATACTAAAACCGAGAAAAAAGAGAACTTGTCAACTGGTAGATTTTACAGTCCCACCAGATTAATACAGGGATGTAAGATACGAAAGAAAATGAAAAAGTATATTTGACATAATACCTGACCTCATCAGAAAGAATTGAAAAAGAAAGCTGTTGTTAATGTGGGGTTGAAAGTCTTTTGATACCGGAATTAGTAGTTGGTACACTTGGAACGGTACTGAATGTTAAAAAAAAGTGTTAGAAAACAACATTTTGGAGGTAACTGGCAGAACCAGAGAAATTCGAGACCATCATCAGACAACAGCTTAGAGATTGGAATGATCGCTCAGAAACTCAGTAGTCATGTAAAGAGATTGTTATCAGTCGATACCTCCAGTGAAAGACGCTGGCGTAAAAACCTCAAAGTGGTGAAATAATAATAATAATAATAATAATAAATAAAATTAATAATAATAATATAATAATAATAATTGGGAAGGTGGTCCACTGGGAATTATGCAAAAAAAAAATTTTGACCATACAACAAAATGGTATATGTATAAACCAGAATCTGTTGTTGAGAATGAAACACATAAACATTCTCTGGGACTTCGAGATAAAAGACGGATCGCCCTATCCAGTAAGGAGCCAGACCACGTCGTATTAATTAACAAAAAAGAGAAACTTGTCAACTGGTAGATTTTGCGGTTTCCAGCAGATCACAGGGTGAAGATAAAGAAAGAAAAGATGGGCTAATACCTGGACCTTGCAGAGATTAAAAAAACAGCTATGGAATGAGGGTGAGAATATGAGGGTGAAAGTGATACGAATTGTAGTTGGTGCACTTAGAAGGACCTAAAAGCTTGGAAAAAAAAGACTGAGAAACTGGGAATCAGAGAAATGAATTGAGACCATCCAGACTACTGCATTGAGCTGCAATCGGCTAGATTACCCCAGAAAGAGTCCTGGAGACTTGTTGTCTCTTGGACTGCAGTGAAATATACCATCAGCTAACGCTGGTGTTGAAAAACTCACATAATAATAATAATAATAATAATAATAATAATAATAATAATAATAATAATTGGGAAGGTGGTCCACTGGGAATTTAGGAAGGATTGAAACCATCCAGAACAACTGCACTGCTGCAATCTGCCAGAATACTCAGAAGAGTCCTGGAGACCTGCAGGAGACTTGCTGTCACTCAGACTCCAGTGAAAGACCATCAGCTAACACTGATGTGAAAACTCAAAAGGAGTAAATAAATAATAATAATAATAATAATAATAATAAATAATAATAATAAATAATAATAATCTGTTCTTGAGAACGAAACGCACAAAATTCTCTGGGACTTTGAAATTAAAACGGATCACCTTATCCAGCAAGAAGGCCAGACCTAGTGTTGATAAACAACAAGAAGAGAAACTTGTCAACTGGTGGATTTTGCAGTGCCAGCAGATCACAGGGTGAGTTAAAGGAAAATGAAAAAAATTGACAAATATCTTGGACCTTGCCAGAGAACTGAAAAAGTTATGGAATATGAAAGTGAAAGTTATACCAATTAAACACTTATTATATATATATAATTTCTGAACTTATCAAATCCTCCAAATAAACTGAAAATTAATCTTCGCTGGTAATTTTACCGAGTAATTAACGATATTTATTTTTCAGGGTAACAATAAAAAAAAAAAAAAAAAGTTAAAACAGCCCACTTTTGCCGTTCTGAGGTTTAAAAAGTGTATAACTGAATCACTGTGCAACGACATTATATCTATACAACATCAAATGATGTCATTTAATTAAAAAAAAACAATAACAAAAGAAACTTATAAATGAATTAACGTATTAAGTTATATTTTCCTTAGAGTTTGATTTTTCTTAAAATCATTAATCCCAGTTGAGAAATTAAAAATATATACATTGGACTTAATTTCATATTCCACTAACGTCTGTCCGGTAGATTATGGTAAAAAATTACGTCCCTGAATTCACAGTCTACCACATACAGTATGTAACCAAAAGCTTTTGTTTCACGCCAAGCAAAATTTAGTAGATAATAAAGTCGGTGTAGTAGCCTAAGTTCGTTTTTGCGTATGAGGTGGAGCGCCACACCTACAGTCAGTTCCCCACTTTACTGCACAAATCCAAGCCGCGTTACTCATACGCTGAGTTGGCGAGAGCCGGTATCGAAACCGGAAACTAGTGGTTCCGAGGCGGATGCTCTATCTATGCTGTATATGTTATATTATTGATAGAGGAAGAGCGTGGTGAAACGGTTATCGAGAAGGAAATTAACTCGGATTTGGAAAAGGCACAGATACTTCACTCTGATCTTAGACCGAAGTGCCAATCTATACGTGATTAACCTGGGCACCTCACATGGTGTAATGGTTGGTAAGCTAGATGTAGATTGTTAGTGAGTTCGATTCTCATTGGGCGCCCCATATTTCTGACCTTGTACCACATCTAATCTAAGCTTAGTAAATAACTATAGGGTACCTCACGTGGTGTAATGGTTAGCAAGCTAGTTTTGCAGACCATTGTTAATGAGTTCGATTCTCATTGGGCGCCCCATACTTCAGGCCTTGTACCACACCTAAGATAAGCTTAGTAAATAACTATTTGGGCATCTCACGTGGTGTAATGGTTAGCAAGCTAGATTTGCAAACCATTGTTAGTGACTTTATTCTCATCGGGCACCCCATATTTCTGGCCTTGTGCCACATCTAAGCTAAGCTTAGTAAATAACTACACGTGAATAACCCAATCAATTCTGGCAGATTTTGACACTGGGTCGTTTTATTTAAAGTGGAGGCCCATCTGCGTACGGGTCTGACTCTATCTTAGATGAGGGGGCAGGTGTTTCCTGGGTGCGGCTCCCTGAAGTTAAACTCGTTTAATTTACCTGTTATCGGATTGGTTGGTTGGCTGGTTGGTTGGATTTTACGGCATGTCAATCCTTGTTGGATTATCTTATACCGAAGACGTTTTGTTTTATTCATTCTTGATAGGTATTCAGTATTTTTACAACTCAATTTTTTTAACCCATAGAAGGGACCCTGACTAAGACCCTCAACCACAGCCTTCTAGCACATTTATGTTAAAAAGGACTGGGACCTGTACAAGCGAATTATGATAGTATTTATTAAGTTACCTGAAGATACAAGCACATACCTGTGTGCGTGTGTGCGTGCATGCGCGAAAGAGAGAGAGAGAGAGAGAGAGAGAGAGAGAGAGAGAGAGGGGGGGGGAGAGAGATTGTGTGTGCGTGTTATGTCCTTTGGCTATGGTCCGTTGCACAGGTGTCCATGATATTGAATAACTTGAAATAGTGTATAGGGAAGGGTTGACGGTGGCCCAGATTTGGAGACCGTGTGAAAATTTGCGAAGGATGTGTTTAAGGTGACTTTTTTTTCTCGTTCGCATGTCGAAAGTGGGACAAAAATTAAATAAATAAACAAATAAAATAAGATAAATCAAATCAATCCCCCCTCCCACATACCGGGGTATGGTATCAGAACCGCGGATCAAATTGTTAACAGGTTGGATCTTTTTTTAGTGCATAATATTTGAAGGTTGTTTTTTGTTATCATTCAAGAAAAAAAATTAAAAACACTTTTATTTATAACTTGCAAGACCTGTAGATATACCACAGTAAGTAAAGTAAAGTCGTCGGGGCGGCTTAATGTCAGTATCAGCCAGAGTCTATCCCCTTTTCACTTGCGGTAGACCGAGGAAATTATTTTAGCATCTGAGGTGGAGCGCCACACCTACCATCAGCTCCTCGCTTTTACCGCACAGATCCCTGTGCTACTCATACGCTGAGTTGGCGAGGACCGGTATCGAACTAGGAACCTTGTGGTTTCTAGCCGAACGCTCTACCGACTGAGCTAACCCGGCACTACAGGATGATAATTTAATTATTACTAAGTTTAATATGTTTAAAGTCGTCGGGGTGGTTTAGTCGGTATTAGCCAGACAGCGAGGGAGTCTAGCCCCTTTTCACTAGTGCTAGACCAAGGATATTGTTTTTGCATCTGAGGTGGAGCGCCACACATACCATCAGGGCTGGTATTGAACCAGGAACCTTGTGATTCCTAGGCAGGTGCTCTACCAACTGTGCTAAGCCGGTCCCTTAAGGGTCGGTTTAACTTAGTCGGTAGAGCGCCCGACTAGGAACCACGTTAATTCAGCGTATCGGTAGCACAGGGATCTGTGTGGTAAAGTGAGGAGCTGATGGTAGGTGTGGCACCTCGTCCCAGACGCCAAAAACAATATCCTTGGTGTAGCGCTTGTGAAAAGGGGGCAGACTCCCACGAAAATATCTGACTGATACTGACTTTAGTCCAAGCCGACGACTTTACTTGATATGTTTACTTAAGAGCTATTGCCAAAATAGTTCAATATGTAAAATGTATAATAATCTTGATTTAACTCTCTCTCACTCTTTTTCTTTCTTTCCTTCTTTTCATCATCGATTGAAAGAGATTAGCGTTATTGTTTTCACGTTATCACCCCTCTCTCTATCTTTCTCATATTCTTTCTTTCTTTCTTTCTTTCTTTCTTTCTTATTATATTTTTTTCTGCGTAGCATGTCCTTTCTTTCTTTATGATAAAAACGGAATGGTCCATTATTTAGCTGAGGTGACGACACTCATAAGAAATAAGAATTCGGCGGATAAACAACTCCAGATAATCAGTAAAAGTAAAAGTAGAATAATCAGTAAAAGTAAAATAATCTTAAAAGAAATCCATTAACAAGAAGAAATAAGTGTAATTCTATTCTTTACTTCCTATTTTAACTAAATAGTTAAATTAGGAAAATTTAGCAATGAAAGATGAGAGTGATGGAAGAGTAAGTTTCAAAGATGTTCTATTTTTCGATTATAACCTCCTCAGTTTCAAGTCTTTTTATCTGCATTCTTATTTAGTTTCACTAGGCTTTCGAATTTAATATGATATTTCATTACATTACAAATTACGGAGGGTGCATACATTTGCTAGTGTGAATAAAGATTTACATGAATTTAGTATAAATTCATGAAAAAAAGAAATTAAAAAAAAATTGAAGTAGTTTTTCTAGATTTGCAACTATGATTTGAATGTCTTTTACGTATCAGCCCCCAAATATAGTCTCCCATTATGTTTTCGTTAGACACTCCTTGGTAACAAAAAGCAAAGTTTAAAGTGAAAAAATAGATGTTTTCCATTTATTTTTGGCATCATCATCATCATCATCATCATGTCGCGCATTTAGCACGGATATCCATGACAATCTCTCGCCAACCTTCTCTATCATTCATCGTCCCAGAGAGGTCCTCTGCGCAGCATCCAATATCCTCGCAAAGTAGGTCAATGTAGGTCCTTGGTGGGCGGCCCACACTAGCACGTCTATGTGTTTGCTTCCACGGGAGAACGTCGCTTAATGGCTCGTCCTTGCTTGTCGAGCAGTGTTCAGTATGCCTTGTCCGTCTCACTCGGATGGTTTGTGAGATAGGGGGCAGGTGGCTATACAGCTGTTTCCTTGTGGGGTGATATTTCCACGATTGTTCAAGACCGCACGCAGCATCTCTTCTGCAACTCCCATCTAGCTTATTCTCAAGGCGCCTCGTTAGGGTCCAAGTGGTGCAGCCATACAGCAGCACTGATATAACCACAGCCTGGAAGAATTGTCGCTTTAACTTGTCAGTGAGATCGGATTTCCATATGACTGATAATCTGTTTGTAGCCGACCATGCCTTTCCTATTCGTGTATTAACATCGCTTTCTGTGGATGAGATATTACTACCTAGGTATTGGCATAAACAACTGGAAAATAACACTTTCTGGCTAGAAACAAGAAAAGGTGTTATATATATAATATATATATATATATATATATATATAATATATATATATATAAGATTTTTGGGTGTTTTTTTAGAAGCATTGTTGAAAAAGTATATATCATTATTTATATTTTTGCTTGAAGGCAATTACAATGCGTATATCGCATACAATTCGATAATTATAGAAGATAATAATGACATGTGAATTTCGGTAAAGAATTATTCGGTGTGTCGAACATCGTACAGACTGTTTCAACTTTATATATATATATATATATATATATATATATATATATATATATATATAGTCATTAGTGAATTAGCCTTAAGATATTTATCAAAGACAAGAAGTCTAGATAAACCACAGTATGATAATTCAATTATTAAAACGTTTGATATTGTAAAATAGTTTAATATTTAAAAAAGTATAATAATCTTAATTTAACTCTCTTTTTCTCTTTTTTCTTTCTTTTCTTCTTTTCCTTGATTAGCATTACCACTACCGCCCGCTCATCCCCTCTCTCAATTTTTTCCCTACCCTCGTTCATTCTTTCCTTTTTATATTTTTTCTGTGATGCATGTCCTTTTTCTTCCCTTTCTTTTTTTTATAATAAAAACGGCCTCTATCTTTCTCATATTCTTTCTTTCTTCCTTTCTTTCTTTCTTTCTTATTATATTTTTTCTGCGTAGCATGTCCTTTCTTTCTTTATGATAAAAAAAAGGAATGGTCCATTATTTAGCTGAGGTGATAACACTCATATGAAATCGGCGGATAAGCAACATCAGTTAATCATGATTTATATTTTTGCATTTCCATCTTGGACGATTTGGACGGTCTGATTTTTAACCAGAGGGTGTTGCAAGATGATAACGGTTGTACACATAAGGAACAAAAGTATTAATATGTAGAGAATTCTATATCTGAAATCGAACCCGTAACAGTTACATTACAAAAATTTGGACATTAAAAATAAAATTTAAAGAAAATGTACCCAACCAACTGCCCGCCTCATTCAAGTAGAATTAAAAATCTTTTTTTTTTTTTTTTAAATATTGTTTGACCGGTTGCGTCCGCCATAGTTTGTGTCTATCAAATTTTTAAGCATATTTTTATTACCAAGACCGGCATAGAAAGATGTGTTTACACGGGTAAGGCTTTATTTATATATATATAAAATATTTACTATAGGGGAGGGGGGTTTATTTCGTAAATTAAACATTCAATGTTTTCTAAGTAAATGACTAACAATTGGAATTTAAAATGCGTCTGTTTTTCGTCAGACTTCTACATGTAATATTAACAAAGATTACGTAAGAAGAAAGTGAAATATTTCGAACATTATTTTTAATATTTGTATGTGTATTTATGAGTCGAGGCTTAATATAAATAATTATATCGGACTGTTGTCCTCATCTTGTGTATAAACCCAACGTTCAAGCCACTGTAACATCGGGCTCTGTTTTAGGTGTGTTTTTTGTTTTATTTTTAAAAAAGTCATAAGTCTGGCATTTATACTGCTTGGAGCGCCATTGGGTGAGCAGTAACGATTAAGCTCCGAAACTGCGTTTGAATTCATGGGGAATCGTCTGATATGACTTATTTTAAGGTAATTAAAAAAAACAAAAAAAAAACACCTAAAATAGAGCCCGAGGTTACAGTAGCCTGAACATTGTTTATACACAAATGAGGACAACAGTCCAAAATATCATTAAAATAGTAATTTTGAACTGTAAAGTCAGACTAACAAATTTTATTTTTATGAGATGAGGCTTAATATTCATATTTCAGACTGTAAACGTTGGATGATGACTTATTTTAAGGTAATTAAAAAAAACCCATCTAAAACAAAGTTCGAGGTTACAGTAGCCTGAACATGTTAATACACAAAGATGAGGACAAATCCGAAATATCATAATTAATATTAAGAGATAAAATACGACTTCGAGTTAGTCTGTTCTTTAAATTCCCTTGTAATGATAAACAAGTTATTGATGACTCTTCCATGAAAGATCTCGTAGCCATTGAAGTACTTGAGCGGTTTTGCGTGGCATAATAGTCAGCCTTACAGACTCATTCTACAATGAATTCCAAACACAACGGACGCTCTAAATTGAAGACATTGGGTGATTAAACCTCCTGATACATTTTTTGAGTGGTTAATTTTACTATTACATCCGTCATTATTTTATTATTGATCTCGATATTCGAAGACTTTTTTTCTCCCATACACCAATAGTCGCAAATGAGCAGTTTTTAAGGATATTTTTTTCTATTCTATGGCCGATTTTTTTTCTGTCTTCCACTTTAACTGTTCTTGTGTGCACTACTGGCCGGTATATAACTGACTAATGAATGAGAAGTAAGGGGTAAATCCGGGTTGTGTAGTGGGTAACTAAGAAAAAAGCCATAATTTTGGACTCTTTTGAATGTTTTTTGGTTGGACTTTACGTTATGCCAAACCTTGTTGGGTTATTTTATGCCAAAGACGTTTGTTTTATTCATTCTTGTTATCTATCCATTTTTGAAAATCCTTTTTTAAAAACTCTTTTGGCTTAGGCTCCCATCTATGGATTAAATAACCTACAACACTGGGTCCGTAAACCTGGGAGCTATGGCCATGAAGGGGTACTCCACACTTCCTAGGATACCAAAACCTTAACTATTTCGTTTTTGCACATATGATAAAAAGGGCTGGGGCTCCCCACAAGGGCAATAGGATTGGGACCTTCATATTAAAAATTAAAGGACCGCATTAATTGATGTTGTATACTTATAGTTGTTGCGTAGTTATTCAGTTATAAATCTTTTTGACACCAGAACTTCAAAAGTAGACTTAATTTTTTTTATTTTATTTTTTACTTTGAAATAGAAATATCGTTGAATACCCGGCAAAATTACCAGTAAATTTATGCACCCTCCTGGTGCAAATATTTCGGTTTTAATGTAATAAAATATATTTAGAAAGGCTAATGAAACTAAATAAGAATGCAGTTAAAGATTTGAAACGGAGTGGGGTATAATCGAAAACTAGAACTGAAACTTGCTCTTCCACCACTCCCGTATTTCATTGCTAAGTTTATTTCAGTATAAGACTTGATAAGTTTATAATCTGTTGCCTTAAAATAACTGGCCAATGACTGAAGGGATGAAATAGGGTTGTGTGTTTTAACTAAAAAAAAATTATTTCCGACTGTTTTGAAGATCGGATTTATTCAAAACCCAAAACCTAGCAAAATGCACACCTGACTACTAAAGTAGTGGTTCTCAACCGGGGTCCACATAGATCATTAATAGGACTCCACACCAAAATACCGAATTGGGGGTCCTCGGTGATATTTTAGTGATCCTTATAGCAATTCTACTTCAGATTATTACTGAGAATTTTCTACAGTAATCTACGCCATACTGAAAGTAGAAATATTCATGTAGCTATGGTTGTTATTATATTGGAATCATGTAGGAAAAACTTCACATTAGATAGTGCATTTACTAGAGTAAACGAATGTTGTATAGAATTTTTGTCAAATCTTTATTTGCAATTAATTTTCCTTTAAAATGAATCTTATTCCTTTAGAATTTCTTTAATTTTTGATACAATTCTTTACTTTTTTTATTAGTGAAAAATCTAAGCAGGTATCTTAAAAATACGCACTCCCGAATTTTTCACTCTTTTGATCTGCTTTTGTGGATAAACTTGTTTGTTTTATTTGCATTCAACTTTTTTCGGAAAAACTTGTTTTACATCTGAATTAAATAATTTTCTTTTACAATAAACTATTTTGGCATTTTTCAATGTATCGAGGAAATTTTTCACCATGAAACTTAAAATCCTAGATATTTATTGAAAAATACCTAAAATAATTGATTGTTAAAAAAAAAAAAAAAAAAAAAAAATTTATGAAAATCAAGTTGCAGATCAAAAGTGCAAACGATGCTGGCTCCTGTTGCTAATTTGAAGAGAGCATTCCTTAAAAGCTGAAAAATCGGGAGTGCTCATCTTGAAGATAACATAAAAATCCTTTTTTTTTTTTTTTTTTTTTTCTTTTACTATGAAACAGCGATGAGTGTCCACTAAGAAAAGTGTCCATGGATTAAAAAATGTTGATAACTACTACTCTAAAGTGAAAACTGGAGAAATATTCAACATTTTACCAAAGATTGAACCTTTTTATTGTTAGAAATTTTTTCTGATATTGTTTTTAATTTAAATTTTTTTTAAAACTCTTGCTAAAAACATCAAGTAGAAGCATTGGATCATTTCCTAATAAATTTGTGCTTATTTTTTTTTCTTTCGGTCTTTTCCTTTTTTTTTTTTTTTTTTTTTAAGAACTTCCAAAAGCATACAACGTTATTTCATTTTGAATTTGTATTCAAATTGAGGAATATTGATCAATATTAAAGATACTCAGATTCCACTCGATTTTTAAAACCGCAGAGGACGAAGTAAAAATCTTTTCAGCATGTTTTTAAAACCGTAACCACAAATTATACGTCAATAACATCTCTTTTAGATTGAATTTAAAAGAATTACTTTTAATTTCTTTTAATTTCTATAGAATTGTTTTGATTTGTCTCTTTTTTTTTTCTTTTAATAAAGTCGACTTTCTTTTTTTTAAAAATAAAGCCATAGGGGATTTTATCCACGGATGAAGTTGCCCTAGAAGCTCTTTATGCTGTCCATAAAATATAATCCAATTGAAGTATTCCATTCAGACACCATTTGATTTTTAAACTACCAGCAGACATTTATTTCTCAAATTATTGCTGGCTTGCCGACGGAGCTACAAAGGCTGAAGTATAAATTTTCTCGCATTTTAAAAGCCTTAACTCAAACCTAAGATTCACCACAATTGTACAAGATTAATCACCGTGTCACGCAATTAGCACGGACATCTATGACAATCTCTCGCCAACCTTCTCTATTATTCATTGCCTCACCGAGGTCCTCTTTGCAGCATACAGTATCCGTGCAGAGTTTGTCAATGTAGGTCCTTGCTGGGCGGCCCATATTAGCATGTCAGTGATTTGGCTTCCACACGAGAACGTCACTTATGACTTCGTCGTTGCTCCTCCAGCAGTGTCCAGAATGTCTTACAAAATTATAACAGGTCTATATTAAATTTTAAGGGAATTTCGTTTTGAATTTTATAGAATTTTGATTGGTCTTAATTTTCTTTTAAAGTCTTGTGTGTGTGTGTGTGTGTGTGTGTGTGTGTGGGGGGGGGTTGTACCTTGGATAGTGTGTGTGTGTGCCCTAAAAGACTTTGATCCTGTCTTTAAAATATCGCGATTATTGTATTCCAGTCTGCTGATAGCGTGCGCGAATTATCATACACTTGAAAGTGTTATTAATAGGTATCACCAATTTTCCCTGTGAAATTTACCCCCCACCCCCTATATTTAACACAACGAAACTTGCATAAAGGTTAATATTATCTTGAAATTTAACGTACCAAAAAAAGTTAATACTAGAGGCTTTAAAAAAATTCTATGAAAAATCAATTCATGGTCCGATTTTAATAGATTTCCGTAATTTACCTTTTGGTGTAGATGTCTGAAATAGTTTTTTCCTAAAATATATTAGGGAAAATATTTCTTTACGAGGTCAATCCCCCACCTATTTTATTCTACAAAATACGAAAAAATGAACCGACAAAAAAAAAAAAACGATTTTTACTTTTTTCTATAAAGAAAATATATAATTATCAGAAAATTTTTATTTTCAATGCAAGAGCTTTTTAGTAAAAGTAGCATAAATACAGAATTCTGCTAAAAATAAAAACTGACCGTGTCATGAAAACTTTTATTTATTTTTCAAGATAACGGTGAGTAATTTTTTCCCAATTGGATAATTTGATCTTTGAAAGAACTGTTTTTCTTTGTAACAACTCTTTAAGCTCGTTATTTTAAATTTTTTTAATTTCGGGATTTAAAAAAAAAAGTTCAAAAATATTTACGTTTTTTTCCCTTCAATCACGTGACCTATTTTGGTGGTACCTAGTTATTTACAGATAAATTAGCTCGGTCGGTAGAGCACCCACCTAGGAATCGAAATGTTTAAAATATTTTTGTTCTTTTTGAACAATATGAGGTGGGGGTGGGATTGAACACTTTCACTGAAGTAAACTTTTTTCTCCGCATTTGAAAATCCACCCATCTCTTTCCACTTGAGCTTAAATATTTCTACTAAAAAACTGCTCAAACAAGTTAATCCACTACAAAGTTTCTTCGTCTTTTTAAAAAATTCTTTTTCTTTTGCTATTGACCGCAAAGGACGAACATTTTCAAAACATAACGCATATCTAACACAGCGTAAGACTAAATGAATCTTTCACAACTGAAGAGCTCTTAAGTGTGAATTGTGTATGTAGAGTAGCAGTCTATTTCTATTCATATTTTATTTCTTTTAAATAGGATTAATCTGCCGATTCTTGGTCGTATAGCCCCCCCCCCCTCTAACTGCTCACATCAAGCCTCAACACCTATATGATTGCTCAACCCTTTTTATCATATAGGTTTGTTTTGTTTTAAGGCACATCAACCTTGGTAGGTTCATTTAATGCCGAAAAAGTTTTGAAATAAATTCACTATTAATGGATACTCATTTTTTTTTATAAACACATTTTTCTATTTAATCCATAGATGGGACCCTAACAGGTACTACCACTCCGGTTCAGAGTGGACCTGGGAGCAATGTTGATGGTGCTTCACACTCCCCAGACCTTGAGAACTGGAACCTCACCATCAGATAGTTTAACGTCATACCCAGGACATATATAGATGCAAGAAGGCAGGGTCTTGGGTATGACGTTAAACTCTGAAGTTCCAAATGTGCAGCTTTGGGGAATGTGGAGTACCCCTTCATTGCCATTACTCTAATCCGGAGTGGTAGTACCTGTTAGGGTCCCATTTGAAGGTTAAATAGAAAAATGAGTTTAGGATTTTAAAAATTGAGTACCATCTAGAATGAAGAAAAGAAAACGTCTTCAGCATAAAATAACCCAACATGAGTTGACATGCCGTAAAATCAAACCAAACGGTTTTTCTTTCTTAGAAATTTCTTAATTTTTAATATTCGATACTTGTAATGAGGGTGAATGTTCAGTTTTAATTTCATTGATAAATAAACGGAACGTTCTTAAAAATAAGTATTTATCACATGTGTACGTGTTTATATGTACACGTACACACGTATGTATACATATGTACACGTATACATATACACGCGCATACATATATACAGTGATTTAATATTCTATACTATCAAAAGCCACATATTTATAAGATCTATGTAATTCTGTTCGCTTTTCAACTTCAAAAGAAAACTTCTTTGTTTAGCCTTAAAGAATCGCTGAACTTTGTAAAATTTATTTTATCTATATTATGTATCTTATTTTTTTTTTTTTTTTTTTTTTTATTTTTTTTTTTTATGCCCGGCTTGTATATTTTGTTTGGTACTAGCAAATATATTAACTCTCTGGGTACAAGTATTTAAGTTTTAATGTAATAAAATATATTGAATTAGAAAGGCTAAAGAAACTAAATAAGAATGCAGATAAAGATTTGAAACGGGGGGGGGGGTTATAATCGAAAAATAGAACTGAAACTTGCTCTTCTTTCACTCCTGTCTTTCATTGCTAAATGCTCCTAATTTAACTATTTGGTTAAAATAGGAAGTAAAGAATAAAATTACAATTATTTCTTAATAGATTTCTTAAGATTTTCCCCCGAGATTTTTGCTCATATTCTTTAAGATAAAATCAAACAATTAGAAATCAATGATACTTAGCAAGTATTTATTAAAATCAAATTTTTAATATCAATATGCAAATCAGCCTTCCAGTTAACACTGTAAACCGCTATTTTGTTGAATATATATAAATACAATTGCATATTATTAGTATGTAGATACAGTCAACGTATCCACTCCGGTTTCGACCGGTGGGGGAGATTCAGTGGCTTCGGCACTGGACCTTACAAGCTAACATCGTTGATTCCAGGGGGCCATCCCCCCAGGCGACACCTGTTCCCTCGATTTAAAGGGGCAGGGCTTGGTTTATTGCCCAATGCCCGAGGCTCCCCCTTGAGGGGGAATGCCGACTGGATCAATACATTTTTTGCATCCGCCACCCATGAGTCTCAGCTCGTCGGTGGTCCCACATTAATAGGCCTTTGTGCCTAACCTGTACATGTGGGGTACGTGGTAAATATCCTAGTATGTAGATATGATCAACAGTATTAATGTAAAACTTTATTAATAATTGAGGTTTAAATTAAATAAAAGTATTGGGAATTTGCCGTAAATAATTAAGGGAATTGTGACTTGAGTAGTGATAGTTTCGGTTACACACAATCTCTATTATAAGATGTGAATTTAGAAGCTACAGTAAAAATCGATTCGAATCTGTTTTTGCAGTAATTTATTGGTTTAGTCAAACAATGAATATAGATCTTGAGATTTGAAGTAAACATAGATGTCTCGGTGAGATGGACTCTGTTCATAGTTCAAGATCAAAGCAAAGTTTAAGACCAAGGTAAACATCTATTAGTAATAGATTCGGTCACTTTTTGTTTGTAACTAAAACTACGTCATTATTTACGTCAGTCATTTAAGGAATTAAGTTTATCAATGAGTTATCAATTGTCAAATTTTCACAAATTTCGATACTTATTCCCCCTACAGATGAATTTATGTTTGAAATAGTTTTTTCGTAAAATATATTTGAAATATTTTTTACTAGGTCGAGTCCCACCCCTCTAACTAAATTTGAACTTCGAACGAAATATATTTTCCTCAACGACTTTAAATTTTTTCTCTATAGATAAGTCTGAATAATTAAATCAGAAATTTTTAGAAACGTTCTACTGTCGTAAAACAAATCAGGAGTGAATATGCTTTTTAAGTAATCAATAAAAAAAAATGTTTTGTTTTATTTATTTAACTATCCTCCTCTTAGGCATCGGCTGGCCACGTCAAGCCCTAGCACCTATATGGTCTTACCAACCTTACTGCCCTTATGGCAAGCCCCAATCCCTTTTTATCATATGGGTGCTAGAAGGCGGTGGCTGCGGGTCTACATGTCCTGGGAATGACGTTAAACTCTATCTGATGGTGAGGTTCTAGTTTTGGAGGTTTGGATAATGTGGAGCACCCCTTCATCACCATTGCTCCCTGGTCCACTCTGACCCGGAGTGATAGTACCTGTTAGGGTCTCATCTATGGGTTAAATAGAAAAACATGAGTTTATAAACAAAATTGTATTATCCATTAAAAATTAAATTATTTCAAAACTGTTAGCATTAAACATTTTTTTTTTACCAATAGAAGTATTCTGCATAAAATAGCCCAAGGGGTTGACATGCCGTAAAACCCAACCAACCAAACCAATCCTCTTAGGCAATATATTTCCAAAATTTAATTCTACACCGCCCCGAGGGTGGGTTATTTTTTCTTGTTTATATAACAAAATGTCTTACATTTTGTGAATAAAAAATCTGGTCAAATGACAATTGCCCTTTTAGATAACAATTCTTATAACTTTGAAATAAATTTGGTAATCAAAGTGTTGGGAATAGAAACCAGCTATTTGCTTGACTCTTAATGGCAAAACCAAAAATCTTGTTCATGTAGCTTTGCAATAAGTTCCAAATATACAAATTATGTTTTGATGGAAAATGTTTGAAAAATATACAAGTTTAGTAAAATTTAATATTTACTCAATGTTTTTTTTTTTTTTTTTTTTTTTTTTCCGATATAAGGCGTGTGTTAGAAGCCCAATTCTATTTATAGACTCGCCGAGAACCATGGATTAAACTCTTGGCCAATCACTGCAGTACTCTGCTGCTGATATAATACTTATACCGACTGTACTGGTCATAACTACTTTGAACCTTCGAGGACGACGGACCTCATTGGATTAAATCACTGGACCTTTAACAATACGCAGGATAGTGACTTATTCACTTAATCCCTTTTCAACTGGCCAAGGATGGCATTTAAAAACTTAACAGTATGAAGTATCATTGAGCTGAAGGCGAAATTTAGAACCCTCCACAGGAGCTAGCTTTAATGCCACCTGATTGGGTGGGTTTTAAGTTAGTTTATAATTTAGTCTTTTATTTCTGTAATCTGGTTTGACCGTAAATGCTCTATTCATGTTGCATGTCTTGAGTAAGAATAGCATAGTGCCGCATTTCTCAACCGGAACTCTACGTTTCCCGCGAGAACAAGTGAGATAAGCTAATGCACATTACTAGTAAATGTTAGATAAATAATTTACTGATGCAGCAATTAGGTTTTCGTTCTGTTTACATTTATATTATTGGTATATAATATTAGTTACTTTATGTTTATTTTTTTACGTTGAGTTCAGAATTTTTTTTTGTGAATGAAAACTCGGATGAAGTATTATAAACGAATAGTATGAATTTTATTTAGCATTACCGAAAAAATTTGACAAAGTCAAAAATTTTCCTGAAACCATTTATTTAAAAAATATATACTATATCTACCGCATAGACTACGATAAAATAAAACAAAAGATATGGTATATGATTTTGTTCTTATGCAGTTCATTGAGACATATCAATACGGTATATCAACATCAGTGGGTCATTTAATGCCGATAAAGTTTTGAAATAGTCATTCTTAATGGATGTCAAGCCCTAGCACCTATATGATTGCCCCAATCCTATTGCCCTTTTTATCATATGGGTGTTAGAACGCCGTGGATGAGGGTCTACATATCCTGGTTATGACGTTAAGCTATCTAATGGTTAGGTTCCAGTTTGGGAGGTTTAGCGAATGTGGACCACTCCGGGTCGGAGGACCAGGGAACAATGTTTAACCTTCTTAAACATTGTTCCCTGGTCCTCTGACCCGTAGTGGTAGTACCTGTTAGGGTCCCATCTATGGGTTAAATAGAAAAATGTATTTATAAAAAAAAAAAAAAATAGGTGGGTTTAGATAATTTTCTACCAAACTATCGCTATGAATCTGTCAAAACTTTGCCTGCCTTAAATGACCCACCGTAGTTGATATGCCGTAAAACAAAACATTGTGTATTAGGGACCGTTTGAACATAGGTAAACATTCTTAAAACGGTGTGAAACTTGTCGATTATTTGGGTCATTCACACTGAGCCGGTGTAGTTTTTTTTGATGCGCGGATATCTCGGATTAGATCGAAGTGTCGATAAAAAAGGAAGGTGGAATCATTTAATCCTGATCTCTTATTTCAAGATAAGTTTTTTTTTTTTTTTTTTTTTTTCTTTTGATCTCTGACAAATTATCAGATTAAAAAATGTATCGTTATTTGTCTTGAATAATCGAAATCTTTCATGTCTTTTTTTTTTAATATAATCTAACAATTTCATAAATTTCTAATCGGTCTCGTGTTCAACCGCATTCCATATAAGAACCGTTCGAGTATTTGTTAATTCTTTTGAAATAGATAAGTTTATGATGTTAATGTTTTATTAAATGTCGGTTTTATCAAGCGGTGCTATTTACCGAATTGTGTCCCGGCCTCCTGCCTTAAAAAATGCTAAGCGGAGATAGCTGAAAAAAATAATCCGCTCTAAGAATAAAATGCCTGCTGAAAAAACAACCAGCGCTTAAGGCGTTTTCCCGAAAAGTTAATGCGATATTTTACCACCTCTTGTCTTTTTTCAACAAGCAAATGTAAATATTTTAAGGGGGGGCTAAATATTTACATTTACGTGTCAATAAAAATGTGGCTTACTTTTAACGCCTTCAAACCACTAAAAAAAAAATTTGTCGATAAAAATGCCTTCAATCCGATAAAGAATCTAAATATTTAGATAATTTTATATTTTAATAAATAAAAAATGACAGGTCATTTTTGATTAAAAAGAATCTTTTATCTATGGTATCGCAATTGTACCATAGGCACCGCTTCAGCTAGGGACTTCATTCGTAGAGCTTTTTTTTTTTTTTTTTTTTTTTTTTTTTTTTTTTTTTTAAGCTATCACCGCCTAGCGTTTTTAAGGCAGGAGGCCGGGACGCAATTCAGCAAATAGCACCTATCAAGCTTTTAGTATGAAGTTTTTGAATTCCTAATGATCTATATTATTCAGAAGATTAAATGTTCTAGAAGGGATTATCATTCGAAGGTGAGTGGAAAAAAATGCCATTTTCTTTAGGACAGGTATAATTACCAACACAGGAACATGTATCATACATCAAAATTAAACTGGTCCTCTGTGGATCACATACCTAATTCTCCACATAGTCACCGTTTATCTCAATAGCAATGTTCCACTCTTCGAATGTATCCTTGCCCCGTAAAATTCTGTTGACTGTTCTTTGAGCCACTTCCTCACTACAGATTTCACTTTCTCGTCACTGGAATGATGTTTGCCCCTCAAACCCTATTTCATGGGGCCGAAGAGATGATACTCTGAGGCAAACATTGGCTACCATTCAACGGACTGCAAAAGGTGATAGTTCATTATAAACAATCTTGTGGATACGGGTGAATATGTTGGTTAACCTGTGGTCCTTCGGGGACCGGAAAGTGAGTCGGATGATCCAGTTCTTTCTCATCGAACAGATTTAATCCTGTTCGTATCTGTCGGTTGGGAAGGGCAATGCTTTGGTCTGAAGCAAAGTAGCTTTCCTCAAAAGGATAGCTATAATTCTCTTTACTTACGCTAGAGTTCAAATCCTGGACGTGGCTGGTAGCATTTCATATGACACTGATACCTGGATATAAATCCAACTTTTCTCCCTGAAAAATTTAAACATTTATTTCATTTCTTAAAACTTAAAATAGTTTAAAATTTTATCTATTCTAAAACAAATTTGAAAAAATTGAACTTTATTAATTGAAATTGTTATTAAAAAAAAAAAAAAAAAAAAAAAAAAAAAAAAAAATTTTTTTACTATGGTTCCAATTATTAAGTTTATTTTTCCGCCCTGTCGGTGGGGCGTCAGAATGCACCGACTGCACCTCTGCATAGGGGTAAGACTCTCCCAATGGGGCCACCTCGTCTATCCGAGTTCAAATCTATTCTTCCTTCAGCTATGGGTAAATAGTAGGGCAGACCAGGCTCTTTAAACTTGGTTAGGCAACCAGTCAAGAAGGAAAACTCTGAAATCAAACCTTAAATCTCCGCTTGGGGTGGTCACTTCAAGAATTGGCCCAGGCCTACTTAGTGATCTCTTTCAGTTTGATTTATTTTTGCAAATTCATTTTTCTACAAAGCTGTTAAATGTTATATTAACGAAATTTTCTTGCAATTCAAAACTTCGCTGGCACCTTTCGTAAAAAAATGTAAACAGATCTTTAAAATCTTATTTTTTAATAATAGACATAGTTTTGCTGTCAAAATTAAAGTGTTTTATTTCTAATAAAACCAAGTTTCTAAAATTCAAATTAAGATATTTAAGGTTTTCCTTGGGGGGGGGGCATCAAACCCCCTGTTTTGATTATCGTATGTCGTAAAACAATTTTACGATAGACGATAATCAAAACTTTTTTTTCACCGTATAATAAAATAGGAAATTTAATGTAGAACATTGTCACTATTCCTTGTTTATAAATTTTCTCATAAAACTCTAAACGTCAGATAAATTTAAACATATATTAAAATAAAATTAAAAAAAAAACAAACTATAAATCAATAATACCGGGCGTGTATTTATTAAAACTAGTTTTAACAGTATGGACTGTTTAATATTGCATATCTAAGCTGAGTATATATAGTACAGGGTTGTTCTTTATTCTGTGTATTGATGATTTTGACTATAAATTAAATATTCACTGATAAACTTGCGTAATTCCTGAGGGTATTGTGACGTAGTTTCGGCTAGAGACCGAATCGCCATTATATATATATTTTAAAATCAGATGTTCGTTTTTCTAATCGAAGAATTTTGACAAATGTAAGTAAAGTCCGGAGTGGCCTATTGTCGGTAGGAGTGTGAAGGAGTCTATCCCCGTTTCGCTAGCTCTAGACCAGGGATTATTTTTGTGTCTGAGGTGGAGCACCACACTTACCATCAACTCCCCACTTTCTAGCATTGAAGCTGTGCTATTCATACGATGAGTTGGTGAGATGGCCGATATCGAACCCGGAACCTTGTGGTTTCGAGGTGGACGCTCTACTGTGTGTGTGTGTGTGTGGGGGGGGTTGAGACAAAAAATGTAAACAGTACTGTCAATATAAAAGGTTTCAAGTTCAAGTGTTTTTTTTTTTTTGTTTGTTTGTTTATTCGCGACGGATGTAATGCTATTATCTTTCAACTAAATCCTGTCGAAAATCCGTGTACGTGCCTCGGGTACTTAAAGGATTTAGTTCGTTCAGGAATTCAAATAATGTACGCAACAAAGTCTGACGTCACAAAACGTTGTGCACAATATTTGATTTCAAAGAAGTAGATGGCAAAATACTGTCCTAGTTTTAAGTTAAGACCAGCCCTAAAATAGTTTCCCATAATATACACGATCCTTTGTGACGTAAAGATCTGTGTGTAAATTATTTGCATTCTTGGATAGAAAACAATTCTTGAGTATGTGAAAAAGCAATCGAACGAAAAACTTAGTTTTATAAAAGATCCCTTTCATTAGAAAAAAAGTAAAGTCGTTGGGGTGGCCTAAAGTCAGTATCAGCCAATGAGCGAGGGAGTACATCCCCTCTTAACTAGCGCTAGACCAAGGAGATTGGTTTTTGTTTCTGAGGTGGAGCGCCACACCTACCATCAGCTCCTTACTTTACCGCACAGATCCCTGTGCTACTCATACGCCGTGTTGGCATGGGTCGGTATCGAACTAAGAACATTGTGGTTTCTAGCCGAACGCTCTACCGACTGAGCTAACCCGGCTTTAAATTGCTTTTATTGACACTAGTTTACGATATTTTCAAGTTCGAGTTTATAATATCTGATTTTAAGACTGTTTTTTACGCGGAATCAAAAAAATCACTCATTTTTTTCTAATCTGATTTAAGATACAAGCTCTTACTGCAAATGTATAGAAAAGTATTATAACTGACAAGTAGACCACGGGTTTCTGTATTAGTGTTATTCAAGCATCTTAAAAACCAGACCTGACTAAACCTAACGAATGATATTTTTGAATTCAGCATAAAATGGTGATCATATATTATTTGATAAAACTTTGATCTTCGGAAAAAATTTAACACAAGCCAGTGTAACCATTGACAACGCGTGTCGCATCCTTCTCCCGCCGAGGAGTTGTGTATGTATGCTACATTTATAATGAAAGATGAACGGACGTTTATAAAAAAAATTTAAAAAATGGTTTAGGGTGTGGCTGTACCGCCTTAAGCCACCGAAGCTGTTACAAACCCCTGGTTGTTGGCTGATAAGAACGGTATTGCACGTAATATTTATTACGTTGTATGATAGAAGAAAAAAACAGTGTAGGAGCTAAAAGTAGTTCGACTAACGA
The DNA here is from genome assembly GCA_023376005.1 of Doryteuthis pealeii. Classification (NCBI taxonomy): domain Eukaryota; kingdom Metazoa; phylum Mollusca; class Cephalopoda; order Myopsida; family Loliginidae; genus Doryteuthis; species Doryteuthis pealeii. The sequence continues at coordinate 897,931 of CM042155.1, forward strand.
GGAGCTTTAAATTCATTTTAATTTTTTTTTTATACCGGGTGCCGTACCAAGGTTAAAGAGCTCAGTCTGTCCAACTATTTACTCATAGTTGGATTCATACCCAACTCAAGCGGATTAGCGCCGTATGAAATGCAAACAGCCTCGTTCAGGTCTCTAGTTGTCGTTTCCATTTCCTACGATAACCATTACACTCGAGCGCCTCAATAATAATAATAATGATGGCTGCATCAACTACCGTATTTGACGGCATATAGGACACACTTTAAAAAAAAATTTGGCTAAAAAATTGTCCTGCGTCTTATGCATCGTAGGTGAAGTTTGAGACCTCCCGCAGGTCTAGGCCAATCTTCTCTAATGCTCACTAACCCAGTTTACGCTCAGTACTTTTACCTACCCTGTACTGCCAAATTGCTTTTATACAGCTATGTTTCTGCTTGTGTAATGCACAGCTAGACGGTTTTCAACAATATATGCTTAAATACACTAAAAATCTTTCCTGAATTTGACCTGCTGAAATGGAGATGCGTCTTATATGCCGTCAAATACGGTACATTCCTTCTTGGACTGACATGACTAAGAGTTTAATGAACTTTTTTTTTTTTTCATCTAGTAAATTTAGTGACTTATCACGAAAAAATCTCAAGATAGTAGTGTGTTAAACTATACAAAGAGTGGTAATTTATGAGGAAGTGCCTCCCAGTCTCCTGCCTCAAAAATGGCTACCCGGTGACTATTAAAATAACGGCCCAGCTCAGTCTATTCGAAACTATCCATCTTCATATCTATCTCAATTTTTTCATATTTATCTATATTACTTTAAATACTAAGATTTTTTTTATTCATGTTTGTTTAATGTCTTGTTTTTAGTTTAAATAAACAAGAATTACAAAAAAAGATGCGACCCCCCAATACATTTACTTGTCGAAAATATCTATCTCCATTCGTTCATATCTATCTATATTATTTTGTTTGTTTATCTATGTATCTATCTCAGTCTATTCCAAACTATATATCCATCTTCATATCTAAACAAGAATTACGACAAATTACGATAAATAAACAAGAATTACGATGAGCTGGGGTTATTTTGATAGTGACCGGGTAGCAATTTTTGAAGCAGAAGGCCGGGACTCACTTCCTCATAAATTATCCAAAGAGTAGTATTATTGAGGTGAGTTCGATCCTCACGGGGTGGTCTAATCTTGTGGCTTTGTGTCGTATTATACCCAGTAAGCTGGGTAAATAATTAGGGTCTCTGTAAATAAAGCAGGGGGTGGCCTATTATCGATATCAGCCGGACAGCAAGGGAGGCTATCCCACTTTTCACTAGTGCTATCATCATGTCGCGCTTGCAGCACGGATATCCATGACAATCTCTCGCCAACCCTCCCTATCACTCATTGCACCTGGGAGGTCCTCTGCTGAGCATATAGCATCCTCACATAGCTGGTCAATGTAGGTCCTTGCTGGGCCCCACACTTGCATGTCCATGTGTTGGCTTCCACAGGAGAACGTCGCTTATGAGCTCGTCCTTGCTTCTCCAGCAGTGTCCTGCATGCCTTGTCCGTCTCACTCGGATAGTTTGAGAGATGGGGGCAGGTGACCGTACAGGTGTCTCTTCGTGGGTGCTGCTTCACGATTTGTTCAAGACTGCACGTAGCATTCGTGCAGCTTCCATCTAGCTTATTTTCAAGACGCTTCGTTAGGGTCCAAGTGGTGCAGCCATATAGCAGCACCGATATAACCACAGCCTGGAAGAACTGTCGCTTCAGCTTGTCAGGGAGATCAGACCTCCATATGACTGACAATTTGTTTGTGGCCGACCATGCCTTTGCTATTCGTGTGTTAACATCTCTCTCTGTGGATGAGATATTACTACCTAGGTACGTGAATTGTTCTACCGGCTTGAGAGGCGTGCCGTTGAGTGTTGAGATGTTTCCTTTTTGAAACTTATGAACTCTGTTTTACTGGAGTTCACATAGAGGCCGATATTTTCTGCCGCCTCCTCCAAGCTGTGTAACAGTGACTCAGCTTGTGTCGGTGTATCTGCAAGGTCGTCAGCATAGTCTGCATCTGTGACTTTGTGCGGGATAACGCTAGTGCTATACCAGAGATTATTTTTACGTCTGAGGTGAGCGCGCCACACATACCATCAGGTCTCATTTTTTTTTCCCGCACAGATCCAAACTAATCCAAAATACTGAGTTTGCTAGGACCGATATCGAACTCGGAACCTTGTGATATCGAGGCAGAAGCTCTACTAATTGAGCTAAACCGTCCATCTGTTCTATTTTTAGAAATCCTTGTTTCTGTATTAGATTCGAACCTTACTAAGTGACTCCCACTTTTTTTATGAAGAGCTAGTCTTAATTATAGACGCTTTAAAATAGCCGTGTGTGCGTGTCTCTCGCGGTGTTTGTGGAAGCTGTTACTATGGTTACTTCTATTCTTATTGCTAACTGTGCGCTGTTGGCTTTGTCGTAGTTATAATTATTAAACACTAGCAGGATCTGTAGATATACCACCGTATGATGATTTAATTATTACAATGTTTGATATGTTTACTTAGAGCTGTTGCTATATAGTTAAAGATGAGGAAAATAAGGAATGAAGGAACAAAACTCAGACAAAAATGTGTAGTATATTTCGCTGGAATGTTGAACTCAGCTTCTTCTGCTTTATTGAATTATTTGTGTCATACAAGGTAATTCAATATAGCAGAAGCTGAGGTCAAACCTCCAGCGAAATATACTACACATTTTTGTCTGAGTTTTGTTCTTTCATTCCTTATTTTACCTCATTCTGTCGGATTCATTCCAACCACTTTTCATCATAGTTCAAGATGTAAAAGTAGAATCATTTTGATTTAACTCTTACTTTTTTCTTTTTCATGTTCGATAGAAACAGATCAACGTTATCGCTCCGTGCGTTCACCTCTCTCTATCTTCCCCTACTCTTTATATTTTGTGCGTGTCCTTTTTCTTTCCGTTCTTAATAATGAAAACGGAATGGTCTATTATTTAGCTGATGTGATGACACTCGTATCGCTTGGTCAGAACTAACAATTCAACAAAACCGTTTGAGTATCACTCAAAATATTAATCTACAAAAGTCCGTGAAACTTGTCGAAATCCCCCCCCCCCCTTCAATTTTTATTCTTTTTACAAACTTCAGTGTCATAAGATACTCCCACAAGGCAAATGCCTAATCACCGTAAATAACTTAAGAATATCTTACGAAAAATATCAAGTTACCCCCCCCCCCCCGGTGAGTGGGACAGACCAGAAGTGGGGATTTCCGCAATGACATATGGACTGAGGAGGACTTGTTGTTTTGGTCGCCCATAAAGTCTTGCTTTAAGCAATTGTTTTGGGTAGAAACATAGCTCTGTCCTGCATTAAATAAATCCCTTGTTCATTACCCAACATAACAAATCGGCTGGCCATGTCAAGCCCTAGCACCTGTATGATTACCCCCAACCCTATTGCCCTTATGACAACCCCAACCCCTTTTTATCATATGGGTGCTAGAGGGCGGTGTCCGATGGTCTTCATGTCCTGGGTATGACGTTAAACTCTATCTGATGGTGAGGTTGCAGTTCTGGAAGTTTGGGGAACGTGGAGCACTCCTTCTTCACCATTGCTCCCTGGCCCACTCTGGTCCGGAGTGGTCGTACCTGTTAGGGTCCCATCTATGGGTTAAATAGAAAAACATGAGTTTATAAAAAGAAATTGAGTATCAATTAAGAATTAACTTTATTTCAAAAATGTTGTCGGCATTAAATGAGGTTGATATGCCGTAAAACAAACCAAACCACTTTTTATTTAGTGTTCATTTTTACATAAAAGCCTAACAAGAACACGCAAGAGATTTAGCCTATTTTTTTAAATCATAAACCTATGTAAATAGCTTAAAATACAAATATTTAAAGTATACAAAAATTAATACTACTAGCTTAACATTTGTATTAACAATAATGGAAGAGTTTTAAAACTTTGTAGAACTGATCCATCTAAAATTTTTAGTATAGTTACTTCAGTGAAAAATGTTTTTCGTCGACTATAGATAGTCGAGAAGACTTATATTGCATTGGTAAGACTTCATTTGGAATTTGCTTATGTGGTTTGGAGTCCAAGACTAATCAAGGACAAAACTCGGAGTTCAATCAATTATTAAAAAATCGTATGAAGAAAGACTTTGGAAGACTGACTTACCAAGTTTGGTTTATCGATGTACAAAAGGGATATGATTGAAGTCTACAAATATACACAAGGATTTTAGTCAACGAACTTTGATCTATTAAACATTGCTCAATATAAATACCAGGGTCATAGATTAAAACCTTTAAAAATTTTTTTAAAGCAAATGCAAGACAAAATTATTTTAGTAACAGTGGTGAATACATGGAATAAACTACCATCATCAATAGTAAATGCCCCATCTCTAAACTCGTTTAAGGCAATGTTAGATAATCTGTGGAAAGATTATACATATTCTGTGGAATTAAGATGAATGTTTATAAGGAACAGCTGACAGGTCTCAGACCTAATATACTAGCTGAAAAGATGTTATTTTTTATTGTTAACAACAACGAATCTTTAGAAGGAAGTTATTTGCTAATTTTAGTTGCACCACTTCCGGTCTGTCACATTATGAATACTCACGGGAAGTAACTATTGATATTTTTGTTAGATTTCGTAACAGTTATTTACGGTGGTTATGTTTATGCATAAGCATAGGAATTTGACTTGTGGCACAAGGCAAGAATATGGGTCAATTAGTTAGAATCAAATTCGCTAACAATAGTCTACTTTTTTTAGCTTATAAAGCATTACACAATATAATTATTTACTAGGTTTAGACTAGCGGGGAACAATAGACTTTTAGCTTAAAGCATTACACATATAATTATTTACTAGGCTTAGATTAGCGGATAGACGAGAATTGATTGGATTTAGCACAGTCGGCAGAGAGTTCGGCTAGAAACCACAAGGTTCCTAGTTCGATACCGGTCCTCGCCACTCAGCGTATGAGTAGCACGGGGATCTGTGCGGTAAGTAAAGAGCTGATGGTAGGTGTTGCGCTCCACCTCAGACGCCAAAACAATCTCCTTGGTCTAGCGCTATTGAAAAGGGGATAGACTCCCTCGCTGACTGGCTGATACCGACTTTAGGCCACCCCGACGACTTTACTTTTTACTTATTCACGTGTAGTTATTTACTAAGCTTAGCTTAGATGTGACACAAGACCAGAACTGTGAGCCCCCCCCCCCAGTGAGAATCAAACTCGCTAACAATGGTCTGCGAATCTAGCTTGCTAACCATTACACCACGTGAGGTGCTCCATTACACAATATAAGGTGACAAGGGAAAAACTACGAATTCAACCAACCCTACCCCCACTTAAAAATTGACCTTGTGCCACCACTCGCTCGTGATGGAGGGGCTGTATAAATACCTACTTAAGTGAAAAGGAGAACAAAAATCACTGTTAAATTTTGAAGATATAATATTGAACGGATTCTAAAAACTTCAAATCCATTTTTAATGAAGAAATAGAACGGTTATTTAATATCCCAACGGGTTTTTGTTAAATTTTAAATGGTAATGTATTACAATAATTCAAAATATCTGAAATTCTAATTGCAAAAAATAGCATAGCTTATAAAAAAAACAACCAATAGATAAGTGTAAAAAAAAAAAAAAAAAAATAAAAAAATGGAAAGACATATAGAAAAAAATAAGATATAATGAATAGAAAATAAATTTAAAAGGATACATAAAATAGAAATAAAAATCACCAGTTATACAACAGAATGAACAGATCCTAGCTAACAGCTCCAGACTTACAGAAATCTTCCGACGAAGGGATCTTTGTCTCGAAATATTAAGAATAAAGCGAAGATAACGAACATCATAGTTACTACTTTAATTTTTTTTTTTTTTTTTAGACTTGCATTGTGATAACCACCAACCAATACAATGCTTTAAGCATACTATAAAACTTTTAAAAAATGTGAAAATAAATCCGACCGCCCTGTTAGTGGGGCGTTAGAATGCCCTGACTGCACCTCTGCAGAGGGGTAAGACTCTCCTAATGGGGCCACCTGTTGGCCGTGGGTAGCGACCCGTGATGCTTAAGGATAGAGCCCAGGTGGATGAGCAGTTCATGACTTGCGATACTCCACTTTGGCCCTATCTTGGGCTAGACGGGTGGTCGGAGAGGCCCCTTCCGATCAATCGGTTGGTTACGTCAAACCCTAGCACCTATATGATTTTCTCAACCCTATTGCCCTTATGGCAAGCTCCAACCCCTTTTTATCATATGGGTGCTAGAAGGCAGTGGCTGCGGGTCTACATGTCCTGGGAATGACGCTAAACCCTACCTGATGGTGAGATTCCAGTTTTGGAGGTTTGGGGAATGTGGAGCACCCCTTCATCACCATTGCTCCTTGGTCCACTCTGACCTGGAGTGTTAGTACCTGTTTGGGTCCCATCTATGGGTTAAATAGAAAAACATGAGTTTATAAACAAAATTGTATTATGCATTAAGAATGAATTTGTTTCACAACTTTGTCAGCATTAAATGAACCACCTAGGTTGATATACCACAAAACAAAAACAAACAAATAAATCAGATTTATAAGATATAAACTTTTTTTAAAACTAAACTAAAATAAAAAAAATGAAATAAATCAGATTTTGATAGAATCTGAATTAAACATGCGAAAGTTCGAAGTTTATACCTAAATTAAATCTTCAAAGATTTTAAACTTTTAGAAAAAAACAAAACAATGAATAATTGATCAAATTTCATTCAAAATAAGTGCGTCTTTTTTTTTTTCTTTTTTTTTCTTTTTTTTCTTTTTTTTTTTGTGTGTGTGTGACTAGTTCTGAAATCGGATCCAATTGAAATCGGCAGTATAAAGGCAACTTAAATTTCCAAAGTACTTTCTGTTTTTTTAATGTGCCTCCTTATATTTAATGTGGTTTACTTGGAAGATAAGAATCGAACTTGAAAAACATTTTAATGTAATCTTTAATCGGCAAATTACCATTTTTTAAAAAAAAAACAAAAAAAAAACCCTCACCTGTTGTTGTGAACCTATACATCAACATATGTCCGGTGTTTTGTAAATTCTTAAAATTTTTTTTTTTTTTTTTTTTTTTTTTTTTTTTGTTGCATTTATTTCATTTTTATTTATTTGTGTTGAAATTAGAACTCCATTTACATAGAAAATATTTAACCTTTTTCAGGGCATTTTATAAACTGCTGCTTTCACATCGGCGGCTTTTGATATTTTATTATATACGTGTGTGTGTGTTTGTTGTTGCTCCAACTTCACCGGCCGCCATATTTAATTTCAGCGCCATTAACTTACTGGAATCTCGGGTTGCACGACATTTTTCACTTTTCCCCCCTATATTAGCTTGCAGCGAACATGGCAAGTAAAAACTAGTTCCAGTGTTGTATAAAGTTTTTTTTTCTTTCTTTTTAACTGCACATGGTGACCTTTTTTATGCTTGGTTGCTTTCGCTTTTTTCGAGAGAGGGGGGGAGTAGGTGACTACTGCGCAGTTGTCTAGACGCAGCGAGACATAAATAGACCCGTATATTAAACAAAACACTTTGTGTAATTTACTTGCTCTGATGCAGCTAAGAAACTTGACTAAGCTGTTGTTGTTGTTGAACAGGCGACAGGACTACAGCTTCACGTGATATTAAAACCTTTTTGCCCCCCCCTCTCTCAAATGCATGTGGCTTGTATACAGAACTTAAGTACCTGCTTTTACCCTTAAATTACATATTTTTCACTAATCATAACTTCAGTATCATATTATTGGTGAAAGTGTGTGTGTGTGGGGGTTCGTTCCTCAAGATAATCATTCTTTGTCTAATGGTTTTAACACACATTTCTCGGGAGTTTCCGTGGCGTAGTGATTAACGTGCTGGACTGCGACCTTGTAAGCGAGTTCGAACTCCAGTGCGTGGTATTACGTGCACATTGACAAATAACCTTGGGAAAGGTATAAACATTAACCCCAGCTATAGGTTTAATATTACCACTACTATTCTTCTACAACGATGGTCTCATCTATGGGTTAAATAGAAAACATGAGTTTATAAACAAAATTGTATTATCCATTAAAAATGAAATTATTTCACAACTTTGTCAGCATTAAACATTCTTGATTACCAATAGAAGTATTCGGCATAAAATAACCCAAGGGGTTGACATGCCGTAAAACCCAACCAAGCAAACCAAACCACCCCCTGTTTCTCTCCTCTCACCCCCTGTTTCTCTTAAGTGATATGTTTAACTTCAGAATGCATGTGGAATAGTATGTAGGTTTCATGACTTGCCTTTCTCTTATTGGTCGGGCTGAGAACTTTTCGGCACTCCTCCATACATTTCTTTGAACTAATCAAAAAGTTCACATTTGATCACATTTTGCTCTCCTTTTAGTATTTGATAAAAGTGAAATATTTAGTCCTGAATTGCAACTGTGCTGTCAGCCTGGACACCGACTGCACCTCTTCAGACTCCCCCCCCCCAATAGGGCCACGTGTTGTCGGCATTAAATAACCCACTGAGGTTGATATGCTCCAAACCAAACCAAATCCTCATGAATTTCTTGAAACTATTCCAAAAGTTCACAAGATCCGATGAAGTTTTGCTCTCCTTTTTTTGTATTTGATAAAAGTGAAATATTTACAGTCCTGAATTGCAACTTCTCGATTTAAAGGGAAAGGGCTGGGTTTATTGCCCAGTGCCAGAGGCGCCCCCTTGAGGGGAATGCCGACGGGATCAACGCATTTTTTGCACCCGCTACCCATGAGCTTCGGTTCGTGAGTGGTCCACCTTATTAGAGCCCTGTGACTAACCTGTACACGTGGTAAATATCCAGTATCAGTCCGGAATTGCTACTCAAAAACTCGCGTGAATTTTTTTTTTTTTTTTTTTTTTTTTTAGACCTGAAAAAATTAACAGATATTCAAACGGTTATCAAGAGTTCAGCTCTAAAAACAATATATAGATATAGATAGATATTTTTGGTTTCTATTCATAAGTTCGGTCTTTTATCTCGTATATACTGTAATTAGAAAACTATAAGACCAACTTGAAAAAAAAGTTATGCCCCCCAACATAAGGGGGGGGGGGTTAAAAATTAAGTGACCTGAAAAAAAATGAGAATTTTGAAAGAAAATAAATGCATTATAAAGATCATTGAGAAATACTGAATTTCATTAAAATCCGATAATTCCCTCATTTTCGGGGGCTAAAGTCATTTTGTCAAAAACGCATTTAGGGCTCATTTTGTCAGTCCCTAATAGATATATAGATAGTTACATTCATAGCTTTAGTGAGTGGATGAATGTGTAGTTACATATTGTGTACATAAACAAGTACACAGTACTTCTTGGGTACTCAGATATTCATTTGCATAGATGATGTTTAGCCGATATAAATATGGCCGATCTGTTGGTAAGTCTCGGAAAGATCCTTTTTATTTCTAGATAAAGCATTGACAACCATTATTCATCTTTTTTTTTTTTTTTATTTTTTTTTTTTTTTTTTTTTTTTTCGCTTTTAAGTTTAAAAAAAAATGTAGCTCATAAGTCCTCGTTCTGATGGCGAGGAATGACATGGGTTAGAAATTAAAGATAAAAAATACTCCAGTTGAAACTCGAACTCGTGTCACCTTTGTCTCAAATAAGTCTAAAGACATCAGTTGCCCTATTTAGTGAGTTACAAAGAACTATTAATTTTACGGTTGTTATCATCTTTTAACCTTCTGGTTAAAAATGAGATCGTCCAAGGTGAAATGTAAATACCGATTATCTTGTTTTGCTTGTCCGCTGAATTATTTTTTTATGACTGTCGTCACTTCGGATAAATAATGGACCATTCCGTTTCTATTATAAAGAAAAAGGAATGCTAAACAGAAAAATATAAGAGTAAGGGAAAGATAGAGGGTATAATGGCGCGGAAGTGATGACGCTAATCTGTTTCATTCAAACATAATATGAAAAAGAGTGAGATATTTAAATCAAGATAATACTTTTTACGTATTGAACTATTTTGCAATAGCTGCTATATAAACTGTAGAGGCCTTGTTGTAGAGGTTCGCAAAGAATATTAAATGACGAATAATATGACAGTTTAGGTAGAAAATACGGAGAAATGATAAAACTACCTATGATTATAGAATAACAAATTTATTCAGAGAATAAATTTGCAATATATGTGAAATGTTCGAAAGGAATAGTGTAGATATATGTGTAATGTAAAAGTTCGTATGTTAAGTTTGGAAAAGTTCGTTTATATGTGGACAGAAATGAGAATAAAGTTTGTATATACGACCTGTTGAAACGGATTCTTAATGTAGGTAGAACGAAGTCCTTCCCATCTATGGGTTAAATAGAAAAATGTATTTATAAAAAAATTGTATTATCCATTAAGAATTGATTTATTTCAAAACTTTATCGGCATTAAATGACCCACTGAGGTTGATATGCCGTAAAACAAACCAAACCAACTCTTATATCCGAGAAATGAAATATCAGGAACATTTTATGGAGATTCGATGTCTGTCTGTAACCGAAACTACGCCACTGCTTACGTTACAATATCCTCAGAAAATGCCTAAGTTTGTCAATGAGTATTTGATTTATAGTCAGTCATTAATACATACAATAAATCTTATCTATTAATGACGTTTTTATGAAAATCGGAGTAATATTTGCCTCAAAACAGACCAAGTTATTTGTGTGTTTAAAATCTTGCTAAGTTATATATCACTAAGAAATAAAGGTTTACATAATATATGGTTAATTTGCATACTGGTTTTAACAAAACCAGCTTTGATAAATACTTGGTGTTATTGATCTAATATTGTTTTATTCTCCAACGTATTAAAATCAACCCTATAAATAATTTTTATATTGAAACCAATTAAAATAATTTAAATAAATCTTTTTACATGCGTTCTTATTTAATTTCGTTAGTTTTTCTAATTTAATATCTTTCATTACATTAAATTGAATACCTGTGCATGGAGGGTGAATATACTTGCTAGTTTAATTACTTTTAAATTTAAAATGTTATTTTCCAGGTTGATGGAACGAGTTAGCAGCACAGCCGGAAATAAAACTCAGATTTATTCCTCATCCGATGAAGATAAAAAATGGCGGAACATCTGCAAACTGTCTTCTGCTCAAGACAAGGACACGATATTAAGAGCCGGACCCCATTCAAGTTTAGCTCATAGTCTGGTACTGGCGGCTGTAAGCCCTTATATAGAAGCAATGTTCAGATTTGATGGTTACAAGACAAAGAAAGTTGTGGATTTATCTACAATACTGGAGAGTGAATTCACTTTCAAACGAATCATCTCTTACTTTTATAGTCAGTGGATCAACTTGAACGATGATCTGGTGTTAGAGATTCTCAACGTGTCGGCCTTTTTGATGTGTGAAAAACTTATGTTCAAATGTTCGGAGTATCTCCTGAAACGTCTCACAGCCGAGAACTGTTTCAGGACTTGGATTCTTGCCGAATTGTATAATTTTCCACATTTAGCTTTAGTCTGTCGAGATTTTCTGCGAGAATTAATTCCCAGCGTGACGGAATACATCAACGTAGAAAAGATTCCAGAATGGTTTTTGGATATCTTGTTGGAGTCGATGGGGTCTGAGCTGAGCAGTTCGAGTTTCAACATGATAGTTCAACTCCAGAAAATGCTTCCGGACGACTCCAAACAATTAAATATCATATCAAAATTATTGCTGAGTTCTTATTTTAATGAAGATACATGCTTCAGCATAACATGGCCCAAGAGCACAAAACAAACACCCCTTGTAAGAGAATTGGGTTTCATAGACTGTGGAAGAAAAACAGATCCTCCCAGACATACAGTTGTGATGGTCAGAGAAGAGGGTGATCCGTCTATAGCTTTATTCTGCTCAATAGGAAAATGTTGGACGTCCATAAATATTTCTCAGGATTACGGGTCGATTATTGGTGTGGTAAATCAGGCTTATTTGGCATTCCAGTGTCCAACAACTCATAAGGTGACACTTTACCATTTACCAAGTGCAAAAATCATTCATATCAAGAATATGTTTCCTAAGTATCTACGCTGGATGGAATCCTACCACCCGTCGCGAGCCTATTTTGTCAGCGGTGGAAGACTATATATTGCCTTCTCTACTCGTAACCTGATCGAGAGTACAGTTTTACTGAACGTGTTCTCCTACTGCATTTTTGGCAGGAAATGGAAATTCTGCTTCCAAACTAGCGTCCCAGGGACGTGGAACATGTGTAACATCCACGCTTTGACCACAGAATACGATGCTGTTTATATAATCATGCATGCTTACTACGTAACCGCGTCGCACAACACCAACTTTGGAAATAACTTGCTGCCGGCGACTAATTTTAAGTCTTTTATATTTACCATCGATCTTACTAAACGAAAGGTGAAACACTTTAATTGTATTAATAGAAAACACATCAACAAGCCGGTCTTCATACTAAACAACAAGGAATACATACTCCTAGATCACAAACTTCACCAATCTAAAGAGAAACCCCTTACTTGGAATGGTCGCTTTCAGGAGAACAATACAGGGGACGAAATCTGCTACAATGTTCCTTTGTCAACCACCCCGGTTGCCCGCCTGAAACTGACTGATATTTTTAGCATCTTTTGCGTCACCCACATGTTTATGTCGAGCGACAGTCTGGTCATAGCTCAACACAGGGCACCTACAGTTCTGTGGGTCTTTCATTTTAATTTGCTCACTCGGAAACTAATTATGCTACCACCAGTTCCTGTAAATGCAACGAACAGAAATATTCAGGTTTCATCTTTCTATTCTTCCGTTCCACTTAGCTCCATACTGAAGAAAACAGTTAAAACCATCGTTCGTGATAAGTGTTATTTTAAGGATATGTATTTTGATGATTGTCCTGCTTCTCCTTCAACGGAAATTGGTGCAACGTAAGAACTGTTAAATGACTTAATTTACAAGAATATTGGGCAAAACAAAAATACTTAAAAACATACTAGACTTGCTGAGTCTTCAACTCTTCGTCTACCTTGATACATATTTAGATGTTTATACGAGAAGGAAAAAAAAGACGATGGTTGCGAACTGTTCAAGGAAATGGTGGATATATTTTTAATTCTATTTATTTTTTTAAATACCTTTCTATCCTTATCAGTTAAGCAGATGGCAAGAATATAGTAGCTGGTACTTCAGTGATCTGGGGTCTGTCAGACTCCGGGAGGGGGGGATATGCATATGCAAATTTCTGCACTCCGCCCTGGAGAAGCGATACAAGGAGAAGTGGGTGTTAAAGGGCAGCTTTTAAAGATTTATTCAACTTGGATTTTTAAAAATAAAAATAGGGACTTATTGCTCGTTAAGTACAGAGAATTTTCTCAAGACTTTTTTTTCCAATTCGTCCAATTAGCTGGTACTTCAGCGATCTGAGGTCTGTGTCAGACTCGACAAAAATTCTGGGGAAATATGCATATGCAAATTTCCATCTCTTTGCCCTCTCTCCCGGAGAAGAAATACAAAGATAAGGCCAGCTTTTAAGGATTTATTCAACTTTGATAAAAAAAAACAACAAAAAAATAAAACCCAGACAAAACAAGGACTTATTGTTCGTTTGGTACCAAGAATTCTCAAGAGCTCCCCCCTCATACACAATTCGTCCAGGAACGCAGTCGAAACGTTCTGTTCATGAGTAATAATAAAAAAAAAAAAAAAAAAAAAAAAAATGAAAAATATTTCTTATTTTATTATTGAATGATATCAAGTAAAACAACAAAATACTTGTAACCATGATTTTTATTTTAACCGAGCAAAATTATAACAAGTATATTTATTTAAAATTTTGTATAAATTAAAATCTGTATTTAGTTTTTAATTTCTAGTCTTTTGTCAAAACTGGTAGTTTCTCGAATTGGTAACAATTTTATGGTGAAAGATAAACCAAGAAATAGTTTTTATTTATTCTTTTGCATTTAGTTGCGTAAACTGTGAGAAAAGAAGTTTATCAACTGATGTCACAAAGTAGTGTAACAAAAATAAAATAAAAAGTAAATAGTGCGTAATTAACGACTAAAAATGACTTAAAGGATTAAATCTCCTTTGTTTGGAGGCGTGTGGTGTAATGGTTACCGTTACTGGAAATGGACATAGCGAGACGAGTTCATATCCTGGACGGGGCTGTTTGCATTTCACATTGTGCTAATACCGTTGGGAAATGTAAATCTAACTACTCTCTCAATCTATGGGTAAATAGTAGGGCTGACTGGGCTCTTTAAATTTGGTATGGCAACCGGTCTGGGGAAAAATAAATCTCTGAATTCAAACCAAAAGGGTTCTCTTTTTGCAAGTCAAAACTAATCTCCTCCTCCTCCTCCTATCACCTAAATATCAGAATATTTAATCACACGCTCTCTATCTATCTCTATCATATTGAGTGGCAGTTTTTCTTTTTTTTTTCTTTTACTTCAAACAAGCGTTCAATTCTGATCACATTTTAAAGATGAATAGCCTTTAAAAAAAAAACAAAAAAAACAATATGTGATATGATTTTATAAGAACAAAATTTGTATAAATATTTACTATCACTATCCTAAAAGAATACATTTTTACTTTTATATATGGAGGGTTTCATACGTGCTGGCTTCTCAGATAAGCAGTTTTCTCCAAAGAAATCTAAATTTATAGATATATTTTCATTTAACATATATAATCAATGAAGATATTTATTAATTTTTAAACTAAATAATAAATGAAATTAAAAAAAAAAAAAAATTATAGGTGAAATATGTCGGCAAAGTTTTTTTTTTTTTTTTTTTTCTTCGCATACATTTCTTGATATAATGTCTATTTTTCTCTTAAGTAGTCAATTGTCTGTTTAATAGACATTTTGCTACTTTTTCAAATCTTAGATGGATAACTTTTCAAAATTTGTGAACAATCTATTGACTGGTGACACCGAAGAGCACCTTACAGTAATTAAGCAGAATTTCTTTAAACCGAATTTTATAAACTTCACGTCATGAACACATTTCATTAAATCGAAGTGAAGGCAGACATATTGCAAACTCAGTATACACAAAATACATTTTGATCACATAACGCAGATCAAATACAGAGAGAATTTATATTTGGATTATTCCGACTATTGTCCTTATCTTTATCTACACAAATTTTCGTTTGATGTGCCTTCTGGCCTTCTTCAGGTATTTCTTGTCGGAATCGGGAACATTCTCTTCGAACTCGGGAGCTTTCGAATAGAACTCTTTATTCAATCCACGGCAGTAGATTGTTCTCATTCCATTAACCATGACCGGGTACGGGTGTTAAGCTGTGTTTATTCTGTTGCTTTTGGCCAGGATTGAACCTGCAGCCCAGAGATAACTGTCACTTAGAACTGTATTAACCCAATTCCCATATCCGTTGTACCATGTGTTGGGGTTCGAAGAGAATGTTCCGAGTCCAAAAAATATTCGAAGACCGGAGGTCATATCGGCCGAAACTTTGTGTAGATAACAATGAGGACAATAGTCCGAATATTACAAATCATCACGCCTCCTCTCAAAAATTTAAAAAAAAAAAAAAAAAAAAAAAAAAAAAAAAAAATCCGAGAGAATTTCTTTGAAATTGAAAAGTGAAATTCTGTGCACTGGTCCGGCACAAATCTCTCAATGTTTAAAAGTTTATTTTTTCAATGAAACTGAAAACGTCTACAATGTCTCCATTTTTATGGGAATATTTAAAAAAAAAATCATAGCTTCCAAAATATTGAGAGCACAAAAACATTCAGTAAACACCCTCTTGGATTTCATTGTTCTCTATCGGTGCACAGATATTATTCTGGTGAGAAAATACATTTTAAAATTAATGTGATATCACCATCTACGTATATATATATAAATACGATAGTACCTACCTACGTGTGTCGCATTCTGTCGTCACCTGAGATAAATAATGGACTGTTCCATTACAAGGAACGCGAATCAATGAGAAAACGTCAACTACTTCACGAATGTTTACATAAAGAGTTGGAAATTTTCAAATTGTTACTAATGCACAATAGCGCGCAAGATATATTAGATTACGTATAAAAAACATTGCATTTCCTTACATTTCACGGAAATATCCGAAACCTTTGAGACGCTAGGGTTAGGCTACCTCGGGAGTTTCCGATTCTAATATCTGCTGCGCGGTATTCTGCATTTGTACCGAATCGCAATTTACGTATAAATAGCATTAGATGTCGACTTTCAGAGTTTTGCTAAAAAAAATTTCTTTTTTCTAAAAGGCTAGAAAAAGTTATAAAATGAATTTCTCTCGTTTGATTTTCTTTCTTTCCGTAGAAGAGTGTAGATTTGGAGACTTAAAATATCATAAGCAATTATGCATAGAGATGTCCAAAATGTAAAAAAAAAAAAAATTCAAATTTTTTTTTGTAAGCCGACAATGGGTTTTAATAAAATGTCTTCAAAAAATTATCTAAGATTTGATATCCATGAAATAAATGAATTGAAAAATGATGAAACCTCGGAATAACAACGAAACATTCCGCAAAAAAAAAAAAAAAAAACAAACTTGAAAGTGGGGAAAAAAAAAAAGTTGGAAATTATTAAATACAAACAAATCAGGGATCTGTGCGGTAAAGTAAGGAGCTGATGGTAAGTGTGGCGATCCACCTCAGACGCTAAAACAATCTTGTTGGTCTAGTGCGAGCGAAAAGGGGATAGACTCCCTCGCTGATTGGCTGATACCAACTTTAGACCAATCCGACGACTCTTACATTCTGTGTATGTGTGCGTATAGTTGGCACTGTTGTGGTCGCGTGATCAAATAGTGAGCCTGATCACACCATTTTGCTTGCTGTCTTTACAGTGTGAGTAGAGCCACCCCACTAGCAGTATGCACCAACGAAGTGGATTCAATTTCTCTGGTTGGAATGGGCTGAAATTCATTGAAGGCTTTTAGCACAATAGGAGGACAGTGCACTACTGTGTAGAAATGTGAATGTGTGAAGAGAGGAATTTAAAAGTGACCAGACTAGTATTATTGTCATCATCTATGAGGTATCTTGTTCTCTGCAGATTAGGCATGGTTCTGATTATCAAACCATCATGATGAGCTTGGTTTCCTAAGAGGAATTACGGGTTTAAAGCGGGGGCTCTTAAATCTCCCAGTTGTAGGCAAATTGCTCGGACAAGACAAACACACAATGGAAATTTAATACATGTATTGACAAATACAAGAACTTGTTGCAAATTTTACTGGTATTTGCTACAGGACTTATCTGTGAGGTTAAATACTTGGTGATAACAGGGGTGTTTTGGTCGCTGGCTGGAATGTTGTTAAGACGCTTCGTCAGGTCGTTTCTCGTTCTTCATCCTTCTGTTAGTATGCTATTGCATCAGCCTTAGAACGTTTGCTGATACAACGCCTTTGGAAGTTTGCTGGTTATGGGCGAGGTTGCTGGAGGCGCTTATTTCCACGTCCTTCCCTGGTAACTGTTCTGTGATAAGTAAAGTCTAGAGATCGCTTATTTTTGCGACTTCTCTCAGTGACTGCTCCGTGATAAGTGAGGTTTGGTTTGATTCTCGCGCCAACCTTCTGTTGGCGATTTTCCCCCTAGCGGCAGGGGAAGATAATTCTCTGTTGAATTTACGATATTCCATAATCTTCCTTATATATAATGTGATCATCAGTTTTAACTGGTAGGTTTATCGTTAGAGTGACATAAGGTCTTCAGGACAATTCGAAATATTTTACTTGATTTTAACAACGATTAGATTGAAGGAAAAATACTTTAGAAAAGTTTAAAAAACAAAACCCTGCTCATCATATCAACGATAGTATAAACGGCTATTTTATTAATATTTCCCACGTCGTAATTGGATATTTTTTCTCGCGAATAATAAAAAAAAAAACCCAAGATAATTGTTATAATTTCCTCGTTCTTGCTTAAACATAATAAAGAACAGGAAGGAAGGGAACTATTAGTTTTGGTGTATCTTATCTTTATGGTATTTTTTTTTTTTTTGTTTTTGTAGCGGTTCGTATTATTCATTAAATTGTGCGTAGCAAAATGAGTGTTACACATTTTATGCACGCGATTTTAGGCTTAAAATATTATTGAAATATTCTTTCTTCTCTGATCTCAAATTCCCCCAGTGACTGCTCCGTGATAAGTGACATTTGATTTGATTCTCGCGCCAACCTCCTGTTGGCGATTTTCCCCCTAGCGGCAGGGGAAGATAATTCTCTGTTGAATTTCCGACATTCCATAATGTGTGGATAATTTTAAATCTTCCTTATATATCATGTGATCATCAGTTCTAACTGGTAGGTTTATCGTTAGAGTCTGAGTGACATAAGGTCACCAGGACAATTCGAAATATTTTACTTAATTTCAACAATGCTAGTGTCTCGATTCTTTCTCGGATCTCAAATTCCCCCAGTCTCCTTTCCAAAACTCTTGAGACCGTTCTAAGCGCTTCAACTACAATAGGTGTCAATTTCATGTTCCACGGATTTTTTTCAGCTCTCTGGCAAGATCCAAGTATTTGTGTTGTATATTGTACAAACGGAAATAGGAATTTCTGGTTAAATTAAACAAACAAAAGACGAAAAAAAAAGTTACAAAGGACTTTTTTTTCCCGGTAGAGGTGAACAAAGAAGTTAAAAAACGAAAGCGAGGCTTTCCGGTTAATGAAGCAGGAAGAGGATAAAGAAATATATAGCAGAGGTTCGTTATCAGATCAAAAGATAAAGATGCATAGGAGTGTTTATGAATATAAAGGGCCTGAGGGTTCGAGCCGTCAGTCAGACAGGAAACAGAGCACAAGGAGCGACCGTCGACATCGCTGCCAGTGGGCAGTGAGGATCGTCCACCCCTTTACCTCAACATGGCCAGACCATCCCAGCAGCAGTAGTAGTCATCGTCAACCCTTGGGGATTCCTATTGTCACGCCGCCCACCACGTACAGCCGAGAAGATAGTCAAAACTCCTACTATAGCCATGCGTCGTAGATTTCATTAAGCGACTACTAACATACATCGCTTTGGGTACAGTGAAAACCCCAGTACTAACGTACACGATTTAGAGCAGCGTGAATTAGAAGCCACTACGCAACATATAGAATTTGATGCCAGTGCAAGATTCAAAGGTTATGACAAAGTCATAACTCGTTGCAACGCAAACAAAGGTTGAGGGACAACACATTTTATATACAGCACAGAATAAACAGGGTACATAATACATAGAGGTGTACATAAACATACATAAGTAATATAAAGTTACATGTAAAAGGGATAAACATAAAAGCAACAGACATGAGACTAAGAATAGTCCATGCTGTATAAATCACTTACAGTGACAAGTCCCGGCATTGAGGGCCGAAGCCCCAACGAGAAGGGGGTAGACCAGAGCCTAGCCCATAGTGTCTTGTAGGTCGAGCAGCAGGGAAAGAGGCAGAGAAGTTCAAATCAGCCGCTTAAGTACACAAGGGCCCTAGTGGGAACCAGCGCAATAACGGGCAGACAACTCTCCAGGCAAATACGAAAATAACCCCACACCAGTATGCAACATTTGTCTCCTTCTTTATTACTTACATTTTTTTACTCCGTGGTCCGCTGAGACAAGATTTTTCTTTTCCTTTTTCTTTTTCATAGTTAAGATTATTCGTAGTAAACAAAACTCCTGCCATGTTGATAAAATGTGCAGTTCAAGGATGGGCGCTCTATTTATGTCTGTAAAACGCAGTGATTAGTATCTAATGTGCTTAAAAATGTTGCTTGGTAACTTGCGAACTGGTCAGAAAAGTAGGCGTAACAAAACCTGAGGTCGTTTGATTGGTTTCTCTTCAGACAATAAGGCTGTCTTTGTCTCAAAATAAATTCGCTTTATTCTTCTACACAGCTTCTCTCTTACGGCAATGTTGTTTTATTTTTTAAATCTATTTATTTATTCAAAATTCTTTTTAATGAGATATGATAAAATTGGAATCATTTTATAAGTAGATATATTTTTTATGATAGGAATGAATAGCGGTAAAAATCAACCACTTCTAAAGTAACAAAAATATAGACCATATGACCTTAAGGCACCCCTTCTGCGATCTCGACTCGTAGGGACACTTTTCTCATTTACACCGTAAAAATCTGGTTGTTTGTTTAGGGTTAGTTTTATAATTTTATAAAAATAATTTTATTAAAAAAAAAATCTAAAAATCGTCTATATATATTTACCAACCCCTCCGCACGAGCAGGATGTAACACAAGGTCAATTTCTTAAGTGAAGTTTAACAGATTTGAATTCAGAGTTTTCCTTAACCTCGGTTAAAGAGTCCAGTCTGTCCTATTTACCCATAGCTGGAGGGAGAGTAGAATGCATTAAAGCTAAGTGAAATGCAATTACCACGTCTTAAAACAAAATCGTCTTTAAACAATTAACCGGATTTTGACGGTGTAAATGGAAAAAATGTCCCCACGAATCGAAATCGCAAAAGGGTCATATGGTCGAAAAATACTATGAAACGAATGGTCATTGTGGCATTAAAAAACAAAACAACAACAAAAAAACAAAAAAACTATCCTATCTTACTAGTTGTTGGCATAATTCCGTCTGCTAAAGACGATGGCGTAGTGTCCAATTTTTAAAAATCATTTACATCTGCAAGAGTGGCTGAACAGTCCTATTTTTTTAATGGCGATCTCTGGTGCAGTGACTGCAAACAAACAGTGATGTTTGCTGGAGTTGTTGTCACTCCTTCCTTCTGGCTCTCTCTCTTCCGTAGCGCCCCACTGGACCGGTAAAGTACAAATAACAGCGTCGATCCCAGGGGGCTATCCTCTCAGGCAATACCTGCCCCCAAGGGGACAGGGCTGGGTTTATTGCCCAGCGCCTGAGGCGCCCCTTGAGGAGGAATGCCGAGGGGGCTCGTCGCAATTTTTGTTCTTTCCCACCCATGAGCTTCGGCTTGTGGGTGGGCCCACTTTAAAACGAGGCCTTGTGCCCAGCCCAAACAAGTGGGGTATGAGGCAAATAGCCTCTCTTCCGTAGCGGCTTCTTTCCTCTCTTTTTCACTCCTTTTCACGTCTTGTTTGACAAGGAGGCGCCAGGCTGCTCTCACTAGTTACAATGTACGTACAAATATCTACGAGTGTTAAAAAATTAAAAAAAAACAATTGAATACCCAATAAGAATGAATAAAACAGAAACGTATTCAGCATAAATTTTTTATAGTAAAAATCATTGTTCAATGCATTTTTATAGTAAAAATCATTTCCAATGCATTTTTATAGTAAAAATCATTTCCAATGCATTTTCATAGTAAAAATCATTGTCCAATGCATTTTTATAGTAAAAATCATTTCTAGTTACAATGTACGTAAAATATCTACGAGAGTTATCCCAAAAGTAAGGTCTTCAAAGCACTGGTGACGTTGGGAAACTGTTCGTGTGGCTATTGGCAATACTTATTTGCTGTGCCTGCCCCTGTGCATGTGTCGCTGCAACGCCAGTCTTGGTTTGGCAGTTGTTTTGATGGAGCTCCCGACTGACGCTACCACCAAATTTTAAATTTGCGTAGTTATTCGGTTTTTGAACGCAAAAAGGCATTAAATCGATTGAGATTCATCGCCAATTAACGTTCGCTAATGGTGTAGGGAGTTTGCAACGACGAGATTCAGCGCATTCTTAACAACACAGCGATGAGCCGATATGAGATGAGCATACAAAAATTGCCACAGCACCTACACAAGTGCATCGACCAAAATGGCGATTATGTAGAAAAATAAATACATGTTCAAACTTTAAAATGGTGTTAACATTATTGAAAATGAACAATGAACGTTTCTGTGATTTCTAAATATTTTTGAGACTTTAGCTTTGGGAGTCCATTGCGTCTTATGACATGTCTTCTGATGCACATTATGCATCCATTTCATGGTTTTAAGTAAGGCAATAGGAAGTTATTTCTGATGGAGCTCCCGATTGTTACATAATTCATGGGCAGCTTATAAATTATGTACATACTGTAGTAAGATATTTTGAATCGGGGTTCGTTAGATTCAGAATAACGGGGATCCAGTGGAAAGTTACCTCGACGGTTAGTAACGGGTCATAACTTTTTTTTACTTGACCCCTTGAATAACGCGTCATTAGAAGCGTGGGGGATTAGTTTTAAGTTTTAGATTAGGTGCGACTAGTTACTGGCTGAGAGCAGACGTGTTGTCGCCCTTGTTACATAATTATTAGATCCTGATATTTATGTACAGTAGTGTAGAAACCAAAATAGCTGTTATTAGTTCAGCCAGCGGCCTTGAAGGATTGAATGACAAGGCTTGACCTCAGTCCTGATCCTTTCCGGAGGATACCGTGAGAATCGGTGGAGAAGACCCTCTTCCGGTTTAGATTAGAAAGAGATTTTTAGTGAGATCGGCCAACACCACGACGGTGGTAAGTCGTGTTATGCACGGTGCCGACTCAATCTGCGCAGGTAGTCTGGTTGGGGATTTCAGAATAAAATATGATCTAAGTTAAATCGAAGTCTTGTGTTATTATCTAAAAACTACCAATGACACAGGGCTTCTGATAAAGAGAAATCCCCAATGGAAGGCCAGACACGAAGTCCCCAAGACGAAGTCCAGACGCTAGAAGAGACGCTAGAAGAATAAAGTAAGGAAAGGGAGTATACAACAGCCCTGGGAATCGTTTGAATATGGGCTGGGTTGTTTTAAATAAAAGACAACTTAACAAGACTTGTTGTTTTTCTTTATTAAAACAAGAAATGAGCAGTCCGAAGAAATAAACCCAAGGAAACAACCCATTGGATCAAACCGAGAAGTCGACCCTGAACTATATATATTTACCAACCCCTCCGCACGAGCATGATGCGACACAAGGTCAATTTCTTAAGTGGAGTTTAACAGGTTTGAATTCAGAGTTTTCCTTCTCCTAGACCGGTTGCCTAACCACGGTTAAAGAGTCCCAGTCTGTCCTACTATTTACCCATAGATGGAGGGAGAATAGAATTCATACCTTTCCCAAGGGTATTAGCGCTAAGTGAAATGCAATTACCACGTCCAGGATTTGAACTCGGGGCGACGAGTTCATTTCCCATGACTTTGACCATTACACCATGCGCTTCCATAAAAATATATGGCAGCTGAGTTAACAAGTAAAAACTTCATCATCTCATCTCGCATGTGGTTCCAATGCGGATACTCTAACGACTGAACTGAACCGGTCCAAGTCTGAGATATTAGTACATTATATACCCGAGATATGTTAACGGGTATACAAAACGATTAACGATACCACCAAGTGTGAAGTTCGTGCAATTATTCGGCTTTTGAACTCAAAAGGCATTAAACCGACTGAAATTCTTCGTCAATTAACGTAAGTTTATGGCGAGTCGTGTATGGATGTCAAAAGCGTCCGTAAGTCGTGTAGGGAGTGTTAAGTAACTGGCCGCCATCCTTGGCCAGTTCTAAAGAACTTAAAGTAAATAAGTAAGTAATTCCTGTGATATAGAATCCTTTGGTAAGTCAATAAGTCCTGTGATATAGAATCCTTTGGTAAAAAGCGATTATGCAGAAAAATAGATACGTTGAAGCCTTTAAAATGTTGTAATCATCATTGACAATAAACGTTTCTTTGATTTCTAAATATTTTCGAGAACTTACCTTTGGATTTTCCTCGTACATGCAAAATGGTATATAATTTGCAACTTTAAGTGACTTTTTCTTCCTTGCTAGAAACAAGTACGAATTTGAAAAGTCCGTCCCGGTATTAGTTTGTTTGTTTCTTTGTTTGTTTTGTTTTACGGCATATCAACCTCGGTAGGACATTTAATGCGGGCAAAGTTTTTAAATAAATTCATTCTTAATGGATACTCAATTTTTTTAATAACCACATTTTCTATTTAACCCATAGATGGGACCCTGACAGGTACTACCACTCCGGGCCAGAGTTGACCAGGGAGCAATGGTAATGAAGGGTGCTCCACAATCTCGAGAACTAGAACCTCACCATCAGATAGTTTAACGTCATAACCAGGACATTCCGGTATTAGTATCATTTAATAACACAGAGACAAATAAGTCTTTTGTTAAAAGCTGTGAGCTAAAATAACTTTTTTTAAAACGATTATCTAACATAATTACATTTTAATTGAACTAGCAAATATATGCACCCTCCGTAGGGTGCAAGTATTTAAGTTTTAATATAATAAAATATCATATTAAATTATAAAGGCTAATGAAACTGAATAAGTATTCAGATAAAAATATTTGGAACAGAGGGGTATGATTGAAAAATAGAACAACTTTGAAACTAACTCTTCCATCATTTTCCATTACTCCCGTCTTTCATTGGTACATTTTCCTAATTTAACTATTTAGTTAAAATAGGAAGTAAAGAATAATATTACAGTTATTTCTTCTTGTTAATGGATTTCTTTTAAGATTTATCCCCGAGATTTTTGCTCATATTCATTAATATAAAACCAAACAATTAGAAATCAATAATACTAAGCATATATTTATTAAAATCAAATTTTTAAGATCAATATGCAAATTAGCCTTCCCGTTCACACTGTAAACCGCTATTTTGTTGTATATATAAATACAATTGCATGTTATTAGTATGTAGATATGGTCAACAGTCTTAATGATGTAAAACAATTTTATTAATAATTGAGGTTTAAATAAAAATAAAATCATGGAGAATGTGATGTAAATAACAAAGGGAATTGTGACTTGTATAGTAATATAGTTTCGGTTACAGACAGACAAACCCACAATCTCCATTATAATAAGAAGATATGCAACACAGTCAGAAATCTTAACTGTTCTTAGTTCATTCTAATATAGAATACGGAACTGATGCCCTATTGGTTATTAGATATCTATTTCGGCAATTGTTTGGTTTTATGGCATATAAAACTTTGTGGGTCATTTAATGCCAAATCTCTTTGCCCCCCCCCCTCTGTATGATTTATAAGCGAATATCTTAAGTATTTTGTTTATCAAGTAAGTTGGCTGGTTAGTTGGTTGGATTTTAAGGTATGTCAACCCGTAAGATCGGTATAAAACATTATATTGATAAATGGTGCCAGAACACAAGTGATGCCCGCATGGCATCATTAGATCACGAGCCTGAAACGAAGGTGATATTCTGGGGTTCCGTCTTATGAAAAATGCGACCGTAGAGAGTTAACCCCCCCCCTAAAAAAAACACAAAACAATGTAAGTGGAATTATGTACACACACAGAACCCTGAATTGTTGAAATCAAAATTTGTAATCATGTATACACACATTAAGGTAGGTCGATTTTGATACCACCACTAGGTTCAAATGGAGAAAGTTGCTAATTAACATCAAGAATAATTGTACCAAATATTTTTCGATAAAACTTTACCAATGTTTGAGCAAACGCATTTAAATACATCTAAAGAGAGAACAAAGCTAGGTGCTCTTCCAATATGGGATCTACCGAAGGTTTGGGATCTACTATTGATCTACTATTCATGGCATGTGATCTACTAGGAAAAAAGAAGACAGGGTTAGGGTTAGGTTTAGGGTTAGTTTAATGGGAAAATAATAACTCGGTAGATCACATATTGGATTAGAACCCATTTGGTAGATCACATATTGGAAGTGTACCCAAGGCTATTTCATACCGAAGGCTCTTTGTTCCATTCTTTCTTGTGGGGTATTAATTTTTTCCCAAACCATTTTTTAAAATTCAAACTCCTGTTTTAAACACATTTTTGATCTATTAGGTTGTTACAAAAATAATGGCCGATTGAAGTGCTCGGTTTTGTAATGTCATTTTTAACATAGAATTTGTTGTTTATTTCAGATGAATTTTCGCATATATAATAATTAATGTGTGCTCAAAAATAAAATTTAATTTATTTTCAGATAGAAAGTATTTTTGAAAAATAGGTGCCTTCAAAGATGAACATACCTAAACATGACCTTCGCCTTCTTATGTTGCATGAGTTCAAGCTTGGGCACAATGCCTCCGAAACTGCTGCCAATATCAACAAAGCATTGGGAGATGAATCCACAAGTGATCGGACTGTATGAAGGTGGTTCCAGAAATTCCACAGTGGAGATGAAAGTCTTGAAGATGAAGAAGGTAGAGAACGGACATGCAGTATTGACAATGAACAATTGCAGGCACTTGTTGAGCAAAATCCACGACAAAGTGTCAGAGAGATGTGTCAGACACTTGGTGTCAGCATTGCAACAGTTTCTCGCCATTTACAGAGTATTGGAAAGTGAAAAAGCTCGATAAATGGGTTCCTCATGAGCTCAATGAGTACCAAAAACTTAGGCGGTTTGAAGTGTGCTCGATGCTCTGTTTGCGTAACACCAATGACCCCTTTCTTGACCGAATAGTCACTTGTGATACGAGACCTTACCACATCCTCCATATTCTCCCGATCTTTCACCTACTGATTATCATTTTTTAGGCACTCAAGCCCATTTTTAAATGGTAAAACTGCTCGATCTAAAGAAGAGGTGAAATCATCATTTAAAGATTTTGTTGCATCACAGCCTATAACTTTTTACCAACGCGGAATAAATTACCTCGTAGATCGATGACAGAGATGCATAGCTGCCCAAGGCTCGTGTTTTGACTAATTTTAATATTTCTACTGTTAATGTTTCAACAATAAATGTATGTATTTGAAATCGGCCATTATTTTTGTAACAACCAAATATTTAGCCCATATATGGGACCGTGACAGGTAATTACCTCTCCAGGTCTGACTGGAAATGGGAGTAATGGTAATGAAGGAGTACTTCACACTCCCCAGAGCTACAACAATTAGAACGTTACCATTTATATGCAGTTTAACGTCATACCCGTGACACTAAGACCCTAAGCCAACACCTTCTAGCACATACATGATAAAAAGGGCTGCTGGTTTTCCATAAGGGATATAGAGTCGAAACAATTATAAAGATACTAGGGATTGACGTGACATACGGATTGATCGGATGAGACCTCTCTGACCGCCCGTAAGGACCCAGTGGAGTGTTGCATATCATGGCCTGCTGATCTAGCAGGATTCTGTTCTTAAGCTTCACGGGTCACCACCCAAGGTCAACAGGTTGCCCCTGTTGGGGGCCGGTATTACTCCTATGTAAAGGGGCCGGTTTAGCTCAGTCGGTAGAGTGTTCGGTTAGAAATCTTAAGATTCTTGGTTCGATACTGGCCCCCGCCAACTCAGCGTATGAGTAGCACAGGGATCTGTGCGGTAAAGTAAGGAGATGATGGTAGGTGTGGCGCTCCACCTCAGATGCTCAAATAATATCCTTGGTCTAGTGCTAGTGAAAAGGGGATAGACTCCCTCACTGTCTGGCTGATACCGACATTAGGCCGCCCCGACGACTTTACTTTACTTTATTACTCCTATGTAGAGGTGCACTCGGCTTATTCTACTGCCCTAGTCAACGTGTCTGTTCGGCAATTGTACTCAGCGAACCTTTTCAAAATGTTTGTATTTCATAACATAATCAGAATTTGAACTGGAATTAGAATACGCTCAGAATACTGTATCTCTTGCAGAGGAACAATAACCACCACTGTTAAGTTTCTGACCGCCATCCTTGGCCAGTTGAAAAGGACTTAAAGTAAGTAAGTCCTGAGCAATAGAATCCTTTGGTAAGTGAATAAGTCCTGAGTTATGGAATCCTACGTAGTGTCAAAGGTCCAGTGATATAATCCTATGTTCCGTCGTCCACGAAGGTTCAAAGCAATTGTGGGTAGTTAAGATCCGAACAGCCTGTATAAATATTATAACAGCAGCAGAGTACTGCCAGTGATTGGCCAAGAGCTTGGTCACATGGTTCCCGTCGAGTCTATAAATAAGAGTGGGCTTTTAACACACGCCTTATATCCAGAAAACGCCAACACCCACCCCTCAAAATAGGTGTCCTGGGTATAACACCAAACTGCATCTGGTGATTTGGGGGTGGGGGTGTCCAGTACTCTTTCATTACCATTACTCCTATATCTCATGCGGGGTAGCAGTACCTGTTATGGTATCTGTTACGATTTTATGGGCCATCTTTTAGGCTTCAAGCAAGAGCGCTTGTCCAGCGGAAATCCTTGGTAAAGAATCCTTTGGTTGTTCCTTGGTGCTCCTCAGCTTTGCAAGTCCTTCGTCAAGTCCTTTGCAAATGGACGTCTCTCAGTATCAGTGATTAAGTAGTCAACCAGCCACGCATTCGGGCTGTTGATTGGCTGAGAATTAAATCACGTGACCTCGCTTTGTCTATAAATTTAAGTGGTGTATTGTAGCACGGCTTATATCCACCAAATAATCCAACAGTATCATAGTAGATCTGTTTAAAAATCATTCATATTATTTCTCTGAATTTTTTAGATGAAAATTTGATAGTTTGTTTTATTAGAATTATTCGAACTATTGTCCTCATCTTTATTGTTATCTATACAACGTTTCGGTTGACGTGCCCTCCGGCCTTCTTCAGGTGTTTCTTGTCGAACTCAGGAACCTTCTTGTCGAACTCAGGAGCCTTCATATCGCAATCGGGACACATGGTGCAACAGATATAAGGGTTGAGTTAATACAGTTCTAAGTGGCAATCATCTCTAGGTTGCAGATTCAATCCTGACCAAGGGCGATAATAACATAGATTACTTAACACAGATTAACTTGTACCCGGTCATGGTTAACGGAATGCGAACATTCTACCCTCGTGGATTGTTTAAAGGGTTCGGTTCGAAGTTCTGTGAAGGCTCCCGATTACGACATGAAGGATCCGTGTTGGAAGAGAAGGTTCTCGAGTTTGACAAGAAATATCCGAAGAAGGCTAGAGGGCACATCGACCAAAACGTTGTGTAGATAACAATAAAGATGAGGGCCACAGTACGAATAAAACTAATAATATTCATTCATATCAAATAGGAATACTTGATACCTGTAATAAAAGAGTAAGTACTTGAAGGTATAATTGTTTACTAAAGAATAGTATTGGTTACTTGAAACTACACAACTGTGTGCAAAAATAACTATTAAGTAAAAAATATTTACTTAAAACCATATAAATATTAGTATCACAGGAATACTGCAAACCATACAACTGTGTGCAGATTATTTTTGATAGAGAGTAATACATGATATCACGGGCGGTCGG
The DNA here is from genome assembly GCA_023376005.1 of Doryteuthis pealeii. Classification (NCBI taxonomy): domain Eukaryota; kingdom Metazoa; phylum Mollusca; class Cephalopoda; order Myopsida; family Loliginidae; genus Doryteuthis; species Doryteuthis pealeii. Next base: position 927,170 of record CM042155.1, read on the forward strand.
AGAGGCCCCCTCCGATCAATCGACTGGTCACGTCAAGCCCTAGGACCTATATGATTTTCCCAGCCCTATTGCCCTCATGGCAAGCCCCAACCCCTTTTTATCATATGGGTGCTAGAAGGCGGTGGCTGAGGGTCTACATATCCTGGGAATGATGTTAAACTCTATCTGATGGTGAGGTTCCAGTTTTGGAGGTTTGGGGAATGTGGAGCACCCTTTCATCACCATTGCTCCCTGGTCCACTCTGACCCGGAGTGGTAGTACCTGTTAGGGTCCCATCTATGGGTTAAATAGAAAAATGTATTTACAAAAAAAATGTATTATCCATTAAGAATTGGTTTATTTCAAAACTTTATCGGCATTAAATGACCCACTGAGGTTGATATGCCGTAAAACAAAACAAACCAAACCAAATACTTGATATCACATAACTTTGTGCACAAAACAAAACAAAAGAACTCTTAAGTAATACAAAATAAATTACTTGAAACCATATAACTGTGCATACAAATAATTAATAATAATTAATTATCAATACTAGTGTTCCTTAAAATTACGACTGTTATGATCTTGCAACATCTGGATAAAAATGAGACCATCCAAATTGTTCAAGATGAAATACAAAAAGGTAAATCCTGGTGTACTCATTCCCTTTTTTCCGATATCGTTGGCATCAATTCATCTACTAGAGACGATGGTGTAGTGTCCAAAAAAACTTGGAATCGGGTAGCCTGGGTGGGTTGATATGGAGGATTAGTTGCCATCCGAGCAGCAGGCCCCCTCTCCAAATTGTCGTTATAGTCCAAAGGAAAGGCAAAAAACCAGAAACAAAACAAAAACAAAATGTTTGGAAACGATAGTGTTGCAGGAGTCGCCAGATGGCGCTTATTGAAGGAAGTCAGTCAGTCAGTCAGTCAGTCAGTCAATCTACTATTGATTTGAACAATGTGACTGGCCAAGCACAACTGAACCAGTGTCAAGACAACTGGTACTTATGGGAATTCAAAATAGTCCACTCATGCATTTGGGTGATTCCATTCCCTGAGTCCTGATTGGCTGCTTGGTTTGTATGATCCTCTGAGGCTTCATAAATCCTGCCATTTTACAGTAGTCTATGCAGCAAACCAGAATCGTATTGGGTTACGACTGCTTGCTGTCTTGTCTTGCCAATTCGACGGTAATTGGACTTAGTATTGTTGTATACCCTTTCTTTACTTCTATTGGTCTTCTGCTCATCTTTGGTATCTTACGTTCTTCTTCCAGCGTCTGGACTTCGTCTTGCTGGTTGGTTGTCCTTGATTCATTTCTTCTTCTAGGTCAGTCTTGTTGCCAAGACATTCATCAACCACAAAACCATATTATTTAATTAATCCTTTATTTACTTAACTAAAAATATTTCTCTAACTAACACAACGCGCGTGTGCAGTGAGCTCCAGCTAAACCCTTATCTGCCTGACGTCCAAGCTGAAACTGAGAGCCAACCAGGTCCCACGTGACTTCACGTATTTCGCGGGCTTTCTGTAATATTCCATGGAAAGTCCCGCCCGTGATATGAAAAGGGCCATCCCTTCAGAAATACAGGGGGTTGAGAATAATCTATGCATAGATTATGTAACGGTATGATTATTCTACAGCGCTGAAGTTCTGCGTCACAACACTTTTGGGACCCCAGCTCCGGATTTGATTTCAGGGTTTACTCTCCTTACCTTTCCTTGGAATGGGGTATATCCGCGAGACAGTGGAGGTTTTATAACATACTTTTCCTTGTATAATAGGATTGCCATCCAAGGCTAAGGAGCCCCATTTACCTCATTTGGGGATTTATGTGAGTAGTAAGTACCCCAATCCTACCTCTATCTGTGTGGATGGTCGTTGGCTCCCCTGGAACTCATCCACCCTTTCACAGCTCTTGTTTTTAGTGATGATGGGTATCCAACCACTCACTTCCCCAGACAAGCCGAGGCGTGTCTGATGGGGGTGCCAGTTTAAATTATTCAATAACCATTGAGCTAACTGCGCCTTCGCCAAAAAAAAAGTGAAAAATTATTTTTCTGAAAAGCTTTGAAATCTTAGCCATTAAATGTTTCTGTAATAAAACTAGCATAAGTTTTATTTGTAAAGAACATTTTACGCAAGAATAACAGCGTAGAATGCGGTTAGTTGAGGTGTGTGTGTGTGTGGGGGGGCATTTCAAATAAACAATTATTGCATAAAAATCCTAGTAAATGTGTACTTGCATGTTTTTTTTTTTTTTTTTTTTTTGCATGGCCTCATTTATACACATGGGGTACTAGTGGCGTATTGTCGTTGGTAGTGGGCTCGGCTGCCAGAGTTCAAATCCTGAATAAGGCTCTTAGCATTTTCCATGCCACTTATATTCTTGGAAAGGAAAAAATTCTCCCTCCAGCTATGGGTAACTAGTAGGAAAGGCCGAGCTCTTTAACCTTGGTTAGGCAACCAGTCTAGGAGAAGGAAAACGCTGGATTCACATCTGTGAAAATTCCGCTTAATAGATTTACCTCGTGTCACGTCCTACTTGTGCGGAGGGGTTGGTAAATACATATACTCTTGGGAAAGGTATGAATCCAATTATTTTCCCGATTGCTATGGGTAAATAGTAAGGAACCCCAGGCTCTTTAACCCTAGTTAGGTAAGCGGTCTAGGAGAAGGAAAACTGAATTCAAACCTGTTAAACTCCACTTAATTAATCGTGTCGAATCTTGAGGTTGGTAAATATACATACTCTTGAGAAAGGTATACATCTAACTATTCTCCCCGTAGCTATGGGTAAATAGTAAGGCAGACCGGGCTCTTTAACCTTGATATAGCAATCGGTCGAAAAGAGAAAAAAATCTTAATTCAAAACAGTTGTAGAGCTGTTTCTGCCTAAGACATTATTGCCCCACCCCACTACAAAATCAAGGTCACAGGACCAATGATTGGAATTTATTTGTCGGGATTATTTATACACAGCATCAAACATCAGCAACATACTGGTTTGGTTAACCCTTTTGCAGACAGGGGTATTTTGCCGTCCCAGAACATTTGTAATAAAGGTAGCTCAATGTAAGGTATTTTCCAATTGGCTGCTTGTTGACCAATTCAATGTTAATGTATAGAAACATCGCTAGAAGGCCCAACTGTAGTATATATATATATATATATATATATATATATATATATATATATTATATATATATATATTATATAAACAAATTTTCGGTACAACCAATATAATCTAAAAATTTCAGTAGAGAAATCATAATTTATTTAAACAACATAGAGAGAGAAAAAAAATAAAAAGAGGAGGAAACTTAAGGGCCCTTTCGACTGGTGCCTTTTCCAAAAAATGTAATAGACAGTAAATCGGTTAAAAGTCAGTATGTATATAATTTGAGTAAAAGGGATAAGAAAAGGTGTACACACACACACACACACACACACACACACACACACACACATATATATATATATATATGCTCACCCCTTACAAGTAGAATGAGACTCAATGTCAATTTCTTAATTTGAGTTTAAGAGTTTTGCATTCAAAGTTTTCCTTCTCCTAGACTGGAGTCCACCCTACTATTTACTAATAGCTGGTGGGGGATTGTTGGATTCATACCTTTTCCAAGTGTATAAGCGCTAAGTGAAATTCAAACTGCCTAGTCTAGGATTTGAACTATATATATATATATATATATATATATATATATATATATATATATATATATATAAACAAAAACTTCGGCAAAATAAAGGATATATATATATATATGTGTGAGACGGGTTAGCTCAGTCGGAAGAGCATTCGGCTGGAAACCACAAGGTTCCTAGTTCGATACCGGCCCTCGCCAACTCAGCGAATAAGTAGCACAGGGATCTGTGCGGTAAAGTAAGGAGCTGATGGTGGGTGTGGCGCTCCACCTCAGATGCTAAAAAACAATCTCTTTGGTCTAGCGCTATTGAAAAGGGGACTCCCTCGCTGTATGGCTGATACTGACTTTAGGCCGCCCTATCGACTTCACTTACTTATATATATGTGTGTCTATATGTGTGTCCGCGTGTGTATGTGTGTGTCCGCGTGAGCATATGTGTGTGTCTATAGGTGTGTGTCCGCGTGTGTATGTGTGTGTCCGCGAGTGCATGTGTGTGTGTCTATAGGTGTATGTCCGCGTGTGTATGTGTGTGTCCGCGTGTGCATATATGTGTGTGCCTATAGGTGTGTGTCCGCGTGTGTATGTGTGTGTCCGCGAGTGCATGTGTGTGTGTCTATAGGTGTATGTCCGCGTGTGTATGTGTGTGTCCGCGTATGCATGTGTGTGCGTCTATATGTGTTTGTCCGCGTGTGTGTGTCCGCGTATGCATGTGTGTGTGTGTCTATAGGTGTGTGTCCTCGTGAGTATGTGTGTGTTCGCGTGTGCATGTGTGTGTGTCTATAGGTGTATGTCCGCGTGTGTATGTGTGTGTCCGCGTATGCATGTGTGTGTGTCTATAGGTGTATGTCCGCGTGTGTATGTGTGTGTCCGCGTATGCATGTGTGTGTGTCTATGGGGGGTGTGTCCGCGAGTGCATGTGTGCGTGTGTGTGTGTGTGTGTGTGTGTGTTTATGTGTATGTTTTGATGTTGTCCAGTTCACAAATTCTTTTTATGCGTTCTACATTCTATCCTTTAGATAACTCATCAAATAAATCAACCTCTTGTATTTACCGCCTTTTTATCTTTTCCCTTTAAGAACAATATCAGCTTGATCAGAACGAAACTACTTTCCTCACCCGATATTAACCCTTCTCGACAAGTATTTCTTTAAATCTTTTTTCTTTCTTTCTTTCTTTCTTTCTTTCTTTCTTTTCTTTCTTTTTTGTTGTTGATTTTACGGCATGTCAACCCTTTCTCTGAATTTTTGAGACGAGGCTTGATTATTTGGATTATTCGGACTATATACATTTACCAACCTCTCCGCACGAGCAGGATGTGACACAAGGTCAATTTCTGAAGGCAATAGGGTTGAGACAATCATATAGGTGCAAGGGTTTGAAGTGACCAGCCGATTGATAGGAGGTGGCCTCTCCGGCCGCCTATCTAATCTAAGAAAAGGCCAAATTGGAGTATTGCAAACCATGGACTGCTCAGCCACCAGGATTCCGTCCTTAAGCATAACCCATTAGGATGTCTTATACTCTACAATGATGGTATTTTTTGTGTATTGTCCTATCATAGAGATTTATTTTCTTTCTGTCTTAATTGAATCATTAATGAAACCAAGGTAGCAGGGGTTTCGAAGAAATTAAAAATACTTTAATTTTTAGCTCTGTCAGTAGAACATCCG
>CM042155.1:937492-953311 GCA_023376005.1 Doryteuthis pealeii
TGAAAGAGTTCAAATGAAAAGAGAAATAAACTAAGAAAATATGTTAAGTTTCTCTGAATTTTTAAGCTGAGGCTTAATAATTTGGATTATTCGGACCATTGTCCTCATCTTTATTGTTATTTGTACAACGTTTTGGCCGAATTGACCTCCAGCCTTATTCAGGTTTTTCTTGTTGGACTAGGCCGAAATGTTGTACAGATAACAATAAAGATGAGGACAATGGTCTGAATAATACAAACTAAGGAAATATGTCAAATTTTGATTTTTCATAAAGATGTTCTTATTCTTTCTGAAATTTCAAGTTAAATTCAAATTAAACGGTTGATTTTTTTGCTCTGTGTTCAGAGCTAAAATTTGAGGTACGAGCGAGCTTCAGATACGCTTATGCTAATAAGTTCACTAAAACATTTAAATTTCCAAATTCATTACACCAAAGAAAAATTTATATATATATATATATATATATATATATATATATATATATATATATATATATATATATATATATATATATATATAAACAAAACAAAAAACAAAAAGCAAATATCACATCTATTTCTCTGAATGTTTGAAATGTGGCTTGATGATTAGTATTATCCGCATTATTCGGACTATTGTCCTCATCTACATTGTTATCTGTACAACGGAAACAAGAACTAATGGATAAAAGAGTTAGGTTAAGACACTTCTAAGTGACAGTTATCTCTGGACTGCAGGTTCAATTCTGGCCAAGGGCAGCAGTATCATAGAATAATAATTAACACAGCTTAACACCTCTACCCCAGCTATGGTCAACGGAATGAGAACAGGATACCCCCGTGGACTGAATAAAGGGTTAGGTTCAGTTCTGAGATGGCTCCCGATTACGACAAGAAGGTTCCCGATTACGACAAGAAGGTTCCCAAGTTCGAAAAGAAGGTTCCCGAATCCGAGATGGTTCCCGAGTCCGACACGAGATACCAGAAGAACGCCGTAGGGTACATCGGCCGAAACATTGTACAGATAATAATGAAGATGAGGACAATAGTCCGAATAATGCAGATAATACTAAATATCAAAACATATTACAGCATATAATTCATTGTATTATACTTTATGATTTATACAATACAGTGTTATTTGTCTTATCGAAAAAAAAAAAAACAACAACAAAAAATGAGTATATTTTTTTTTGTGTGTGTGTGTCGGATTAATGGAATTTCAATTCATTTCACCGCCCTGATAGTGGGGCGTTAGAATGCACCGACTGCTCCTCTGCAGAGGGGTAAGACTCCCCCAATGGGGCCACCTGTTGGCCGTGGGTGGCGACCCGTGATGCTTAAGGATAGAGCCCAGGTAGATGAGCAGTTCATGACATGCAATACTCTACTTTGGCCCTATCTTGGGTTAGATGGGCGGTCGGAGAGGCCCCCTCCGATCAATCGGCTGGTCACGTCAAGCCCTAGCACCTATATGATTTTCCCAACCCTATTGCCCTTATGACAAGCCCCAGCCCCTTTTTATCATATGGGTGCTAGAAGGCGGTGGCTGCGGGTCTACATGTCCTGGGAATGACATTAAACTCTATCTGATGGTGAGGTTCCAGTTTTGGAGGTTTGGGGAATGTGGAGCACCCCATTCATCCCCATTGCTCCCTAGTCCACTCTGACCCGGAGTGGTAGTACCTGTTAGGGTCCCATCTATGGGTTAAATAGAAAAATGTACTTATAAAAAAAATTGTATTATCCATTAAGAATTGATTTATTTCAAAACTCTATCGGCATTAAATGACCCACTGAGGTTGATATGCCGTAAAACAAAACAAGCCAAAAAACAATTCATTTCAATGGTGAAAATTGATTTGATATACGAGGAAAGTGAGAGACTAGTGGAATGAATTAATGGCAATTCAGTTTATTTCAATGGTGAAAATTGATTTGATATACGAGGAAAGTGAGAGACTAGTGGAATGAATTAATGGCAATTCAGTTTATTTCAATTGGTGAAAATTGATTTGATATACGAGGAAAGTGAGAGACTAGCGAAATGAATTAATGGCAATTTCAGTTTATTTCAATGGTGAAAATTGATTTGATATACGAGGAAAGTGAGAGACTAGTGGAATGAATTAATGGCAATTCAGTTTATTTCAATGGTGAAAATTGATTTGATATACGAGGAAAGTGAGAGACTAGCGGAATGAATTAAACTCATAAGTCAAGGTAGCACTGTATTCTGAACTGAGAGAATTTCTTTTTTTTATTTAAAGCCAAGCTTGGGAAAATATTTTTAGTCGGCTTAATTGTTTTAACGGATTTGTTTCTCACTGAATGCCAAATATTTCTGGTTTTGTGCTTCGAAAAAGCTGAGTAAAATGACAACAATAAACACCGAGTATTTTTATATCTCTGATGGTTTTCTCTTAATTACTGTATAAACTTTTATCAAATTCACAACAGATGGCGATTAAATGTGATAGTTGGAGTTCCAGAGATTTTTCAGTAAATGATTTATAAAGCAAGTCTGAACCGAGTGAAATGTGTGTGTGTGTGTGTTTGTGTGTGTGTGTGTGTGTGTGCGTGTCTGTGTCTGTGTGTGCATATATATATGTGTGTGTGAGAGTTTGTGTGTGTATATATGTGTGTATGTATATATATATATATATATATATGTGTGTGTGTGTGTGTGTGTGTGTGTGTGTATGTGTGTGTGTGCGTATATGTATGTGTGTGTGTGTGTGTGCGTTATATGTGTGTGTGTGTGTGTGCGTATATATATGTGTGTGTGTGTGTGTGTGTGCGTATATATGTGTGTGTGTGTGTGTGTGTGCGTATATATATATGTGTGTGTGTGCGTATATATATGTATGTATGTGTGTGTGTGTGTGCGTATATATATGTATGTATGTGGTGTGTGTGTGCGTATATGTATGTGTGTGTGTGTGTGCGTGCGTGTGTGCGTATATATATGTATGTGTGTGTATATTTATCTGAGTGTATATGTATATATATGTATGTGTTTGTTTATGTGTGTATATGTATATGTCTGTATATATATATATATATATATTATATATATACACATATATATATATGTATATGTTTATGTTTATATGTATATATATGAATATGTTTATAGTATATATATATATGCATGTATATATATGAATATGTGTATGTTTATATGTATATATATATATATATATATATATATATATATATAATATATGATATATATATATATGCATGTATATATATTAATATGTGTATGTTTATATGTATATATATATATGATATGCATGTATATATATGTATATGTGTATGTTTATATGTATATATATATATGTTTATATGTATATTTATGTATGTATAGGTGGATACATATATATGGTGGACTCTCCTTCCGTGAACGATAGATGAGGGTCAGCAGTGAGTGATTTGTTTCCTCCCATGTTGTGCATGCTGTCAAGAAGATATCTTGTGTTTCCTCGAGTGGGATAGCAGCCCAGCCTTGCTGCGATCTATGAAGCCACCCTGACAGATGACATTTTCTAAAGGCGGGAGTCAGATGTTTTTGTTTTAAAATTAAACGGAGCCGATCTCGATGTTTCAGTCTCTTTTCTTCAAAGCTCTTTAATCTAGCGAAACATGTCTTACGCCACTCTTTCCGATTTGATGCACTCATGTTAATATTGAAGCGTTTCAAATTGCCCTTCAATTTGTCTTTACAACGTGAGAGTGGATGTCCAATAGGACACTTAGCATTTGGTAATTGTTCGTATAATCTTCGTATAATAATGGTTAATTAAAAAAAAAAAAAAGAAACGATTTAAAAGCCAAATCCCGAATAATTGCTCAGGTGGATAAAATGAAATAAGACGAAAAAAAAAAAAAATAAGAGAGATGATGATGATGACGATGATGATGACGCTGCTGCTGCTGATGATGAAATCGAAGGAAACGAACAACAAAAAGTAGATGTATGTGACCATTGACAATTATATTGAGGAGTTTCAAATTGCCCTTCAATTTGTCTTTACAGCGTGAGAGTGGACGTCCAATAGAACACTTAGCATTTGGTAATTGTTCCTATAATATCTTCTTTGGAAGCCTGTTCTCATTCCTTCTTGACAACGTGACCAGCCCAACTAAGCTGAACCTTTGCTAGTAAGGTTTCAATGCCTGCAATGTTGTTCCATTTTTTTTAATATTGTACTATTTTTGGTAATTCATGAGGAAGTGCGTCCCGGTCTCCTGCCTCAGAAATTGCTACCCGGTGACTATTAAAATAACGTCCCCAGCTATGTCGTCTCGATGGTGTTACTTGAAAGAAAACAACCAACTTAGGGTGTTAAATGTATTTTAGAGGGGTGGGGGCTTCTCTTTTTTTTGTCGTTAATTCTTATTTATTTCTCGTAATTTGTCTAGAAATTTATTTATAGAAATTTGTCGTAATTCTTGTTTATTTATAGAAATTTGTCGTAATTCTTGTTTAGATATGAAGATGGATATCTATCTATCTATCTACCTCAATTTGTTCATTTTTTACTTTGTTTATATATATCTATCCACCCATCTCCATTTGTTCATATAAAAAAAGAGAAGCCCCCCTCTAAAATACATTTAACGCCCTAATTTGGTTGTTTTCTTTTAAATAACACCGCCGAGACGACATAGCTGGGGACGTTATTTTGATAGTCACCGGATAGCATATCATAAATTACCCTATTTTTTACTCAATCATCCCATTTTATATCGCAAATGGCAATAAGGCAGCGCATGCGAAAGGCGTCAAGTTGGTTTATGTGCTTGCGGTAAAGTGTCCAAGTTTCAGCACTATATACTAGAGTTGAAAGCTCGACTGCTCTGTAGATGTCAATTCTTATTTTAAGAGATACATCTTTGGTATTCCATAATCGGTGTTTCAAATTGACAAATGAAGTGCTTGCTTTAGCTATTCTGGAATGGATCTCTTTGTCCATTTTTTCCATCAGAAATGACTGTTGATCCAAGATACTTAAACGTGTCAACATTTTTTAAAATGCTTATCCAACAATGAAGACAGATGGATTTACAAAACGTGGATTGCAAGCAGTCGGAAAAAAAACTTGCTAGGGGTGATGACCAATAGGAACTATTGGCGAAGGAGATCCATGAGAATGCATGCTACCAGCGCGACTTTATGATGGTGAAAAGTGATGTTCATGGTTAATAAAAAAAAGAAAAAAAAACGATTTAAAAGTCAAATCCCGAATAATTACTCAGGTGGATGAAATGAAATAAGACGAAAAAAATTAATAAAAATAAGAGATGACGACGATGAATATGACGATGATGACGATGATGATAATGATGATATCGAAGGAAACGAACAACAAAAAAGTAGATGTATGTGACCATTGAATAATCAACAAAATTGATTCGAAGATATCTTATTGATTTTGTCAAAATATTTAACCCCCTCTCTCTCTTTGTTTCTCCCTTTGGTTCACTTTCTTCTTCTTCTCTCTCTCTCTCTCTCTCTACCCCCGCTCTCTCTCTCTCCCCCTCTCTCTCTCTCCCCTCTCTCTCTTTCTTCTTAGTCGTTATAAGATAACATTTTGGCATTGTTTCTTTTCCTACGTTTGTGTGGCTGGAATATTTTTGGAAAATACTGAAGACTGTGTTCCTTGTCTTCGCATGTGGCTAATGTGAGGTTAATTAATAGTGGCAGAAAACAGATAATGGAACCATATATATATATATATATATATATATATATATATAATATTTATTATATGCCAGACCACCTGAGAGAGAGGAGAGAGAGAGAGAGAGAGAGAGAGAGAGAGAGAGAGAGAGAGAGAGAGAGAGAGAGAAGAGAGAGAGAATAAGTGGATGTTTTTCCTAAATTTATCATTGGATATTTGGTGATCTCATTCCTGGAATTTGCTAGTGTCTGCTTTGTCACGTGGTGCTTTGTCCAGAATAGCACTACAAATAAAGTTCTGTTTTATTATATATATATATAATATATATATATATATATATATATATATATATATATATATCATGGATCTTTGCTAATCCACGAAGCAACACATTTTCTTCTGCATTAATAAAAAATTGATTTAAAAGTGCTCAATAAAAAGAGCTAAGTATATGTTTTTAAAAGTGAATGTTTATAAAATATTCCACAGCAGTTTCTTGCCGTAGCAATTCTTCAGGGAATTATTGCTTATTCCAGCCATCTACTTTTATTTGTATACGGTTGTACCATTCTCAAGTACGTGGGTCTGACACCCACCCTACGTAATATATATATATACATATATATATATGTTTGAGAATGGAAAATGAATCCGACAATATGAGGAAAAAATGAGTAAAGAAAAGAAATGTAGATGGATAAAAATGAATTTTATCGATATTACTTTTAATCGATATCACTTACACATGTGTTTCGGTCTGTTTATCAAAATGTATACGGATTTACGTTATTATTATTATTAAAATAATCAGATGGAGTTGAAATGATGATGATAATATAGGAAAAAATGTAAAAATGTTCCGTACACAGAGAGATTTTGACGACCTTCATCAGAGTGTTTTTTTTTATTTTTGAGTTGGAGACAAGAATAGAATTTTAAATGTTCAAAAAAAAAAAAAAAAAGAATGTTTCTCTAACGGCCTCTGCGTTCTTAACGATTTAAAAAACATCTTTTTTTTTTTGAACATTTAAAATTCTTTATTCTGTCTCCAACTCAAAAATAAAAAATCACTCTGATGAAGGTCGTAAAAAAATTTCTCTTGTACGGAATATTATACATTTTTCCTATTATTATCATCATCATCATTTCAACTCCATCTGATTATTTTAATAATAATAATAACGTAAATCCGTATTACATTTTGATAAACAGACCGAAACACAAGTGTAAGTGATATCGATTAAAAAGTAATATCGATAAAATTCATTTTTATCCATCTACATTTCTTTTCTTTACTCATTTTTCCTCATATATATATATATATTATATATATATAATATATATATATATATATATAACCCCACAGGTAGATTTTGACAGAAGGTCACTTATATGGGTGCATCCACCATCAATATATATGTCATATGAATGTCACAAAATGATTAATGTGCAAACCAGATACCTGTCTTTCAGATAAGCATCTTGATCAGAGGAGGCCTCTCTAACCGCCCTTCCATCTTGTAATTAAAGAAGAGGCCCCTGATTTTAGGGACAAGCTACAAAGGGGCCGTAGTCATTTTAAGAGAACATAAAATTACCTTGAATTTCATTCGATATTAAGTGGTAATAAGAAAAAATCTATATATTAATACGCGTGGTTTAATGGTTAAAGTCATGGGAAATGGACTCGTCGCCCCGAGTTCAAATCCTGGACGTGGTAATTGTATTTCACTTAGCGCTAATACCCTTGGGAAAGGTATGAATCCTACTCTCCCTACAGCTATGGGCAAATAGTAGGGCAGACTGGGCTCTTTAACCTTGGTTAGGCAACCGGTCTAGGAGAAGGAAATCTCTGAATTCAAACCTGTTAAACTCCGCTTAAGAAATTGACCTTGTGTCGCATCCTGCTCGTGCGGAGGGGTTGGTAAATATATATTAATACGCTTGTTCCGATCGTTATCATCTTGCAACATCCTCTGGGTAAAATCAGACCCTCCAAATCGCCCAAGATGAAATGCAAAAATGTAAATCCTGATTATCTGGTGTTGCTTATCTTCCGAATTCTTATTTCTTATGAGTGTTGACACCTTAGCTAAATAATAGACCATTCGGTTTTTATTATAAAGAAAGAAAGGTAAGAAAAAGGGCATGCTACACAGTAAGAAAGAAGAAAGAAAGAAAGAAAGAAAGAAAGAAAGAAAGGGAAAGATAGAGAGAGTGGATGGGCACGTGGTAGCGATAATGCTAATATATTTCAATCGAACAAATTTCAAAAGATGAAAAGAAAGAAAGAAGGAAAAAACGAGAAAGAGTTAAATCAAGATTATCATACTTTTTACATATTGAACTATTTAGCAATAGCTCTTAAGTAAACAAACAAACAAACTAAGAATCAAAGTAAGAGAGTTGGGAAAGATAGAGAGAGTGTGTGTGAGCGCGTGGAAGCGATAACGCTTATCGAACATAATGAAAATATGAAAAGAAGGAGAGAAAGAGAGAGAGAGAGAGAGAGAGAGAGAGAGAGAGAGAGAGAGAGAGAGAGAGAGAGAGAGAGAGTTAAATTAAGATTATTATACTTCTTATATATTGAACTATTTCACAATAGCTCTTGAGTAAACATATCAAACGTTGTAAGAATTAGATTACTGTGGTATATACACAGGTCCTGTTCGTATTTATTATTATGAGAAAATAAATAACGAACCTTTCTATGAAGCCATTAATCTTTAACGTACAATGGCGTCTGCATGAACCATGTATATGTGTGCGTGCGTGTGATTGACCAGTATAGGGAAAGGGGGATAGGGAGTGTCAAATAATGAGTTGGTTGAAAGTAGTAGAGGTTGGTCATGCGCAAAGATGACGGAAGTGAGATAAAAAAACGAACCCCCCCCAAAAAAAAAAATTAAACAACAACAAAAAACAAATCAAACTTGGTGGTTTGATGGAATGCTGTCGGTTGAAAGCGGGAAGGAAGTGTGCTAAGATAAAAAATCATAAGAAAGACTTAGAGCTGATCAAAATTATTCAGTGTCGAACGAGAAGAAGAGAAAGATGAGGAGGAAAGGGGGGGGAGGAGCTGTGAATAGAAAAAAGACCCTTTATGAAATTGACAAATGGCAGACGAGAAATAAGGGTTCCGGTTTGCCGGTGTCAATTTTTCTTGAATGTTTCTACCCCCACCCACCCATAAACCCCTTTGACCTTTGACCTTTCTCTTTACTCGTCGAAGTCCTCATCTTCCTGCTTTTCTCTTTGGCTTCATCCTCTCTCCTCTTCTCTGTCTTCTTGGATCTTTTTTTAGTTCTTGTTCTTTTCTTTCTTTCTTTCTTTCTTTCTTTCTTTCTTTCTATTCACTCTTTTACTTTCTTGTATCTTTCTCCCTTCTTTCTTTCTATCTCTCTTCTTTCTTTCTTTCTTTTTTCTTTCTCTTCACCTTTTCTTCCTTTAATATTTCTCTCTTCGTTCTTTCTTTCTTTTTTCTTTCTTTCTTGTATATTTCTCTCTTCTTATTTCCTTTTCTTTCTTTCTTTCTTTCTTTCTTTCTTTCGTATTTCTCCATCCTTTTTCTCTCTTGTATATTTCTTCTTCTTCTTCTTCTTCTTCTTCTTCTTCTTCTTCTTCTTCTTCTTCTTCTTCTTCTTCTTCTTCTTCTTATTGCCTTCATATATTACAGATTTCTTTCTTTCTTTCCTTCTTTCGTATTCTCCACCCTTTTTCTCTCGTATATTTCTTCTTCTTCTTCTTCTTCTTCTTCTTCTTCTTCTTCTTCTTCTTCTTCTTCTATTACAGATTTCCTTCTTTCTTTCTTAATTTTAGTTTTACTCTGCTTTCGTGCGATCAATTTCACGATAAACATGACACACATTTATTATTACGGTCAAATCTCACTAAAAGCACCGGTTCTCTCTAGATCACTTAAGTTAAGCAACGATGAGCCTGTTCGATACTTAGATGGGTGACCATTTAAGCGGCAGCCGGCACTATATAAAAAAAAAAAATTACCCATCCACTTCAATACGGCTTACAGTTAAGTCTCGTTGAATGTCCAGGTTCCTGCTAGACCAGCGAAGCCTGTTCAATACTTAGATGGGGATCATTTAAGAAACAGCAGGTACTATAAGCAATCCTAATATAAAAATGATTTGATTCGGCATTGAATGACCCAAAATGTGTTGATGTGCCGTAAAACAAAACAAACAAACCGTTTGCTACGGGTAGGATTTGATACAAGGTCACAAGTATGGGGTATCCAGTGAAGGTCATATTCGCTTTTAACTAGGAATGGATATGCGAGACTAGCTTGCTAAACCCACACCACAACGGGATTCATTCATTAATTAAAAAAATCATTTACGCAACCCGTTCATCACGGTTAAGATTTGACACAAAATCACATGTATGGGGCATTCAGCGAGGGTCAAATTCGCCTTTCAGTAGTAATGAATCTGCGAGACTAGCTTGCTAACCATTTATGACGGAGAACGAGAAAGGAAAAAGAGCAAGACATTGTCTTGCCTGCCGGGATCGAACCCGCGTCCTCCCGCATGCAAAAACAAATGCGGTTTAGGAACTGGACGGACGCGAGGTTCGACTGATGTGCCCGGATGTTTGGCTAATATACCGATAAATAACCAAAGCGAGCAGGGTGACAAGCAGAGAAGCTTTCGGTTTACGTGAGACGGCAGTCAGAAAATATTATTTTGACTACGGCGACGGATTTTCAGCTGCTGGTCGAAGACTGTGTTGACCAAAAGAAAGTTTGGCTGCGAGAAGACAGTGAACTCACTTCTTTTTGCACCACCCCTCAGCAGGAACTTGTTGAAGCAAATATCTATTTCCCCCCCCTCTATTTTCCCCCTTCTATACCATTACACCACAACGGGGTTCATTCATTTAATTAAAAACAAAACAAAACAGAATATTTACCCAACCTGTTCACCATGGGTAGGAATTGACACAAGGTCACAAGTATGGGGTGTCCCGTGAGGGCCAAATTCGCTATTTCACTCGTAATGGATCGGCAAGTCTAGCTTGCACAACGGGATTCATTCATTTAATTAAAAAAAAATAGTTACTCGACCCGTCACAAGTATGGGGCATCCAGCGAGGGTCAAATTCACTTTTCAGTTGAAAGGGATCTGCTGGTCTATCTTGCTAACCCTTACACCACGACGGGACGGTAGCTCCATCTACCGAATGTCTTAACCATTTTTTATCAGATAGAACCAGTTACAATAATTGCTTGAACCGGTGCACCCAGTGCGTTTGCTGTTGAAACATTTTTTTATAATACTGGTGAATTTGTAATCGCTACACAGAGCTGTTCGTTAATAAGATTTAATATATATAGGGGCTGGGTTAGCTCAGTCGGTAGAGCGTCTGCCCCCTTTTCACAAGCGGTAGGGAGTCTGCCCCCTTTTCACAAGCGCTACACCAAGGATATTGTTTTTGGCGTCTGGGGCGAGGTGCCACACCGACCATCAACTCCTCACTTTACCACACAGATCCCTGTGCTACCGATACGCTGAATTGACGTGGTTCCTAGTCGGGCGCTCTACCGACTAAGTTAAACCGACCCTTAAGGGATCGGCTTAGCTCAATTGGTAGAGCACCTGCCATGGAATCACAAGGTTCCTGGTTCGATACCAGCCCTGATGGTAGGTGTGGCGCTCTACCTCAGATGATACCGACTAAACCACCCCGACGACTTTAAACATATTAAACTTAGTAATAATTAAACTATCATACTGTAGTGCCGGGTTAGCTCAGTCGGTAGAGCGTTCGGCTAGAAACCACAAGGTTCCTAGTTTGATACCGGTCCTCGCCATCTCAACTTATGAGTAGCACATGGATCTGTGCGGTAAAGTAAGGAGCTGATGGTAGGTGTGGCGCTCCACCCCAGACTCTAAAAACAATCTCCTTGGTCTAGCGCTATTGAAAAGGGGATAGACTCCCTCGCTGACTGGCTGATACCGACCTTAGGCCGCTCCGACGACTTTACTTACTTACTATATATATTAATGATTCACTATAAATTGAATACTCATTCACAAACTTACACATTTCTGATGGTATTGCTACGTAAGCAGTGACGTAGTTTCAGTTACATACAGACAGACGCCGAATCTCCATTATAATAATATGAAAAAAGGAGAAAGATGCAATTTGTTCTTTAAAAGATTACAGCAGTAAAAAAAAAAAAAAAGTTGAATCCAAGGGAAATAACTAGGAATATAAAAAATCAAGAGTTCTTTCCCTTAGATGTTTGAATTTAGTATAATTTTTGTTAATAAAGAAAAAAATCTAATTTCGAGAAAGAATATTAAATTAACTATTCACTTGAAGCGGACTTTGGTTTTGGTTTGTTTTGTTTTACGGCATATCAACCTCAGTGGGTCATTTAATGCCGATAAAGTTTTGAAATAAATCAATTCTTAATGGATAATACAATTTTTTTTATAAATACATTTTTCTATTTAACCCATAGATGGGACCCTAACAGGTACTACCACTCCGGCTCAGAGTGGACCAGGGAGCAATGGTGATGAAGGGGTGCTCCACATTCCCCAAACCTCCAAAACTGGAACCTCACCATCAGATAGAGTTTAACGTCATTCCCAGGACATGTAGACCCTCAGTCACCGCCTTCTAGCACCCATATGATAAAAAGGGGTTGGGGCTTGCCATAAGGGCAATAGGATTGGGAAAATCATATAGGTGCTAGGGATTGACGTGACTAGCCAATTGATGGGAGGGGGCCTCTCCGACCGCCCGTCTAGCCCAAGATAGGGCCAAAGTGGAGTATTGCAAGTCATGAACTGCTCATCCACCTGGGCTCTATCCTTAAGCATCACGGGTCGCCACCCACGGCCAACAAGTGGCCACATTGGGGGAGTCTTACCCCTCTGCAGAGGTGCAGTCGGTACATTCTAACGCCCCAGCCGACAGGGTGGGAAGCGGACTTTGCTTCTTAAAACTCAAACTGGGATTGTGGTGGCACATTGTGTAATGGTTACCATTTTAAGAAATGGACAGGGCAAGACGAGTTCTGATCCTGGACAAGGCTGTTTGCATTTCACATAGTGCTAATACTCTTGGGAAAGGTGCGAATATAACTATTCTACCTCCAGCCAGGTCTAGGAGAAGGAAAACTCTGAATTTAACCAAACCAAAAAGGTTCTCTTCTCAACAATATAAAGGTGGAAGCGTAGTTCCCGTTGTATATATCATAGTATATATTTTTGAATAATTGGTTTAAGGAAAAATTAATACTTCTTTGGTAAATTTTTTGGGAATGCTAAATAAAATTCATACGATTTAGATGAGATATTGCTACCTAGGTATGTGAAGTGGTCTCAAAGAAGCCCTGCGCAAAAACAAAAGTATATACCATATATTTCTCATTTTATTTCCATCATAGTTCACGTTGTAAATATCATAGTATATATTTTTGAATAATTGATTTAAGGTAAAATTAATACTTCTTTGTCAAATTTTTTGGGAATGCTAAATAAAATTTATACTGTTTGTTTATAATATTTCATCAGGGAGTTTTCACACACAAACAATTTTAAACTAAACATATGTAACCAATATCATATACCTACAATATAAATATAAACAGAATGAAAACATATAGTTATTTACTAAGCTTAGCTTAGATGTGGCACAAGGCCAGAAATATGGGGCGCCCAGTGAAAATCAAACTCACTAACAATGGTCTGCGAATCTAGATTGCTAACCATTACACCACATGCGGTGCCCAAGAATAAAAACATAATTGTTGCATTAGTTTATTATTTATCCTTTACTGTCAATGTTGGAAAGACAAAAAGGGAAATCAAGACAAAATGTCCCAATGATTTGTATTATTTGTATTATTCGGACTATTGTCCTCATCTTTATCGTTGTACAACTTTATTGTTATCTGTACAACGAATAATCCAAATAATCCAAATTATCAAGCCTCATCTAAAAAATTCAGAGAAATAGTCCCAATGATTGTTATATTTTTTAATAACATAATACATTAGATAAGATGATGTCTATATTACAATATTAAAATAACCAAGAATATATTGTGTGCGTGTTTAGTAATATTTACGTCTATGAAATTAAAAAAAAAATTAAAAGTACATTAGCTTATCTCACTTGTTCACGCAGAACCCTTAGGGACTTTTTTTTGGAACCTTAGGGGTCCAGGGAACCCCAGTTGAGAAACGCTGGTCTCTAGTAGAGAAAACAACAAATTGGCAATTCATTGCTATTTTAAAATCAACCACACAAAGAAGTGATTGAATTTGGTAGGCTGTTTGGCTGGATTTTACGGCATGTCAACCCTTGTTGGGTCATTTTGTGCCGAAGACGTTTTGTTTTATTCATTCTTGATGAATACTCAATTTTTTGTAAACTCAATTTTTTGAGAAAATATTATAAAATGTGTTCTTATTTATGCTAGTGCGTTATTTGAAATGAACTTAATTGTTATTAAGAACACATTTTATGATATTTTCGTGTTAAAACATGCAGTTGTATTGATTCGAACAAATTCGTATTTTCAGTGTAGATTTACGGTGAAATGAAAATGGACGACCAAAATAGACGGCTTCCTCAAATTGAAAGAAACAAAGGGAGGTTATTCTAATTTATGTAGCTAATGTTCAGATTACCCTTCTTTTTAAAAAATTTAAATTGAATATTTTAGTTCAGGCGATAGAGAGTTCACCTAGAAATCGCAAAGTCCCGGGTTCGTTACCGGTCCTCGCCAACTCAGCGCATGAGTAACACAGCGAACCTGGGTGTCCACACTGGATTTTTAATAGGAACAGTTAATTCACCACTTTTTGTGCATTTTCTCAGTCGGTAAAGCCCCCGCCTCAGAACCACAACGTCCCGAGTTCAATACCGGCCTTCGTCAACTCAGCTAAATCATCAGTAGCACTGTTTGGAACTGCTCGGTAAAGTGGGGGCTGATGGTAGGTGTGTCATCCACATGAAACGCAAGAACAATCTTCTCAGTCTACCAGTAGTGAAGAGAGTACAGGTTGCGCCATCGACTTTACTTTGTTTTAAATCTTTTACTTCAAGGGAGATAATCACTAAGTTAAGATTAAAAGTTATCTCCCTTTGGTCATCAAAAATTGCCATATATTTTGAAAGGCATGAAAAGTGAATGAATGAATAACTAAGTAAATAATTTAATTTCTTCGAAATACTTATGTCCATATCTATATATCAATACTCGGGTTCCTTAATTGTACGGACGTTATCATCTTGTGACAAACGAGACCCTCGAAATCGCCCGAGATGAAATGCAAAAATGTAAATCCTGATTATCTGGTTGCTCAATCAGCGAATTTCTTATTTCTATATGAGTGTCGTTACCTGTAACTAAATAATGGAACTATTGCGCTTTTTATAAAGCAAAGAAAGGAAAGGAAGAAAAGGGGCATGCTACACAAATATAAACCAGAAAGAAAGGAAACAAAGATTTGTTATTTGTTTTTTTTACGGCATATTCAACCTCAGTGGGTCATTGGAATGCCGATAAAGTTTTGAAATAAATCAATCTAATGATATACAAATTTTTTAATTAAATCGCATTTCTCTTATTCTAACCCAAGCATGGGACCCTAACAGTACTACCACTCCGGCTCAGAGTGACCAAGGAGCAACGGTGAATGAGAGGGCGTATGCTCCACATTCCCCAAAACCTCCAAAAACTGGAACCTCACCATCAGATAGAGGTTTAACGTCATTCCCAGGACATGAGACCCGCAGCCACCGCCTTCTAGCACCATATTGATTGATCGGAGGGGCCTCTCCAGACCGCCCGTTCTTGCCCAAGATAGGACCAAAGTGGAGTAATTGCATTGTCATGAAAAAAACAAAAAAGAAAAGAAAGTGGTGGTGGTGGGGATAGAGAGATGGGGTGAGCCGTGGAAGCGATAAAGCTAATTTATTTCATTCGAACATAAGAAAAGATGAAAAAACGGAAAAAAAAAAAAAAAAGAATGTGTCAGAGCTAAGAATCAAGATATTATACTTTTTACATATTGAACTATCTAGCAAGCCTCTTTTAAGTAAACAATGATACGTTGTAATGCTTGAATTTATCAAAAACTGTGATATCCTCTTCTTGTGTGGTG
>CM042155.1:953411-958411 GCA_023376005.1 Doryteuthis pealeii
AGGAGAGAGATTAACAGTATGTTATTCTACAGCGCTGAAGTTCTGCGTCACAACACTTTTGGGACTCCAGCTCCGGATTTGATTTCAGGGTTTACTCTCCTTACCTTTCCTTGGAATGGGGTATATCCGCTAGACAGTGGAGGTTTTATAACAGACTTTTCCTTGTATAATAGGATTGCCATCCAAGGCTAAGGAGCCCCATTTACCTCATTTGGGGATTTATGTGAGTAGTAAGTACCCCAATTCTACCTCTATCTGTGTGGATGGTCGTTGGCTCCCATGGAGCTCATCCACCCTTTCACAGATCTTGTTTTTAGTGATGCTGGGTATCCAACCACTCACTTCCCCAGACAAGCCGAGGCGTGTCTGATGGGGGTGCCAGTTTAAATTATTCAATAACCATTGAGCTAACTGCGCCTTCGCAAAAAAAAAGTGAAAAATTATTTTTCTGAAAAGCTTTGAAATCTTAGCCATGAAATGTTTCTGTAATAAAACTAGCATAAGTTTTATTTGTAAAGAACATTTTACGCAAGAATAACAGCGTAGAATGCGGTTAGTTGAGGTGTGTGTGTGTGTGGGGGGGGCATTTCAAATAAACAATTATTGCATAAAAATCCTACTAAATGTGTACTTGCATGTTTTTTTTTTTTTTTTTTTTTTTTTGCATGGCCTCATTTATACACATGGGGTACTAGTGGCGTATTGTCGTTGGTAGTGGGCTCGGCTGCCAGAGTCCAAATCCTCAACAAGGCTCTTTGCATTTTTCATGCCACTTATACTCTTGGGAAAGAAAAAGATTCTCCCTCCAGCTATGGGTAACTAGTAGGAAAGGCTGAGCTCTTTAACCTTGGTTAGGCAACCAGTCTAGAAGGAAAACGCTGGATTCACATCTGTGAAAATTCCGCTTAATAAATTGACCTCGTGTCACGTCTTACTTGTGCGGAGGGGTTGGTAAATACACATACTCTTGGGAAAGGTATGAATCCAATTATTTTCCCGATTGCTATGGGTAAATAATAAGGAACCCCAGGTTCTTTAACCCTAGTTAGGTAAGCAGTTTGGGAGAAGGAAAACTGAATTCAAACCTGTTAACCCCCGCTTAATAAGTTGGCCTCGTGTCGCATCTTTTTCCAAGTGTATAAGCACTAAGTGAAATTCAAACTGCCTAGTCTAGGATTTGAACTTGGGTCGCAGACTCCATTTTCTCCTCCGATAACCATTATAGCACATATTTAAACATATACTTTATTTTGCAATTTTTTTTGTAAATAATTCATCCTCCCTCCAAGAATTAAAAAATGATCTGCCTTCGAAAGGGTTAAATGTCTAAAACACGTATAAATATATATATATATATATATATATATATATATATATAATATATATATAAACAAAAACTTCGGCAAAATAAAGGATATATATATATATGTAAACCGGGTTAGCTGTCGGTAGAGCGTTCTGCTGGAAACCACAAGGTATCTAGTTCGATACCGGCCCTCGCCAACTCAGCGAATAAGTAGCGGTAAATTAAAGAGCTGATGGTAGTTGTGGCGCTCCACCTCAGATGCAAAAACAATCTCCTTGGTCTAGCGCTAGTGAAAAGGGGATAGACTCCCTCGCTGATTGGCTGATACCGACTTTAGGCCGCCCTGTCGACTTACTTATATAAACATTGGCAAAATAAAGGAGATCTTAATCGAAAGAAGAATCGTCAACCTCGAAACGAACTGAAAGAACCTCCGTGTGTGTTCGTGTCTATGAGTGTGTGTCCGCGTGTGTATGTGTGTGTCCGCGTATGCATGTGTGTGTGTCTATAGGTGTGTGTCCGCGTGTGTATGTGTATGTGTCTATAGGTGTGTGTCCGCGTGTGTATGTGTATGTGTCTATAGGTGTGTGTCCGCGTGTGTATGTGTGTGTCCGCGTATGCATGTGTGTGTGTCTATAGGTGTGTGTCCGCGTGTGTATGTGTATGTGTCTATAGGTGTGTGTCCGCGGTGTGTATGTGTATGTGTCTATAGGTGTGTGTCCGCGTGTGTATGTGTATGTGTCTATAGGTGTGTGTCCGCGTGTGTATGTGTGTGTCCGCGTATGCATGTGTGTGTGTCTATAGGTGTGTGTCCGCGTGTGTATGTGTATGTGTCTATAGGTGTGGTGTCCGATGCATGTGTGTGTGTCTATAGGTGTATGTCCGTGTGTGTCTATAGGTGTGTGTCCGCGTATGCATGTGTGTGTGTCTATAGGTGTGTTGTCCGCGTGTGTATGTATGTGTGTGTCAAAAAAGGTATGTGTCCGCATATGCATGTGTGTGTGTGTCTATAGGTGTGTGTCCGCGTATGCATTTGTGTGTGTCTATAGGTGTATGTCCGCGCGTGTATATGTGTGTCCGCGCGCGCGCGCGCGCGCGCGTGTGTGTGTGTGTGTGTGTGTGTGTGTGTATATATGTTTTGATGTTGTCCAGTTCACAAATTCTTTTTATGCGTTCTACATTCTATCCTTTAGATAACTCATCAAATAAATCAACCTCTTGTATTTACCGCCTTTTTATCTTTTCCCTTTAAGAACAATATCAGCTTGATCAGAACGAAACTACTTTCCTCACCCGATATTAACCCTTCTCGACAAGTATTTCTTTTAATCTTTTTTCTTTCTTTCTTTCTTTCTTTCTTTCTTTCTTTTCTTTCTTTTTTTTTGTTGATTTTACGGCATTTCAACCCTTTCTCTGAATTTTTGAGACGAGGCTTGATTATTTGGATTATTCGGACTATATACATTTACCAACCTCTCCGCAGGAGCAGGATGTGACACAAGGTCAATTTCTTAAGGCAATGGGGTTGGGACAATCATATAGGTGCAAGGGCTTAAAGTGACCCGCCGATTGATAGGAGGTGGCCTCTCCGACCGCCTATCTAATCTAAGAAAAGGCCAAATTGGAGTATTGCAAATCATGGACTGCTCAGCCACCAGGATTCCGTCCTTAAGTATCACCCATTAGGATGTCTTATACTCTACAATGAGGGTATTTTTTGTGTATTGTCCTATCATAGAGATTTATTTTCTTTCGGTCTTAACTGAATCATTAATGAAACCACGGTAGCAGGGGTTTCGAAGAAGTTAAAAATACTTTAATTTTTAGCTCTGTCAGTAGACATCAGCCTAGGATTCACAAAAAGTTCCGGGTATATATATATATATATACATATATTATATATATACATATATTATATGTATATATATATGTATATATATTTATGTATATATATATATATATGTATATTATATACATATATATGTAATACATATATGTATATATATTTATGTATATATATATACATATATGTATATATATACATATATATATGTATACATATATGTATATATATTTATGTATATATATATACATATATGTATATATATACATATTATATGTATACATGTATATATATAGTAATATCATATATATATGTATACATATATGTATATATATGTATATATATATACATATGTATATATATACATATATAATGTATACATATATGTATATATATTTATGTATATATATACATATATGTATATATATACATATATATATGTATACATATATGTATATGTATATATATATACATATGTAAATATATACATATATATGTATACATATTGTATATATATTATGTATATATATATACATATATGTTATATATATACATATATATATGTATACATATATGTATATATATTTATGTATATATATATACATATGTAAATATATATATATGTGTGTACATATATATAATGTGTGTAAATATAAATATAATGTATATATAATATTTATGTATATATATATATATTATATTATATATATATACATATGTATATATAAGTATATGTATATTATATATATGTATATATATATATGTATTTTATATACATATGTATATATAAGTATATATGTATATGTATATATATATACATATGTATATATATATATATATGTATATATATATGTATATATAACATATGTAAATATATACATATGTATATATATGTGTATATATATATACATATGTAAATATATATACATACATATATATATATTATATATATTGTACATGAATATATATATACATAAATATGTGTATATATAAATATATTATATATGAATATATACATATATATACATATATAAATATATTATATATGAATATATACATATATATACATATATAAATATATACATATACATATATATGTACATGTATATACATATATATGCATGTATATATATATATATATATATATATATATATATATATATATATATATATATATATAATAGTGGATTGTCTCAACGAAACTTATTCTAAGACCCATCTTGTTCGTTCACAACTTTCCTGCTGGGCTTATCTTTAATAGTTAATATCAATTGCCAGGTATGTAGGTGGTCGAGATTAACGGCTTTTTGAAACTTCTCAAGGTTTGTGTGCGTGAGATATATTATTCAAAATGGTAACTCACTGGATATGAGCACAGTGACAAAGGAATTCATTGTTTCACATTTGGCCTCTCATTTGCACAAAAGTACCAGAAGCCTCGCTTTGAAATCTTTTATTTACGTCGAAAATTCAGAACAGCCTGACGTCAATCCACGTTGATAAATCCGTTATACATTGCTGGTATTTAGGACGTGTTTGAAGGAAATAGATTTTTGTTTTATTTCCAATTATCATTTCTTTTTTTTTCTTTTTTTTATTTGTTGCTGAAACCGAACCTCGTCTTAGGGACCGTTAAAAAAAACGATTGAATGGTTGGTTGGTTGGATTTTACAGCATGTCAACACTTGGGTTATTCGATACCGAACTCGTTTGTTTTATTCATTCTTGATGGGTACTCAATTTTTTAATTGGTCTAATGCAGTGGTTCCCAACCATTTTAGTACCATGCCCCACTTTTTTTATCACAAATTTCTTCATGTTCCCCACCCGTTAATTGTTTAGTATGATATA
>CM042155.1:965911-985911 GCA_023376005.1 Doryteuthis pealeii
GTCTGCATGAACCATGTATATGTGTGCGTGCGTGTGATTGACCGGTATAGGGAAAGGGGGATAGGTAGTGTCAAATAGTGAGTTGGTTGAAAGTAGTAGAGGTTGGTCATGCGCAAAGATGACGGAAGTGAGATAAAAAAAACGACCCCCCCAAATAAAAAAAAACCCAAATAAAACAACAAAAAAAAACAAAAACAAATAAAACTTGGTGGTTTGATGGAATGCTGTCGGTTGAAAGCGGGAAGGAAGTGTGCTAAGATAAAAAATCATAAGAAAGACTTAGAGCTGATCAAAATTATTCAGTGTCGAACGAGAAAGAAGAGAAAGATGAGGAGGAAGGGGGGGGGGAAGGAGCTGTGAATAGAAAAAAGACCCTTTATGAAAATTGACAAATGGCAGACGAGAAATAAGGGTTCCGGTTTGCCGGTGTCAATTTTTCTTGAATGTTTCTACCCCCACCCACCCATAAACTCCTTTGACCTTTGACCTTTCTCTTTACTCGTCGAAGTCCTCATCTTCCTGCTTTTCTCTTTGTCTTCATCCTCTCTTCTCTTCTCTGTTGCCGCAACTCTTCTTGGATCTTTTTTTAGTTCTTTTTAGTTTTCACTCTATTCTTTCTTTCTTTCTTTTTTCTTTTTATTCACTCTTTTACTTTCTTGTATCTTTCTCTCTTCTTTCTTTCTATCTCTTCTTTCTTTCTTTCTTTCTTTCTTTCTTTCTTGCTCTTCACTTTTTCTTCCTTGTATATTCTCTCTTTCTTTCTTTTTTTCCTTCTTCTTTCGTATTTCTCCATCCTTTTTCTCTCTGTTATATTCTTCTTCTTCTTCTTCTTCTTCTTCTTCTTCTTCTTCTTCTTCTTCTTCTTCTTTATTTCCACTTTCTTCTTCTTCTTCTTCTTCTTCTTCTTCTTCTTCTTTTCTTTATTTCACTTTCTTCTTCTTCTTCTTCTTCTTCTTCTTCTTTATTTCCACTTTCTTTTCTCTTCTTCTTCTTCTTCTTCTTCTTCTTCTTCTTCTTCTTCTTCTTCTTCTTTATTTCCACTTTCTTCTTCTTCTTCTTCTTCTTCTTCTTCTTCTTCTTCTTCTTCTTCTTCTTTATTTCCACTTTCTTCTATTACAGATTTCTTTCTTTCTTAATTTTAGTTTTACTCTGCTTTCGTGCGATCAATTTCACGATAAACTTGACACACATTTATTATTACGGTCAAATCTCACTAAAAGCACCGGTTCTCTCTAGATCACTTAAGTTAAGCAACGATGAGCCTGTTCGATACTTAGATGGGTGACCATTTAAGCGGCAGCCGGCACTATAAATAAATAAAAAAATACCAATCCACTTCAACACGGCTTACAGTTAAGTCTCGTTGAATGCTCAGGTTCCTGCTAGACCAGCGAAGCCTGTTCAATACTTAGATGGGAGATCATTTAAGAAACAGCAGGTACTATAAGCAATCCTAATATAAAAATGAATTGATTCGGCATTGAATGACCCAAAATGTGTTGATGTGCCGTAAAACAAAACAAAACAAACCAACCGTTCGCTACGGTTAGGATTTGACACAAAATCACAAGTATGGGGCATTCAGCGAGGCTCAAATTCGCCTTTCAGTAGTAATGAATCTGCGAGACTAGCTTGCTAACCATTTGTGACGGAGAACGAGAAAGGAAAAAGAGCAAGACATTGTCTTGCCTGCCGGGATCGAACTCGCGTCCTCCCGCATGCAAAAACAAATGCGGTTTAGGAACTGGACAGACGCGAGGTTCGACTGATGTGCCCGGATGTTTGGCTAATATGCCGATTAAATAACCAAAGCGAGTAGAGCGTACGGGGGCAAGCAGACAAGCATTCGGCCTACGTGAGACGGCAGTCAGAAAAGATTATTTTGACGACGACGACGACGGATTTTCAGCTGCTGGTCGAAGACTGTGTTGACCAAAAGAAAGTTTGGCCTGCGAGAAGACAGTGAACTCGCTTCTTTTTGGTCCCTCCTCACCAGGAACTTGTTGACTCAAATATCTATTTCCCCCCTCTATTTTCCCCCCTTCTATACCATTACACCACAACGGGGTTCATTCATTTAATTAAAAACAAAACCAAACAAAATATTTACCCAACCTGTTCACCATGGGTAGGAATTGACACAAGGTCACAAGTATGGGGTGTCCCGTGAGGGTCAAATTCGCTATTTCACTAGTAATGGATCGGCAAGTCTAGCTTGCACAACGGGATTCATTCATTTAATTAAAAAAAAATAGTTACCCGACCCATCACAAGTATAGGGCATCCAGCGAGGGTCAAATTCGCTTTTCAGTTGAAAGGGATCTGCTGGTCTATCTTGCTAACCGTTACACCACGACGGCACGGTAGCTCCATCTACCGAATGTCTTAACCATTTTTTATCAGATAGAACCAGTTACAATAATTGCTTGAACCGGTGCACCCAGTGCGTTTGCTGTTGAAACATTTTTTTATAATACTGGTGAATTTGTAATCGCTACACAGAGCTGTTCGTTAATAAGATTTAATATATATAGGGGCCGGGTTAGCTCAGTCGGTAGAGCGTCTGCCCCCTTTTCACAAGCGGTAGGGAGTCTGCCCCCTTTTCACAAGCGCTACACCAAGGATATTGTTTTTGGCGTCTGTGGCGAGGTGCCACACCTACCATCAGCTCCTCACTTTACCACACAGATCCCTGTGCTACCGATACGCTGAATTGACGTGGTTCCTAGTCGGGCGCTCTACCGACTAAGTTAAACCGACCCTTAAGGGACCGGCTTAGCACAGTTGGTAGAGCACCTGCCTAGGAATCACAAGGTTCCTGGTTCGATACCAGCCCTGATGGTAGGTGTGGCGCTCTACCTCAGATGATACCGACTAAAACACCCCAACGACTTTAAACATATTAAACTTAGTAATAATTAAACTATCATACTGTAGTGCCGGGTTAGCTCAGTCGGTAGAGCGTTCGGCTAGAAACCACAAGGTTCCTAGTTCGATACCGGTCCTCGCCAACTCAGCGTATGAGTAGCACAGGGATCTGTGCGGTAAAGTAAGGAGCTGATGGTAGGTGTGGCGCTCCACCCCAGACTCTAAAAACAATCTCCTTGGTCTAGCGCTATTGAAAAGGGGATAGACTCCCTCGCTGACTGGCTGATACCGACTTTAGGCCGCCCCGACGACTTTACTTACTTACTATATATATTAATGATTCACTATAAATTGAATACTCATTCACAAACTTATACATTTCTGATGGTATTGCTACGTAAGCAGTGACGTAGTTTCAGTTACATACAGACAGACGCAGAATCTCCATTATAATAATATGAAAAAAGGAGAAAGATGCAATTTGTTCTTTAAAAGATTACAGCAGTAAAAAAAAAAAAAAAAGTTGAATCCAAGGGAAATAACTAGGGATATAAAAAATCAAGAGTGCTTTCCCTTAGATGTTTGAATTTAATATAATTTTTGTTAATAAAGAAATAAAAATCTAATTTCGAGAAAGAATATTAAATTAACTATTCACTTGAAGCGGACTTTGGTTTTGGTTTGTTTTGTTTTACGGCATATCAACCTCAGTGGGTCATTTAATGCCGATAAATTTTTGAAATAAATCAATTCTTAATGGATAATACAATTTTTTTATAAATACATTTTTCTATTTAACCCATAGATGGGATCCTAACAGGTACTACCACTCCGGGTCAGAGTGGACCAGGGAGCAATGGTGATGAAGGGGTGCTCCACATTCCCCAAACCTCCAAAACTGGAACCTCACCATCAGATAGAGTTTAACGTCATTCCCAGGACATGTAGACCCGCAGCCACCGCCTTCTAGCACCCATATGATAAACAGGGGTTGGGGCTTGCCATAAAGGCAATAGGGTTGGGAAAATCATATAGGTGCTAGGGCTTGACGTGACTAGCCGATTGATCGGAGGGGGCCTCTCCGACCGCCCGTCTAGCCCAAGATAGGGCCAAAGTGGAGTATTTCAAGTAATGAACTGCTCATCCACCTGGGTTCTATCCTTAAGCATCACGGGTCGCCACCCACGGCCAACAGGTGGCCCCATTGGGGGAGTCTTACCCCTCTGCAGAGGTGCAGTCGGTGCATTCTAACGCCCCAGCCGACAGGGTGGGAAGCGGACTTTGCTTCTTAAAACTCAAACTGGGATTGTGGAGGCACGTTGTGTAATGGTTACCATTTTAAGAAATGGACACGGCAAGACGAGTTCTAATCCTGGACAAGGCTGTTTGCATTTCACATAGTGCTAATACTCTTGGGAAAGGTGCGAATATAACTATTCTACCTCCAGCCAGGTTTAGGAGAAGGAAAACTCTGAATTCAACCAAACCAAAAAGGTTCTCTTCTCAACAATATAAAGGTGGAAATGCAGTTTACTTCGTAAATATCATAGTATATATTTTTGAATAACTGGTTTAAGGAAAAATTAATACTTCTTTGTCAAATTTTTTGGGAATGCTAAATAAAATTCATACCATTTAGATGAGATATTGCTACCTAGGTATGTGAACTGGTCTCAAGGAAGCCCTGTGCAAAAACAAAAGTATATACCATATATTTCTCATTTTATTTCCATCATAGTTCACATTATAAATATCATAGTATATATTTTTGAATAACTGGTTTAAGGTAAAATTAATACTTCTTTGTCAATTTTTTTGGAAATGCTAAATAAAATGTATACTGTTTGTTTATAATATTTCATCAGGGAGTTTTCATTCACACACAAACAATTTTAAACTAAACATATGTAACCAATATCATATGCCTACAATATAAATATAAACAGAATGAAAACATATAGTTATTTACTAAGCTTAGCTTAGATGTGGCACAAGGCCAGAAATATGGGGCGCCCAGTGAAAATTGAACTCACTAACAATGGTCTGCGAATCTAGATTGCTAACCATTACGCAACATGAGGTGCCCAAGAATAAAAACATAATTGTTGCATTAGTTTATTTATTTATCCTTTACTGTTAATGTTGAAAAGACAAAAAGGTAAATCAAGACAAAATGTCTCAATAATTTGTATTATTTGTATTATTCGGACTATTGTCCTCATCTTTATCGTTGTACAACTTTATTGTTATCTGTACAACGAATAATCCAAATAATCCAAATTATCAAGCCTCATCTAAAAAATTCAGAGAAATAGTCCCAATGATTGTTAAATATTTTAATAACATAATTGGTTTGATAGGATGATGTCTATATTACAATATTAAAATAACCAAGAATCTATTGTGCGTGTTTAATAATATTACGTATATAAAATTAAATAAAAAGTTAAAAGTACATTAGCTTATCTCACTTGTTCACGCAGAACCCTTAGGGACTTTTTTTTGAACCCTAGGGGTCCAGGGAACCCCGGTTCAGAAACGCTGGTCTCTAGTAGAGAAAACAACAAATTGGCAATTCATTGCTATTTTAAAATCAACCACATAAAGAAGTGATTGAATTTGGTAGGCTGGTTGGCTGGATTTTACGGCATGTCAACCCTTGTTGGGTCATTTTTACCGAAGACGTTTTCTTTTATTCATTCTTGATGAATACTCATTTTTTTTAAAAACTCAATTTTTTGAGAAAATATTATAAAATGTGTTCTTAATTATGCTTGTGTGTTATTTGAAATGAACTTAATTGTTATCAAGAACACATTTTATGATATTTTCGTGGTAAAACATGCAGTTGTATTGATTCGAACAAATTCGTATTTTCAGTGTAGATTTACGGTGAAATGAAAATGGACGACCAAAGCAGACGGCTTCCTCAAATTGAAAGAAACAAGGGAAGATAACTCTCATCTATGTAGCTAATGTTCAGATTACCCTTCTTTTTTTTTTTTTAAATTGAATGTTTTAGTTCAGACGATAGAGCATTCACCTAGAAATCGCAAAGTCCCGGGTTCGCTACCGGTCCTCGCCAAGTAAGCGCATGAGTAACACAGCGAATCTGGGAGTCCACACTGGATTTTCAATAGGAACAGTTAATTCACCCCTTTTTTTGTGCATTTTCTCAGTCGGTAAAGCACCCGCCTCAGAACCACAACGTCCCGGGTTCAATACCGGCCTTCGCCAACTCAGCTAAATCATCAGTAGCACTGTTTGGAACTGTTCGGTAAAGTGGGAGCTGATGGTAGGTGTGTCACTTCACATGAAACGCAAGAACAATCTTCTCGGTCTACCACTAGTGAAGAGAGTAAGGTTACGCCATCGACTTTACTTTGTTTTAAATGTTTCACTTACTTCAAGGGAAATAATCACTAAGCTAAGATTAAAAGTTATCTCCCTTCGGTCATGAAAAATTACCATATATTTTGAAAGGCATGAAAAGTAAATAATTTAGTTTCTTCGAAATAGATATGTCCATATCTATATATTAATACTCGTATTCCTTAATTGTACGGACGTTATCATCTTGTAACAAATGAGACACTCCAAAATCCTGATTATCTGGTGTTGCTCTTCCGCCGAATTCTTATTTCTTATTAGTGTCGTTACCTTGACTAAATAATGGACTATTCCGCTTTTTTATAAAGAAAGAAAGAAAGGGAAAAAAGAGGCATGCTACACAAAAATATAACCAGAAAGAAAGAAACAAACAAAGAAAGTGGTGGTGAGGGGTAGAGAGATGGGGTGAGCGCGTGGAAGCGATAAAGCTAATTTATTTCCATTCGAACAAAAGAGAAAAGATGAAAATAATGAAAAAAAAAAAAAAAGAATGAGTCAGAGTTAAGTCAAGATTATTATACTTTTTACATATTGAACTATTTAGCAATAGCTCTTAAGTAAACATATGAACCGTTGTAATGATTAAATTATCAAACTGTGATATATCCACAGGTTCTGCTAGTATACTTTAATGTTATTGAACAGAAAATAATAGAACGTTCCTCTCGATAGATAATCATTTTTACAAGTAAATCATAAGAAAACGAAGAGAGATTTAAAAAATAATATCACATAATCTTTTTGAATTAATCTTAGTGATTTTAATATAGTAAATTCAATATTCTAAAATATAAATAAATCTTTAAATTGAGAATTATCATGACTTAACGTTTGGAATTTACGGATTAAAAATTATATATCGATTTTCTGAGGGCAAATAGAAATCAAATTTTGATTATGTAAATTTAAATTCCCCCAATATATATATATAATATGAAGCAAAGTAAATAAGAAAGAAAAAAAAACAAACACCCCCCCCCAAAAAAAAAAAACGAATCTAACATCTATTAGCTCCCCGGAACATATATATATATATATAAAAAAGATATATATGAACACTCATATAATAGATAGATAGATAGAAAATAGAATATATACATATATATATATATATATTTCTCTATCCCTCATTTTCCTATGATCTCCCAACATATATATATATATATATATATAATATATATATATATATATATATATAAGTTTTTGGTACAGGAAAATCTATAGAGTATTACAAATAGTGGAATCATATGTATGTTGGGAGATCATACGAAAATGAGGGATAGAGAAATATATATATATATATATATATATATATATATATATTTCTATTTTCTATCTATCTATCTATCTATCTATCTATCATATCATATGAGTCTGTTCATATATATCCATCTATCATCGGAGTCTGTTATATATATATATATATCCGTTGGAACCAGAACAACAACATTTATATATATATATATATATATATATATATATATATAATATATAATATATATATATATAGGTATATGTAAAAACAAAAATTTTTTTGCGATGAAACAAAGAAAATACAGTGCTCAATCACAGTTTGTAAGAGCTAATATTTATTTATTTTACAATGTTTTCACAGATCAATGTTCATTATTAACAGTGACCACGGTTTCATGCTAAATAGCAATCATCAGGCTGTCGAGCAAGATCCTATGGTGTTTGTTGGAGTTCTTTACTCAATGTCACATTTTGGATTGTAAATAACGTCGGTTAGTTTTGCGGACGCTGTTATAAGTCCAGAACTACAAAAAAATTTTTTTAAAATTTGTATTTTTTTGTAGTAATGCCAACGAAGTTGCCTCCCTATATATATATTATATATATATATAATATATATATATATTATATATATATATATATATTTCAGTCTGTTCTATCTATCTATCTATCTATCTATCAGTCTGTTCATATATATATATACTATATATATATATATATATATATATATATATATATATATACCTCATTCTGTTCATATCTATCTCGGTCTGTTCATATCTATATCAGTCTATTCTTATCTATCTATCTATCTATCTATCTATCTATCTCAGTCTGTTCATATCAATCTATAGACACAAGAATGAGAATAATAAAATCACTCTCCTAATAGCGACGTATTCAGTAATTCTAGACCAGGGAGATTGCTGTGGCACACCTACCATCAGCGCCATACCTACAACCTCGTGTCACATCCTAGTCATGGACAACGGATGAGGTTAAATACCTCGTTTGCTCCAGAAATATTTTATTTCGTTAGCATCCGATTGATTCTTCATCTTCACACCAGAATTTCATTTAAAAAAATAAGGATTTACTCTGATGAAAGTCGAATTTTCTTTGTGTGCGGAACATTTCTACATTTTTCTATTATTATTTATTTTTTAAATAACCGACTGAAGTTTGAATAATGTACACATGGATAAACTCCTGACCGAAACACGTGTAAGTACAATTGATTAAAGAAAAAAAAAAAAAAAGAAAATTGATTTCGCGATACTACCCTAAATTTCGGGTAATTTTACCGGGACAGAAACATTAAAACCGGCAAATAAACCCTACCTTGTTTCTACCGTCACTTCGAAGTGAACCCAGCGATTTTTTTCCAAGATACAAAAGTCTACTGTTCACCTTGCCTAACCGTCTTTTGGGGGTGGATGGGTTGGTGGGTGTGGTAGCACGTAAGGACATTACCGTGATACTTGAATACCAACTTTGTCATTTGAAGCAGGTCGATACGCCACCTGTGGCTCACTTATCTAGGGCAAAGAAATTTAATATAGTTATTTACAAAGCTTAGCTTAGATGTGGTACAAGGCCAGAAGTATAGGGCGCCCAATGAGAATCGAACTCACTAACAATGGTTTGCAAATCTAGAAATTTGATATAACCAAGTTTCTTTGGTGAATATGGAGTAAGATACGCTCAAATCAAAGTTGTGTTGGTTGGTTGGTTGGATTTTACAGCATGTCAACCCTTGTTGGGTTATTTTATGCCGAAGACGTTTTGTTTTATTCATTCTTGATGGGTATTCAATTTTTTTCTTAACTCAATTTTTTAAAACACATCTTTAGAACTCATTTTGAAATAATTTCATTTTTAATGGATAATACAATTTTTCTATTTAACCCAAAGATGGGACCCTGACAGGTACTGCCACTCCGGGTCAGAGTGAACCAGGGAGCAATGGTGAGGAAGGGGTGCTCCACATTCCCCAGAACTGGAAACTCACCATCAGATAGAGTTTAACGTAATTCCTAGGACACTAAGACCCTCAGCCACCGCCTTCTAGCACATGGATTAGATTGTGTTAACTTTCACTTTTCCAATCGATTAATCATGTCATTGGCAAATTCTAATCAGTTATATTCGTTGTTTTTATAGAGGCGTTTGTTTTGTAATGTTTATCGTTGTAGGGGACACGGCAAGCCGAGTTCAAATCCTGGATGAAGCTGTTTGCTGTTTGTTTAGCGCTAATTTCCTTGGGAAAGAAGGTACAATTCTTATTAAAATAAATCGGTAATCTGAACATTAGCTGCATAAATGAGTGTAACCTCATATCTACACTAAAAATAAGAATTTGTTAGAATCAATACACCTGCAGGTTTAACACGAGAATATCATAAAATGTGTTCTTAATTGTGCTTGCGCATTATTTGAAATGAACTTAATTGTTATTAAGAACACAATTTATGATATTTTCGTGTTAAAACATGCAGTTGTATTGATTACGGTGAAATGAAAATAGCCGATCAAAACATATGGCTTCCTCAAAGTGAAATAAACAAGGGGAAGTTACTCTCATTTATGTGGCTAATGTTCAGATTACCAATAAATCAATCGATGCATTTGAAATTAAAGATAACGAAAGACAAAACTAATTTAGAGAAAGAATATCAAATCAACAATTCACATGATGCAGACGTTTGCTTCTTAAACCTCATACTGGAATTGTGGAGGCATTTGGTGTAATGGTTACCGTATTGAACACGGCGACACGAGTTCGAATCCTGGACGAAGCTGATGCATTTACATAGCACAATACCCTTTGAAAAGATATACATCCAACTGTTCTCGCTCCAGCAGAATAGTAGGGCAGATAGGCTATTTAACCTTGGTTTGCAACCAATCCAGAAGAATGTTAAACTCCGCTATAGAAATCGACAAGACTAGATATCCCAGACTTCCTTAAGAAGAGGCGCTCGTTGAGTAACGGTCATTGTAGTAGGAAATAGACACGACGAGACGAGTTCAAATCCTGGACGAAGATGTTTGCATTTCATATTGCGCTAATATCATTGGGAAAAATATGAATCCAGTTTTTCTCCCTGCAGCTATGGGGAAATAGTAGAGCAGACTGCATGATTCCTTGTGCAGACTGCCACAAGAAATACATAGGCGAGACCTCCAGAAATAAAAAAAACGCCTATATGAGCACAAACGCAACATAAAATTGGGTGACAGTAACAACTGTTTATTCCAACACATATCTAAAACACAACATAGGTTTAATTTCAGCAATGCATCCATGATCGCATACATCCACAACAAAAGATTACGACGAATATTCGAAGCCAGTCCCATTAGCAACATTCCCAACAATCTTGGTTAGGTAACCACTTATGATTAACCCATAAGTGGAGACACGATGTGTAATGGTCATTATCGAAGTAAATGGACTCGGCGACACGAGTTCAAATCCTGGACGAGGCTGTTTGTATTTCACATAGCGCTAATACCCTAGGGAAAGGTACAAATTCAACTATTCAACTATTCCCCTCCCAGCTATGAGTAAATAGTAGGGCAGACTATTCTCCCTCCAACTATGGGTAAATAGTAGGACAGACTGAGCTATTTAAGCTTGCTATAGCAACCGGTTGAAGAGAAAAAAAACCTCTCTAAATTCAGTTGTAAACCCGGAGAGGAATGGGCCCCACTCCACAATCAAAACGGGTTACAGAACAAGTTAGAGAAATTCCATTAGGTCATTTAATTGATACAGATAATCAAAATAGGTGAATAAACTCATTTGTGATAGAAGAGGCGCTCGTTGAGTAACGGTCATTGTAGTAGGAAATAGACACATATTGCGCTAAAGTTAGCTATGGGGAAAAGTAGAGCAGACTGGGTTTTATAATCTTGGTTAGGCAACTACTCTAGGAGAAGGAAAACTCTGAATTCAAACACTTCACTTAAAAATAGACCTTGTTTTACATCCTGCTCGTACGTGTGCGGGGTCTCATATTAAAGGAATTTGTGATATATTTGCTCTCGGTGGAGCGATGGGGGGGGGCAGCTATCTTATAGGTAACGAAATCATATCTTATCTATATTATAATTATGGATGCGCGTGGTGTACTGGTTACCATCATAAGAAATGGACAGGGCGAGATGAGTCCAAATCCTGGATTAGGTAGTCTGCATTTCACATACAGCTAATAACCTTGGGGGAAGGCATGCATCCAACTATTCTCCCTCTAAGTATGGGTAAACAAATAGGGTAGACTCAGCTGAGGCCTACGAAAATGACTCAGCTCTTTAACCTTTGTATGGCAACCAATCTAAGAGAAGAAAAAACTCTGAATTCAAACCTGTTAAACTTTGCTTTAAAAAAAATAGACCTCGTGTAATATCCTGCACGTGCATGGTATCATATTAAATGAATTTGGTGATATATTTGCTCTCGGTGGTGTGGTGGTGGAGACAGACAGAGACAGAGACACATGTTGTAAAGTTATTAAATATTGCTGTTAGTTTATTCCCTACTAGGTTCTGAAGGAGACGCAAATGTTCCCTCAACCCTAAGGTATAACTTCACATCTACAAGTCAAAACATTTTTGATTCATTTTCATTCCCTTGAGCCACAGAAAGAAAGTTCCATTCTGTAACCACAACATAAACGACACATGAGCGACTACAGATGATTAAAAAAAAAGAACATTCGTTATGAAGGTAAATGTCGTACCAATTGAACCCCTTAGAACAGTCCCTAAGGGTCTGGAAAAGAGTCTGGATGAGTTGGAAATCAAAGAAAGAACGGAGAATATCCAAACAACAGCATTGCTAAAAACAGCTAGAATACTCAGAAGAGTCCTGGAGACCTGAGGAGACTTGCTGTCACTCAGTGAACCACCAGCTAAGGCGGCCGTGACAATTTTTTATTGAGTGAAATAATAATAATAATAATAATAATAATAATAATAATAATGACAAGAAGAAGTGAACCTGTCATCTCGGGGATTTTGCTGCCCCGGCCGAACACGAGTGAAAATGAAAGAAAGCAAAAAGATAGACAAATACTTGGACATTGTCAGAAAACTGATAAAACGTTGGAAGGTGAATGTGAAGGTGAAGGTCGTACCAATTGTAATTGGTGCCCTTGGAACGGTTCCCAAAGCTCTGGAATAGAATTTGGGTGAATTGGAAATCAGAGGAAGAATCGAGACGATCCAAACTACATCAATGTTAAGATCGGCTAGAATAGCTAGAAGAACCCTGGAGACTTGAGGAGACTTGCTAAAACCTTCAGTTAACCACCTGCTACGGCAGGTGTGAAAAACTCATAACAATAATGTCCGGCTAACAGGGAAGATTGTGAAGTGCGACAACTTTCTGTTTTTTGCATTCTAATAAAGAATGTCCGAGTTAAGATTTTCAGTTTTTTGATGTGATGTAAAGGCGGTTTAGGCACCCTGACTTACCACCAGGGAATTTCCTTACTTTGTTATCTTCAGTAATAATTTGCATAATGATTTTAACAAACCTGGGTTTAATAAATAATCATTTACTGTTCCTTTCTAATATTATCATATTATTCTCAAACGTATTGAAAACAATCCTATATATCATTTTATATAGAAATCAATTACAATAACATTAAAATAAGTTTTGTAAGTTTTTCTAATTTAATATATCTTATTATATTATCTTATTATTAAAACTTAAATACTCTTGCCCAGGGGACGCATACTTTTATGCTAAAATATATTTTTTGGTCATAATTACAAATGTCAGAGCTTATCTAGTAATTTTACCTAAACTAGCAGAAATATTTTTATCACAACAGAAAAGCGAATTGTTTCTTCTTCTTCTTCTTCTTCTTCTTCTTCTTCTTCTTCTTCTTCTTCTTCTTCTTCTTCTTCTTCTTCTTCTCTTCTTCTTCTTCTTCTTCTTTCTTCTTCTTCTTCTTCTTCTTCTTCTTCTTCTTGTCTACGTATCTTCTCTTCTTCTTCTTCTTCTTCTTCTTCTTCTTCTTCATTGTCTACGTATCTTCTTCTTCTTCTTCTTCTCTACGTTCTTCTTCTTCTTCTTCTTCTCTTCTTCATTGTCTACGTATCTTCTTCTTCTTCTTCTTCTCTTCTTCTTCTTTCTTCGTATCTTCTTTCTTCTTCTTTCTTCTTCTCTACGTTCTTCTTCTTCTTCTTCTTCTTCTTCTTCTTCTTCTTCTTTTCTTCTACGTATCTTCTTCTTCTTCTCTTCTTCTTTCTCTTCTTCTTCTTCTTCTTCTTCTTCTTCTTCTTCTTCTTTTCTCTTCTTTATATTTATTCTTTTTGTTTCGTAAGTCTTTCTAATTTAATATATCTTATATTATCTTATGATTAAAACTTAAATACTTAGAATATTTCCCAATTTTAAGATTAATAATTGGTAAGTTCTGTTGTCTCAGCAGACGCATGACTGTTCATATGCCATTATCGATTTCAAGAAGAGGTCAACCCCACCACAATGCCAGTTTTGATTGCATCTTGGATCGTTAATTCTTCGACCGTGAGGACAGCGCACATAAGAAATAATGATAAAAGATAAGCTCTCAAAGAGACTCAACCTCACGTCTCTTTCCGACCAAGGAATCCAGCGCCTCGGCACCAGATGTCTCCGATACGCGCTCTTCTTCGCTGTCTTAGAAACAACGTCCTCAGTGAGTTGACATAAAAAGCAACTAAATTAAAATGAATAATAATAATAATAATAATAATAATAATAATAATAATAATAATAATAATAATAATCACCTTATCCCAGCAAGAAGACCAGACCTAGTGTTGACTAACAAAAAAGAAAGAACTTGTCAACTGGTGGATTTTGCAGTTCCAGCAGATCAGAGGTTTGATTTGTTCTTGTTTTACGGCATATCAACCTCAATGAGTCATTTAATGCCGACTACGTTTTGAAATGAATTGGTGATAATGTTTAATTTTCTGAAGATCTTTTGTTTTTGATATTTTTGTGAATGGAACTTTTAGATGATTCTTTTTAACATATATTTTTGTGTTTTCATTTTTTGGGGAAGATTTTTAGATTTTGTTGTAGATGTGTGCTTCTTTTATGTATCCAAGTAGTTTTTCTGGGTTTATTTGGTTGAATATCTGTTTTAGATTTGTTGTTTGGTAGTATTTTTTTCGTATTTGTTTTAGGTTGCTACATTCTGTTAAAATGTGTTTGATTGTGTAGGGTTTTTGGCATGGTATGCAATATGGGGCTGCTTCTTTTTTGAGGAGGTATGAATGGGTAATGTATGATCAGAGGGTGAAGATGAAGTAAAACGAAAAGATGGACAAATACATGGACCTTGCTAGAGAACTGAAAAAGCTATAGAATATAAAAGTCAAAGTGATACCAATTGTAGTTGGTGCACTTGGAACGGTCCCCAAAAGCTTGGAAATCAGAAGAAGAATTGAGACCATCCAGAATACTGCACTGCTGCAATCTGCCGGAATACTCAGAAGAGTCCTGGAGACCTGTAGAGACTTGTTGTTACTCAGACTCCAGGGAATACCATCAGCCAATGTTTGTGTGAAAAACTAATAATAATAATACCCGAAGAGAATAAGGAAACTCCTAGAAACCAAGCTGGACAAGAGAGGAACTCAGACAGATTGACCAAAGGAATAGGAAATTAATGACAATGCACAAGGCTTTACACCCTAGCGATGATAGAGGTAGGCTATATGTATAAAGAAAGGAAGGTGGAAGAGGTCTTGCCAACACAGAGGGTTTCAATCCAAGGATTCTATACACAAAAAAGAGCAAAGAAAGATTACTTATGGCTGTCAATAACAGCAACTGCAACACATGGGCAAACAGGAAAACAACAAAACAAGAAAACAAAGATGGGAAGAAAAAAATCATATGGATACTTCAAACGTCAAATTGGAGAGATTGCACATGAAAAGACTTGGACATGGTTAAGAAGAGGAAACCTCAAGAGAGAAACTGAATCACTACTAATTGCTGCACAAAATAATGCCATAAGAACAAATTATAAGCAAAAATTGATAAGACGCAATAAAACAGTAAATGTTGACTGTGTGGTGACAGAGATGAGACCATAAACCATGTATTAAGCTAATGTAGCAAACTAGCACAACGGGAATAACAAGCTAGGCATGACTAGGTTGGGAAGGTGATCCACTGGAAATTATGCTTTTAGAAACTACATTTTGACCATACAACAGAATGGTATATGCATAAACCAGAATCTGTTCTTGAGAATGAAACATATAAAATTCTCTGGGACTTTAGTGATAAAGACACTGATATTACGCTAAAATTTAAATCACAGAAAGTCGCATGATACTCGAATATATACGATACGGTATGTAGGGTGTGTGGTAACAGATATGAGACAATAAACCTTTTATTAAGTGAATATGCGAAACTAGCATAACAATGATACAAGGATAGGAATGAATGGGTTGGAAAGGTGATCCACTGGGAAGTATGCAAGGAACTAAATATTGACCATACAACAGAATAGTATATGCATAAACCAGAATCTGTTCTTGAGAATGAAACGCTTTGAGATAAAGACACTAATATTACGCTAAAAGTTAACTTTCAGAAAGTTACATGATGCTGATTGGAACGTCTTGTCAGACGAATGCCACTCCTTCAATTCATTGTCCATTCGTGAGGTTTCTTTCTTTTCAGTCATGCCAGCGACTTGAATGTCTTAGAGCAAATTTGGCACTCATGACGATCAGTGTTGACTGAGACAATAGGCATGGTATACGCATCACTTTAAACTCTCATATGACGACTGAGACCACCATCTGTTCAGCACACTTTAGTGCAGCAGGGCATAAAAAGTTTTCACGTTGGGAATCAGAGCATCAGCATGATAGAGACAACAATTGCAGTCGGATTGGTCTCATGTGATTTCATGTGATTAACCAGGCCTACCTTTGACAACAGGGCCCGGCCACACTCCTCACGCATCTCCAAAATTGTCCGGCAGAGTTTCACATTTTCTGCATTCTCTCTTGAGTTTTGCCCGGTCCCCCAGGCTGCTTCAAACAGTTCAGCACCCCTGTATATCTCAGCCCCTCCATTGTCCACGATCGGATATCAGGGACACCTAATTATCGACGGATATACCAAAATATGTCAGCGACAGACGACCGCTATGGCAGGCTCCAGCGGAACGAAAAGAGACGCCTTTCGTAATACCGTGGCGACACCGGTCGCGGTTCCGGCTTAGAGGCTTTCAGCCGTTATCGCGCGGAGGCAGCTTGACACCGCCGCTCGTTCGAGCCAGCACGCGAACCGTTGCTCCGATCCCGCGGTTCTTCTCGTACTGGACGGAATAGCCGTGGCCACGGCCGACGTAACACACGTGCCGATCGGTAGGATAAAACTAACCTGTCTCACGACGTACTTAACACTATCTCGGAATCGTTTTTTGGGGGCTTGTGTTGGGGTCTTTTGCCAAAAAGGGGCTCACCATAAAACAGTTGTTTTTAGTAGTCTAGAGTCATCAAGCCGAACTAGATGACGCGCTCAACACATCTGATTCCTCATCACAACTGCAGTAAATGCTAGTTGTTTTGGCTTTGGTCAAGACACCCGTA
Source organism: Doryteuthis pealeii (assembly GCA_023376005.1). Classification (NCBI taxonomy): domain Eukaryota; kingdom Metazoa; phylum Mollusca; class Cephalopoda; order Myopsida; family Loliginidae; genus Doryteuthis; species Doryteuthis pealeii. Next base: position 983,054 of record CM042155.1, read on the forward strand.
TCAGGAACATGGCTATCCCACTTTAGACCAAGGATATGTTTAAGACAGTGCTGATAGAAAATCTAGCTCTCAGAAAGTTGCATGATTCTCGAATTTATACAGCACACTTTTAAATGTCAAATTTCTTCACAAGTCTACATATAAAATATTACAAAAAATGACATTTCTTAATGCCCTCACCATTACGAAGACATTTAATAGCGATTTTGTATGTGACTTCCCACCCTCTACCATTTAGCTAGTCTAGCGGCAATGAATTTCATTTAATTGACGTTTACAAAGAGAAGCCACACAAGGTTTTTTACGTTGTATTGTCTCCGAGGAATATTTTCAAATAATAAATTTTTGCTTTTATTGAAATCAAATTAATTGTCTACGCCAGGTTTAGTTATTTAAATATGTTTTATATTTCTGTTCAATCTGATCTATTTCCAGTTGGCAAAAAGTTTAGATCGTTTGATTTTACGGCATGTCAACCCTTGTTGGATTATTTTATGCCGAAGACGTTTTTTTCTATTCATGCTTGATGGGTATTCAATTTAAAAAAAAAACCCTCATTTTTAACACATTTTTTAAAAACTCATTTATTTCTATTAAACCCATAGATGGAACCCTAACATATACTACCACCCCGGATCAGAGTGGACTTGGGAGTTATGGCGATGAAGGGGTACTCCACACACCCAAGAGCTCCAAAATTGGAACCTCACCACTAGATGCAGTTTAACGTCATACACAGGACAGTAAGACCCTCAGCCATCGCCTTGTAGCACATATGATAAAAAGAAGGTTCCCGAGTTCGACAAGAAACACCTGAAGAAGGCCGGAGTGCACATCAACCGAAACGTTGTGTAGATAATAAAAATGAGGACATTAGTCTGAATAATCCAAATAAAACAAATTATTAAGTCTCATCTAAAAAATTAAGACAAGAAACACCTGAAGAAGGCCGTAGTGCACATCGACCAAAACGTTGTGTATATAACAATAAAGTAAAGTCGTCGGGGCGGCCTAATGTGTCTATCCCCTTTTCACTAGGCTAGACTAAGGAGATTATCTTAGCATCTGAGGTGGTACGCCACACCTACCATCAGCTCCTTATTTTACCGCACAGATCCCTGTGCTACTCATACGCTGAGTTGGCGAGGGCCGGTATCGAACTAGGAACGTTGTGGTTTCTAGCCGAACGCTCTACCGACTGAGCTAAACCAGTCCTAACAATAAAGATGAGCACAATAGTCCGAATAATCCAAATAATCCAAATTATTATCCAAAAAATTCAGAGAGATATTTTAAAAAAAAAGTTTAGAAGAGAGAAAAAAAATGTCTAATCAGAATATTCCCATTACGTCTGTCCTTCATCTCTCGTCGTGTCCCCTTGACATTCTGTCGTTACGGGGTTAATTATATCATTTAAAAGTGAAGGCTGTATTTCTCCACACAAAACAAATTAAATGATCAAATAAAATTTCGCAAGCTTTTGTTATTTTTTGTGATACTAGCAGAGCAACTCGATGTTCCCCGGGATTTGAAAAGTCGAAAACAAATCTCTTACCAATGTAAGATTCAAAGTGAATATTTGAAGAACATACAACTCCGACAAGGGTTGAGGGACAATACATTTAATAGATAACAGCACATGAATACAAAGGATACATAATAGAAGAGTACATGGATACATAAGATACAAATACAAGAGTAGATAAACCTACATATATTAAAGGACTGGAGCGTCCATAGATAGAAATGACTTACTAGGAGGGGGGCCGGAGCCCCACCGAAAAGGGGTAGACCGTGTCTAACCCATGTGGTCTCGTAGCGAGGAGAGAGGAAGGGAAATTCGAATCAGCCGCTTAAATATCATAGTCCCCTGGTGGGAACAAGCGACAACATGCCGGGCAGATAACTCCTCCAGGCCAAGGGAAGATAATCCACATACACCGATATTTATATAGGGTCGGTTTAGCTCAGTCAGTAGATCTGCGATCCTACCTTAAACCGCTGCAGCGTCTCTCGCACGTGTCACTTGTTTACACTGAAAAGTCATTACGGGGACTCAGATAATAATAATAATAATAATAATAATAATAATAATGTCTCGCTAATAGGGAAGATTGTGAAGTGTGATAACTTTTTGTTTCGTTTTTCGAATTTTAATAAAAAAACGTCCGAGTTAAGATTTTCAATTTTTTGATGCGATGCAAAGGCGGTTGTAGGCACCCTGATTTCCCACCAGGAATTTCCTTACTTTTTATCTTCAGTAATAATTTGCATAATGATTTTAACAAAACTGGGTTTAATAAATAATCATTTACTGTCCCTTTCTAATACTATCCTATTATTCTCAAACGTATTGAAAACAATCCTATATATCATTTTATATAGAAATCAATTACAATAACATTAAAATAAGTTTTGTAAGTTTTTCTAATTTAATATATCTTATTATATTATCTTATTAAAACTTAAATACTCTTGCCCAGGGGACGCATACTTTTATGCTAAAATATATTTTTTGGTCATTATTACAAATGTCAGAGCTTATCAAGTAATTTTACCTATACTAGCAGAAATATTTTTGTCACTACAGAAAAACGAATTGTTTCTTCTTCTTCTTCTTCTTCTTCTTCTTCTTCTTCTTCTTCTTCTTCTTCTTCTTCTTCTTCTTCTTCTTCTTCTTCTTCTTCTTCTTCTTCTTCTTCTTCTTCTTCTTCTTCTTCTTCTTCTTCTTCTTCTTCTTCTTCTTCTTCTTCTTCTTCTTCTTCTTCTTCTTCTTCTTCTTCTTCTTCTTCTTCTTCTTCTTCTTCTTCTTCTTCTTCTTCTTCTTCTTCTTCTTGTCTACGTATCTTCTTCTTCTT
>CM042155.1:990911-1010911 GCA_023376005.1 Doryteuthis pealeii
TATATATATTATATAATATATATATATTATAGTCATCCACAGACATGTGTTTCGACTTATCAAGTCTCTTCAGTGTGGCCAGACATTTGTAAGCTACCTACAGCCGGGATGGAAATCCAATCGATTCAGCATCAGTCGGATAGATTAACCATTCGGCTATCGTCACCTACAGAAGGGGATTTTAACTGTTTTAGTACACACATCTGTATGTATGAAAGGCAGCCATAGAGTGCTCCACACTCACACACACACACACACACCACACACACCACATATATATATATATATATATATATAATCTCCATCCCCTAGAGGGTGGGTACTTTGGATGGATTTCGCTGATGACCGCTAAATAAGCGTAATGGCAACGTTCTCCTATAAAAAAGATGTTCTCTCTGGCGGCATTTACATACATAGATGTGTGTATTTATCAGGTAAAATCCCATTCCATTCTGTAAGTGACCAGGGCCAAGTGTTTAAGCAGCCTGGCTGATGAATAATCGATCGGGTTTCATCCCGGCTGTAGGTAACTTACAAAAGCCTAGCCACACTGAAGAGACGTGGTACGTTGAAAAATGGTGTCTGTGAATGATATTCTCATAACTTAGTTCATGGTTATGCAATCATCAGATGAGTCAAATGGTTGATATTAAAAACCAGTAGTCAAATAGTTGAGATTTAAAAAAAAAAACAAAACATTTTTTTAAATCTCAACCATTTGACTACTGGAGATAATTGCATAACCATGAAACTTTAAGTTATGTGTATAAATCCATAATTTTACCATTGATTATAAACCTGCTCTGCTTTATTACATGAGCACCTTTTCATGCCAATACTTTTCTCATTTTCTCATTCATTCTCTATTCATTATATATATATATATATATATATATATATAATGTGAATTGAAATGTTTTTCCCGGTTTTCTGAAAAAATAGGCGTTCTTTTGTTTGGAGCTGGCTGGTTGGTTGGATTTTACGGCAGGTAAACCCATCGGGTAATTTTATGTCGAAGACGTTTTGTTTTATCAATTCTTGTGGGTATTCCAATATTTTAACACAATTTTAAAGACTCATTTCCTTCTATGTAACCCATAGACGGAATGCTAACAGGTACTACCAATTCGGGTCAGAGTGGACCTGGGAGTAATGGTGATGAATAGGTACTTCACATTTCCCGGGCTCCAGAACTTGAGTGGAATAATGAATAATCCACGCACCCGACTAAAAACAGCAAAAAGTAAAGTCTGATATTCCTAACTAAATGCACGCGTTTCCGATAGTTACAGACTGATTTTAACGGCATTTCAATCCATCTGGGGTTATTTTATGCCTAAAGTTTAGAGAATCTCGTTCATTGTACATTCATATTTACAATCCGTGTATAGTTCTTTCTAAAGAGTTTTTTTTTTGCACACAGTTATATGATGCAAAGTATTCCTGTTTAATTTGCATACAGTGTGTTGTATCCGAGATGTAGGAATAACAGAAATGATAATAAAAACAGGGAAATTGTTAACAACAACAATACTTGTTTTATTTATTCTTCACTGACAGGGAATACAGTGGATGGGTTTGGATTAGAGTTCTGGCTTGATGTTAGGATACGCGTGTCACCTGCTCGGTTCTGATCTGCTGTGCAGTCCTTTTCACTCTCCTCTTTAGAGAGTCCGGTTCGAATCGTTAGGGGGAGATAACTCTACCTAACACAGTGATATGGTTGAAAATATTCCTATCTAATAAAAATAATTTTCAAACAGTTGTCTGGTTTTTATTTAATAATAGTCAATTATTTGCATAGATTTATATGGTTTCAAGCAATAATAATCCTTAGTAAACATTAATAAAGTCGGCAGAGTAGCTTATTGTCGGGACTGTGAAGGAGTCTATCCTAATTTCACTAGCGCTAGACCAGTCAATTGTTTGCACAAAGATATATAGTTTCAATTTAATAATAATAATAATAGTAATCCTTAGTAAACAATTATAAAGTAAATAATTATAAGCAAGTATTGAACACAATAATAATGTGGCCCGCGCTCGTTATTTTTTTTTTCAATTATCCGACCCACCGTGCACTAGACCAAGGAGATTGTTTTTGCGCCAGAGATGGAGCGCCACACCTACCATCAGCTCTCCACTTTATCGCACAGATACAAGCTATGCTACTCATGCGTTGAGTGAGGGTCAGAATCACCAGTCCCACTGTTGGCTTAAAAGTAAGTCGACAGGGCGGCCTAAAGTCGGTATCAGCCAGCCAGCGAGGGAGTCTATCCCCTTTTCAATAGCGCTAGACCAAGGAGATTGTTTTAGCATCTGAGGTGGAGCGTCACGCCTACCATCAGCTGCTTACTTTACCGCACAGATATATGTGCTTCTCATACGCTGAGTTGGCGAGGACCGTTATCGAACTAGGAACCTTGTGGTATCTAGCCGAACGCTACTACTATTCCACTGTTGTTGCCATTTTTGCTTGATAAATCTTTTTTTGTTTTTAGATCTGTATATGAGACTTAAAAGTTTTCATCAATTTCTTCATTAATGACATTTTTTGCAGCTGGTTCGATTTTGTTATTTCCCGATATACCAGCATGGGTTGGGAATTCAATACATCACAATTTCTTTTGACTCAGATAATGAACTGAGCTTAGAGAAAAGAAAAAGTCGCACGAAGCAAGATCGTGTGAATAGGGAGGTTGTTCCAGATCAGCGCGATTCCTCTCGACATTGCCGAACTCTCAGGGCATTTTGCGCAGGTGCATTTTCATAATTATTGTTTGATCAGCTCATTTTACTTAGTAAAATGCGAGTTCAGTCAGAGTTCAAGTGACAACCATTTGATACACCCAAACGCAAAACAAAGATCAACGGTTTTTGTGTTCAGTCCGGGTTCAAGTGACAATCTTTTGATACACCCAAATGCAAAACGAAGCTCAACGGTTTTTGTGATTAGTCCGGGTTTAAGTGGCAACCTTTTGATACATCCAAACGTGAAACGAGGATCAACGGTTTTTATAATCAGTCCGGGTTCAAGTGGCAACCTTTTGATACATCCAAACGTAAAACGAGGATCAACGGTTTTTATAATCAGTCCGGGTTCAAGTGGCAACCTTTTGATACATCCAAACGTAAAACGAGGATCAACGGTTTTTATAATCAGTCCGGGTTCAAGTGGCAACCTTTTGATACACCCAAACGTAAAACGAGGATCAACGGTTTTTATAATCAGTCCGGAAGTGGCAACCTTTTGATACATCCAAACGTCAAATAATCAGTCGGGTTCAAGTGGCAACCTTTTGATACACCAAACGTAAAACGAGGATCAACGGTTTTTATAATCAGTCCGGTTTAAGTGGCAACCTTTTGATACATCCAAACGTAAACCAACGATAATCAGTCCGGGTTCAAGTGGCAACCTTTTGATACATCCAAACGTAAAACGACGATCAACGGTTTTTATAACCAGTCCGGGTTCAAGTGGCAACGTTTTGATAAACCCAAACGTAAAACGACGATCAACGGTTTTTGAGTTCAATCCGGGTTCAGTTGAAACCATTTTGATACACCCGAACGTAAAACGGCGACCAACTTTTATGAGTTCAGTCCAGGTTCAAGTAACGACATTTTGATACACCCAAACGTAAAACGAGGATCAACGGTTTTTGAGTTCAGTCCGGCTTCAAGTGACAACCTTTTGGTACATCCCGAACGAAAAACGAAGATCAACGGTTTTGTGTCAGTCCGGGTTCAAATGAAAACATTTTGATACATCCGAACGAGGTTGATATGCCGTAAAACAAAACAAACAAACCGAATCTTTCAAAACTTTGCCGGTATTAAATGACCCATCGAAATTGATATGCCGTAAAACAAAACAAAAGAAACAAACAAATTGGACCTTTCAAAACTTTGCCGGTATTAAATGACCCATCGAGGTTGATATGCCGTAAAAAACAAACAAACAAAGCAAATAACAAATGACTGACTGTTGCCTGAGAGACAATTAACAATAGCCAAGAATTAAATGGGTAAATCTTTAATCATCTTAAATTACACACTGTCCGTTAAATATAACACAAGACAAGTTTCTAAGTTTGGTTATAAATGTAAAAATAAATCCGGAGAAAGTGAGATTGCTTTTTTGTTTGTTTTTGAAAGTTAGATTTGAAACTTAGCGTTAACTTTAGTGTTGCTATGACAGCACAAACACTGCGTTCTCCGTCAAACATTCGGCTGAAATTTAATGGAATTAAATTTTTCTAAATTTCATTATTAGTTGTTCGAAGTTCGTCTGAATATTGGTTGGCAACGAGCAAATTAATTGGAATTCTCATTAGTGGATACTAATTAGGTCATCGTATACGGTTTTCATTTTTGGCAAGAATAAATAACAATTATATATTTAGAAAATAGTAACTGTAGAGCAGTGTTTCCCAACCATTTTTGGCCGAGTACCCATTCAACTCAATGCGAGTTCTTTCTGCACCTCATTGTTGCATAGTGGCATCAAATTCAATATACGTTGTATAGCGGCTTCTTCAAACTCACGCTGCTAAATCGGCGTACGTATCGTAGCGGGTATCGTCACTAACCCTAGACGATATGTGTAGTTGTCGTTTAATGAAATCTACAACACATGGGTATAGTAGGAGTTGACTTTATTTTTCTCATCGGCTGTACGTGGTGGGCGGCGAGCGTTGACAATGAAAATGACCGAGGGTTGACTATGACTACTACTGCTGCTGGGATGACTAGCGTTGGGGAGGTGGAAGGTGGCTACGTGACGGCTCACTTGTTCTCCGTTCGCCGTCTGACCGTCTCCTCACGACTAACTCTCTATGGTCTGCCTGCTGTCGGCTCAACCCTCCGGCCTTTGTATTGACGACACGCCTACGCATCTTTATCTTTTGATCTGATAACGGACGTTTGTTTTATCTTCTCCCTGCTTCCTTGACCGGAAAGCCTCGCTTTCGTTTTCCCCTTTTTTTAAATATATATTTTTATATTTTTCTTTGTCTTTTTGCCGGAAGCTTCGTTTTCCGGCCGAGGACAATACAACACCCATGCCAACTTGCTCCGGCAATTTTCTTTTATAAATAAGACCTATTCATCATAAAATTAATTCCTTGATTAATAAAATGCTAAAAATGTCATTGCAATTGGATGATTCTCGGATTTTTGTTAATTATTTATAATCGACATTTCTTTAAATGATCATTTGATAACCTCTCTTTGTATTGTCGTGTACACTACCTATTTTTGAATAATGCACAAATACTGTAAAGTAATATTGTTTATTTGCTTATATTGCAATATTTCAATCCGTTTTGGATCATCATCAGAGTATGTGTATGGTGGTTTGTAAGGCTGTTTGATGTTTTTGTATTAAGGTCACCAGTTTGAGGTCAATAATCAATAAATATTCAAACATTTAAATACACCATAAAACATTCAATTACTGCAGGCACATGGCATAAATAACAAGACTCAATAGTAAAACAAACAACTTGTATCGAGAAAAAGTTTACAAAAGGTAACGCATAATACCGAGCAAAGTTCTTTCAGTACTCTTGTGTACAAAATGTAATTTTGTTTTTTTAAAAGTTCATTATAATATGTAAGAAAATATGTTATAAGTTATGAAGTGAGAAAGAAAGGGTAAGAGTTCAAAGTCACACGGCAGTCAGTAACAAATAATACTTATGATCTCGTAAAAGGTTGATAAAGAGAGATAGACAGATAGATATTAGTTCATACCTTCTTATAAGTGAATGTGCTTTGTATTACTTTAAAGTGACGTGGATTTGGTTAGAAGAATAATTTCTTTCTGGTTGGGATCCGAAAAGTTGTTTTTTTATAGTCCGAGGGTAGGCTCCAAAAGGGGTCTATTTGATAGATTTCCTTTTAGGCGCGAACGTCTCTGATTGGTTGAAAATGTACAAATTTTTATTTTAATTTTCTTCTTTTACTAGGGTGCGCAATCCCATGCGCAAACTATTTTTTTTGTCATGGGACTTTTGTTCGTCGTAGTAAGAACTTCCGGTCCGCCACATGTCTATTGTAAAAAGAAGAAAGCAGTTTAATGAAAAATACGACCGGTTATAAGGGAAATAACTCATAACGGACTTTTAAGAAAAGAGATATTTTGATTAAAAAAGAATTTCTTAAAAAACACGTGCCTGACGTTTTTAGATCCGATTTAAAGAGAGCTATAAGAATAACTGGCAACAACAATACCAACACATTTTAGTTTGGCTAATAATCACGATAGGTTGTTTTTTGTTTTGTTAATGTTATTATTAGCATGTTTTTGTTACTTGGAAAAAAAAGAAAGAAAGAAAGAAAGAAAGAAAAATATCAATAAACTAGAAAAAACGTGACCCTTGGGTCATCCATTGAGCTCGTGTTAGATTGTCGAAAAAAATCATAGTATAATATTTCGTCAATTTAAAGTTTTACAAAACTGCCCAAAATAAGTTGGATTTGATTGAGAATAGACACAAAAATGACAATTAAAAAAAAAGGTGCTTCTGAAGGACAGGGTGACTATTTGCTCCGCAGCACTTCTTCCACTTAATAGTTATTATTTTTCTTGAAAAACAGCGTTCCGGGGGTTTAGAGTTTTAGGTAAGAATTCTATCGGGGAAAATGGAGGCAATTTAAAACGAATTAGGAACCTTGTGGTTTTTTAGCCGAACGCTCTAACGACTGAGCCAACCCAGCCCCTTAAATATTTAGGTATGACGTTTGTGTTAGGTGAGATTGTCACGTAATTCCCACCAGCAATAATCATGTTAGAGCCAAAGTAAAAACAAAAAACAAAAATGGGGTTTTCATATGGAGAAAGACGAGGAATTCATAATGCGCATATTAGGGCGCGAAATCTAGAGAAAGAAAATGCAATTGCAACACCTGATACTGATTCTGACATGGCTACACAGTATGTACATGCGAGAGGACAGCAAGACGAGATCTTCGGATTAGATTGTCTTCGGTCATCTCGTGATGTGGTAACGCTCATATCAGTGTATCGCCTTTGAAGTCATGCGTGTGTACAGGCATATGTTAATACCCAAGAGAATATAAGGTGTATCATTATTGAATATAAGATATTTGGATGAATCCCTTATTGTTTGTTGTGCACCTATTTCTCTCTCTCTCTCTCTCTCTATATATATATTATATAATATATTAACACACACACACACACACACACACACACACACACACACATATATATATATATATATATATATATTATATATACATATATACATATATATATAAAATTGTATTTGCTTGAAGAGGCTTTTGAAGAATCCAATACTCTCCCTCTCTTTATATATATATATATATATATATATATATATATATATATGTATTCTCTCCTGATGAGCCATGCATTTGTAAACATCCTTTGTTTTTTCAATATATCATATTCACACTGTCGGATTAATTTCCATTTTATTTCACACACACACACACACACACACACACACACACACACACATATATATATATATATATATATATATATATATATATATATTATGGACTCTCTCTCGTCGAAAGAATTGGTGCATCGAGGGTTGCCAGAGACCCAATCAACGACCGACCTCAGGAATTTTGAATTCAGAGTTATCCCTCTCCTGGACTGGTTACCTACCCATGGCTGAAGGGCCCAGTCTGCCCTACTATTTAACCCATAGATGGAGGGAAAATATATGGAGTCATACCTTTCCCAAGGGTATTAGCGCTATGTGAAATGCCAACAGCTTCGTCTAGGAATTGATGGAGGATATGTGCTTAATTGAAGTCATACCTAATTTTTGAAAATTAATTAGTTGATAATTTATGAATTTAGGCGGGTATATATGTTCAAATGTAAGGCTAAACAACGAAAAAATGTCAATCCCTGTATGTACATTTCGACCTATTAGATCACATCAGAAAGATTATAGACGAGACAGTCTCCCATGTCTATAACCTTGCTGATGAGACCTAATAGGTCGAAATGTACATACAGGGATTGACATTTTCTCGATTTGTTTAGCCTTACATTTGAACATATATACCCGCCTAAATTCATTAATTATTAACTAATTAGTTTTCAAAAATTAGGTATGACTTCAATTAAGCACATATCCTCATATATATATATATATATATATATATATATATATATATATATATAATGTTATCATAATTTACTTGGTTGATTTTGTGGCATGCAAACCCATCATGAGTTATTAAATGCCAAAGTCAATTTTTTTTCAAGCATAAAAAAGGCAAGAAGCAGGCGATATGCCGCACAGACTATCACAGATGCCGACTATGCTGATGACCTTGCATTTATTGCAGATACACCGCCACAGGCCGTGTCACAAACTTCATAGCCTAGAGAAGGCAGCAAAGAATATTCGCCTTTATGTGAACTCCAATAAAACTGAGTTCATATGTTTCAAAAGAAAAGGAGACACTCAACGGTAAGCCCCTTAAGCCAGTAGAATAATTCACATACATAGGAAAGTTTTAGTGGTCCATAGAGCAATTCTACTTCATACAAATTGTTATTACTGAGAATTCAATTTATACAGTAATATACGCCATATTATACAAATTGGGGGTCCACTGTGATATTATAGTGGTCCATAGAGTATATGGGATTTTTAAATAGTAATTAGAAGATTCATTTTCTCCATAATGCAATGTCGATGGTTATTTATTTCAGTCAGGAAATTGTACATAATTCAATAATCCAACAATACGTTCGATTCTCAATCAGGTGTTCTATGATTTTAGGCCTCATTGTAAACTAAGTTGAGCTTAGTAAAAGATTAATCTTTTCAAATTCCCTCTGTGTCATTTGATCCAATCAGCTACGATGGCTTGTGGGAAAAGGGTTAATTGCCATCTTATAATGAATTAATGCGATTATTTAGGAAATTAATTCAACTGACAAAATGAATTCTTAGAATGCTCCCTTTTCAATTTAGATTTATTCTCAAAAATCAAAAACGCAAGAGTCTTTCACCTTTGACTCATGTAATAATAATAATAATAATAGTAATAATAATAATAATAATAATAAATACTCAGGAAAGTCCTGAAGGCCTGAGGAGAATTGTTGTCACTCAGACCTCAGTGAAAGATCATCAGCTAACATTGGTGTGAAAAACTAATAATAATAATAATAATAATAATAATAATAATAATAATAATAATATTGCCAGAGAACTGAAAAAGTTATGGAACATGAAAGTGAAATGTTATTACCGAGAATTAAATTTATACAGTAATATACGCCATATTATACAAATTGGGGGTCCACTGTGATATTTTTAGTGGTCCATAGAGCAATTCTACTTCATAAAAATTGTTATTACTGAGAATTCAATTTATACAGTAATATACGCCATATTATACAAATTGGGGGTCCACTGTGATATTTTAGTGGTCCATAGAGCAATTCTACTTCATAAAAATTGTTATTACTGAGAATTCAATTTATACAGTAATATACGCCATATTATACAAATTGGGGGTCCACTGTGATATTTTAGTGGTCCATAGAGCAATTCTACTTCATAAAAATTGTTATTATTGAGAATTCAATTTATACAGTAATATACGCCATATTATACAAATTAGGGGTCCACTGTGATATTTTTAGTGGTCCATAGAGCAATTCTACTTCATAAAAATTGTTATTACTGAGAATTCAATTTATACAGTAATATACGCCATATTATACAAATTAGGGGTCCACTGTGATTATTTTAGTGGTCCATAGAGCAATTCTACTTCATAAAAATTGTTATTACTGAGAATTCAATTTATACAGTAATATACGCCATATTATACAAATTGGGGTCCACTGTGATATTTTAGGGGTCCATAGAACAATTCTACTTCATAAAAATTATTATTACTGAGAATTCAATTTATACAATAATATAAACCATATTAAAATACTAACAGTAGAAATATTCATGGAGCTGTGCATGTTATTATGGCAATCAAATACAAGAAAAAAAAACTTTTCTTTGGGGTCCACAAAAAATTAAGAGGAAATGGGGGCCATGGATTAAAAAAGGTTGAGAACCACTGACACAGATTTATAATGTACAAAAGAACATGTGAAGATATATTTTCTCAGGTAGCAGCCAATTTTCCTTCAAAATAAAGCATACTCATTTATTATTAGCTGGACTTGTGGCTATATCACAGTATGACAATTTAATTATTACAACATTAGATATGTTTGCTTAAGAGCTATTGCATTTAGTTCAATATGTAAAAAGTAAAATAATCTCCATTAATCTCTCTGACTTTTTTTTTATTTCCTTCTTTACATCTTTTCATTATGTTCGATTGAAACAGATTAGCATCATCGCTTTCGTACGCTTACCCCCTCTCTTTATAATTACCCTACTCTCCTTCTTTCATTCTTTATTTCTTTATAATAAAGAGAGACTGCTCCAGTATTTAGCTGAGGTGACGACTATCACAAGAAATAATAATTCGGCGGATAGGTAAAACCAGATAAACAGAATTTACACTTTTGCATTTAATCTTGGACGATCTCATTTTTAACCAGAGGGTGTTGCAAGATGATAAAAGTCGGAAGATTAAGGTACAAGAGTATTATCATTTATTATTGCTTACATTTTTTAATACAATTCCTTTACTAAATGTGTCCTTGGAATGACGTTAAACTCTATCTGATGATGAGGTTCCAGTTTTGGAGGTTTGGGAAATGTGAAGCACCCCTTCATCACTATTGCTCCCTGGTCCACTCTGACCCGGAGTGGTAGTACCTGTTAGGGTCCCATGGTTAAATAAATAAAATGTGTTTATAAAAAAATGATTATCCATTAAGAATGAATTTATTTCAAAACTTTGTCGGCATTAAATGATCCACTGAGGTTGATATGCCATAAGACAAACCAAACCAAACCGAATCAAACCTTTACTGAAGAATATAAGAAGCTTTGGATTAAATCACCAATAGCCACCCTAGTTGTGAGCTGTTTTCATTGGGACGGAATTTTGCTTTTCAAAATCAACAACACGATTTTTTGACATAATTTCATCCAAAAGCGTGTCTTTCGTTTGAAGTTTTATAATGATGATGATGGACTCTCCTGTCGATTTCGACGTATGAGTGTTCATACAATGAACGTCCACATAGTGATTTGTTTATAGTGGGGAAGGCTTGTGTTGGACCATCCACACTTTTTGGCACAGTCGATAGGAAAAAATTGGTGCCTCAAGGGTTGCCACAAACCCGATCAACGACCGACCTCAGGAATTTTGAATTCAGAGTTATCCCTCTCCTATACTGGTTACCCACCCCAGGCTGAAGGGCCCAGTCTGCCCTACTATTTAACCCATAGCTGGAGGGAGAATATATGGATTCATACCTTTCCCAAGGGTATTAGCGCTATGTGAAATGCCAACCGCTTCGTCTAGGAATTGAATTCGAATCGATGAGTCCATTTTCCATGACTCTAACCACTAGCCCAAGCGCCTCCATTTTATAATACCCCCCACAAAAACCTCAATTTTATAATACCCCCCACAAAAAACCCCAACAACAACAATAACAATATTAGTTTAAAATTAAAAAAATATCTATATAAAAAAGATTTTGCTATCAAATTTTAATTTGATTACGTGCAATGTGATCAAATTAAGAATCAATATTTTTTCATCATTTTTTTATAAAATTATTATAAGTGTTGAAAAATGTTCATCAGCTCCTGATTAATTAGCAAAACTTTTGAATTCCTATTATGATTAAATAAAAACTATTCTAATAAAAAAAATTATAATTAAAACAAAAATAACAATATTAGTTTATCTTGTTTAGTAACAACCAGTGAAAAGCAAAATTCCGTTCCAATGAAAACAGCTTGCAACTGGGGTGCCTATTGGTGACTTGATCCGTAGCTTTTTCTTCTGTGGAAAAAAAATAAGGTTGAACATCATTGGATTAAAGCAATGTTTTCTCAGATTAAACATGTGCTTCAGTTAAGAGTAGTTCACTGGGTGCTTGAGAGCGGACTGAGTTTAAACAGACTGGCGTTTGATAAGATAAAGGCAATCTAATCTGAAATGTTGACGTAGTGGGGTGCGTAACGAAGTATGTATTTACTTAACCCTTCCTCCACGAGCAGGATGTGACACAAAGTCAAATTTTAAGCGGCATTTAACAGGTATGAGTTTTCCTTCTTCTAGACCGGTTGCTATACAAAAATTAAAAGACCTAATCTGTCGGACAGTTCATCCATACGTGGCGGAAGAATAGTTATATCCATACCTTGTCCAGTGGTAGGTATTTACCATGGTTAAAATGAGACACATGTTCGCAAATGTGGAGCATCCAGCGAGGATCCAAACAGCTATTCACTAGTAATGGATCTACGATAAAAGCCAAGAAATAAAGTATAATTAGCATTATTTGGATTTGTTGCATAGCGCCTTCTTCACTGGCACTAAATCGTATATGTTATATACTGGCATCAAATTCTATATATTATATAGCGCCTTCTTCGCTGCTCTGAATCGTATACGTTGCTGGTACACTGCGGGTATCCAACCCTTAGACGATATATGTAGTGGTCGCTTAATGAAATCTACAACACATGGTATATAGCAGTTTTGACTTTACTTCTTCTCTCGGCTGTACGTGGTTGGCGGCGAGCTTGACAATGAAATGACCGAGGGTTGACAATGACTTCTACTGCTGTTGGGATGGTGAACGGGAGGTGAAAGGGGTGGG
The DNA here is from genome assembly GCA_023376005.1 of Doryteuthis pealeii. Lineage (NCBI taxonomy): Eukaryota > Metazoa > Mollusca > Cephalopoda > Myopsida > Loliginidae > Doryteuthis > Doryteuthis pealeii. The sequence goes on from CM042155.1 coordinate 1,003,702, forward strand.
CGCGCCTCACTGCCCGCTGGCAGCGATTGACCGCAAGCGTCGGTCACTCCGTTCGCCGTCCGCTGTCTCTCTGGGGTCTGTTCTCTACTGACTGCCCTTTCATATATCTCAAACACCTACGCGTTTTCTTTGTTCGCTCCCACCAGGAAAAAGTCCTTTGTCACCTTTGTCGTCCCCCCTCTGTTTAATTCAACCGGACATTTCTATTTCCGTTTGTACAATATACAACACGGTCTCCATGACTCTTTTAAGTACCTTTGCTTAACAATGGTATTGCTTGGATTGTATCGATATTCTTTCTGATTTCCAATTCCCACAGACTCTTTTCCAAACCCTTAGGAATCGTTCCAAGGGCACCAACTACAATTGGTATGACTTTCACTCTCATGCGTCACAGTTTGTTTTTCAGTTCTCTGGCAAGGTCCATGTAGTTTTCAAACTTTTTGCTTTCTTTCATTTTCACTTTGTGGTTTGTTGAAACTGCAAAATACACGAGATGTCAAGTTCTTTTTTCTTGTTAATTAACACTAGTTCTGGTCTTCCGGTCGGGATTAGGTGTTCGGTTTGTATCTCAAAATCCTAGAGAATTTTATGTATCTCATTTCATTGGAGGAGTTCTGGTCTATTATCATTATTTCACTCCATTCGAGTTTTTCACACCCTCAGTAGCCGGTGGTTCATATTATTATTATTATTATTATTATTATCATTATTATTATTATTATTATTATTATTATTATTATTATTATTATTGTTCACTCCTTTTGAGTTTTTCACATCAGCGTTAGCTGATGGCCTTTCACTGGAGTCTGGGTGACAAAAAGTCTCCTTAGGTCTCCATGACTCTTCTGAGTATTCTGGCAGATTGCAACAGTGCAGTATTCTGGATGGTCTCGATTCTCCCTCTGATTTCCAGATTTTCTAAACTTTTTTTCCAATCTTTCTGGGACTGTTCCAAGTGCACCAACTACTATTGGTATAACTTTGTATTATTATTATTATTATTATTATTATTATTATTATTAGCAGGACATGTGGATGTACCACAGTTTGACAATTATTACAACATTTGATATGTTTACTTAAGAGCTATGGCAAAATAGTTCAATATGTAAAAAGTATAATAATCTTGATTTAACTCTCTGTCACTCTTTTTTTTTCTTTCTTTATTTTCATCTTTTCACTATGTTCGAGTGAAACAGATTAGCATCATCGTTTTCGCGTGCTCACCCCCTCTCTCTATCAATCTCATACTTTCTTTCTTTCTTTCTAATATTTTTTTCTGTATCGCATGTCGTTTTCCTTCCCTTTCTTTATAATAAAAATGGAATGGTCCATTATTTATAAGAAATAAGAATTCGGCGGATAAGCGACACCAAATGATAAGAAGTTACATTTATCCATTTCATCTTGGACGATTTGGACGGTCTCACTTTTAATTGCAAGATGATAACAGTCAAGAGATTAAGGAACAAGACTAGCACTAATACCTTGGGAAAGGTATGAATCCAATTATCATCCCTCCAGTTATGGATAAATAGTAGGGCAAACAGGCCCCTTTAACCTTGGTGAGGCAACCAGTCTAGGAGAAGGTAAACTCTGAATTCAAACTTGTTAAACTCCGCTTAAGAAATTTACCTTCTGCTCGTGCGGAAGGGTTGGTAAATATACATAACCTGAATAAGGAAAAGGAATGAATCCGACAGAATGAGGTAAAATATAAGGAATGAAAGAACAAAACTCAGACAAAAGTGTGTAGTATATTTCGCTGGAGGATTGACGTCAATTCAATAAAGCAGAAGAAGCCGAGGTCAGCGAAATATACTACACATTTTTGTCTGAGTTTTGTCCTTTCATTCCTTATTTTCCCTCATAACCTGAATAACTGTTTCATATCTGTCACCACATAACCAACACTTTCTATTCTTCTGTGTGTTATTAGTTTCGTTTTGATATAATTGCTTCTTATGGCATTATGGTGTGCTGCTATTAATAGAGATTCAATATCTCTTTTCAGGTTTCCCATTCTTAGCAATTTCTAAATCATCTCATGCGCAATATCTTTAGCGTGTCACTCCTTTGGATTTTTCAATGCATTCCTATAGTAAATTCTATTCAATGATATCCTATGATAAAATTCAATCCAATACAATACTATAGTAAATATGTTTCCAATGTATTCCTATAGTAAAAACCTTTCCAATGCATTTCTATAGTAAAAAACCTTTCCAATGCATTCCTATAGTAAAAACCTTTCCAATACATTCCTATTGTAAAATCATATCCAATGCATTCCTATAGTAAAAAGAATTTCTAATGCATTCCTATAGTAAAAACCTTTCCAATGCATTCCTATAGTAAAAACCTTTCCAATGGATTCCTATAGTAAAAAAACCTTTCCAATACATTCCTATAGTAAATTCATATCCAATGCATTCCTATAGTAAAATCCTATCCAATGCATTCCTATAGTAAAACTTTTTCAATGCATTCCTATAGCAAAAACCTTTCCAATGATATCCTATAGTAAAATTCAACCCAATACAATACTATAGTAAATATGTTTCCAATATATTCCTATAGTAAAAACCTTTCTAATGCATTTCTATAGCAAAAACCTTTCCAATGCATTCCTATAGTAAACATCTTTCCAATAAATTCCTATAGTAAAATCATATCCAATGTATTCCTATAGTAAAAACATTTCCAATGCATTTCTATAGTAAAAAGCTTTCCAATTCTTTCCTATAGTAAAAGCCTTTCCAATGCATTTCTATAGTAAAAACCTTTCCAATGCTTTCCTATAGTAAAATCCTATCCAATACATTTCTATAGCAAAAACGTTTCCAATGCATTCCTATAGTAAAATCCTATCCATGAATTCCTATAGTAAAAACCTTACCAATGCATTTCTATAGCAAAAAAGCTTTCCAATGCATTCTATAGTAAACACCTTCCCAATACATTCCTATAGTAAAAAACTTCCAATGCATTTCTATAGTAAAAACCTTTCCAATGGATTCCTATAGTAAAACTTTTCCAGTACATTCCAATAGTAAAATCATATCCAATGCATTTCTATAGTAAAAAAAACCTTTCCAATGCATTTCTATAGTAAAAACCTCCCATTTTTATAGTAAAAACCTTCCCAATACATTCCTATAGTAAAAACCTTTCCAATGCATTTCTATAGCAAAAACGTTTCAATGCATTCCATAGTAAAAATCCTATCCAATGAATTCCTATAGTAAAAACCTTACCAATGCATTTCTATAGCAAAAAGCTTTCCAATGCATTCCTATAGTAAACACCTTCCCAATACATTCCTATAGAAAAACCTTTCCAATGCATTTCTTAGTAAAAACCTTTCTAATGCATTTCTATAGCAAAAACCTTTCCAATGCATTCTATAGTAAACATCTTTCCAATACATTCCTATAGTAAAATCATATCCAATGTATTCCTATAGTAAAAACATTTCCAATGCATTTTCTATAGTAAAAAAGCTTTCAATTCTTTCCTATAGTAAAAGCCTTTCCAATGCATTTCTATAGTAAAAACCTTTCCAATGCTTTCCTATAGTAAAATCCTATCCAATACATTTCTTATAGCAAAAACGTTTCCAATGCATTCCTATAGTAAAATCCTATCCAATGAATTCTATAGTAAAAACCTTACCAATGCATTTCTATAGCAAAAAAAGCTTTCCAATGCATTCCTATAGTAAAACACCTTCCCAATACATTCCTATAGTAAAAACCTTTCCAATGCATTTCTATAGTAAAAACCTTTCCAATGGATTCCTATAGTAAAAACTTTTCCAGTACATTCCAATAGTAAAATCATATCCAATGCATTTCTATAGTAAAAACCTTTCCAATGCATTTCTATAGTAAAAACCTTTCCCATGCATTTCTATAGTAAAAACCTTCCCAATACATTCCTATAGTAAAAACCTTTCCAATGCATTTCTATAGCAAAAACGTTTCCAATGCATTCCTATAGTAAAATCCTATCCAATGAATTCCTATAGTAAAAACCTTACCAATGCATTTCTATAGCAAAAAGCTTTCCAATGCATTCCTATAGTAAACACCTTCCCAATACATTCCTATAGTAAAAACCTTTCCAATGCATTTCTATAGTAAAAACCTTTCCAATGGATTCCTATAGTAAAAACTTTTCCAGTACATTCCAATAGTAAAATCATATCCAATGCATTTCTATAGTAAAAACCTTTCCAATGCATTTCTATAGTAAAAACCTTTCCCATGCATTTCTATAGTAAAAACCTTTCCAATGCATTTCTATAGTAAAAACCTTTCCAATACATTCCTATATTAAAAACCTTTCCAATGAATTCCTATAGTAAACACCTTCCCAATACATTCCTATAGTAAAAACCTTTCCAATACATTCCTAGAAGGAAGGTTGAACACGCGGAAACGATAACGCTAATCTGTTTCAATCGAACATAATGAAAAGATGAAAAGAAGGAAAGAAAGAAAGAAAGCAAGAGTAAGTGAGAGTTAAATCAAGATTATCATATATTTTACATATTGATCTATTTGGAAATAGCTCTTAAGTGAACATATCAAACGTTACAATAACTGAGTTATCATACTGTGGTATATCCACAGTTCCTGCTAGTCTATATATTAATACACTTGTTCCAAAATCTATTATCAACCTGCAATACCCCCTAGTTAAAAATGAGACCGTTCAGATTGTCCAAGATGCAACCCAGCTTATCTAGTGTCTCAATCGCAGATTTGTTTTATTTATTTCATTTTATTTTCACCAAATTTTAAAAATGAAACATTCCAAATGGTCTTGCGTCGCTGAAATGCCTAACGTAAAATTAAAAGGAATTGAAAAAAAAAAAAAAAAAGAAAAAAAAAAGAAAAGAAATTACATGTTTTTTTTTTGTAATATTGAAATTGCGAATTGCGGAATATATTGGTAATCTTATGTCGTCCATGCCTCCTACCTAAACGTTATAATACTCAAGTTATCATACTGTGGTATATCCACAGGTTTTATGGAGGCGTGTGGTCTAAGGGTTAGAGTCGTAGGAAATGAACTGGTCGACCCGAGTTCAATTCCTCGACGAAGCTGTTTGAATTTCACATGGCGCTAATACCCTTGGGAAAGGTATGAATCCAATTCTCCCTCCAGCTATAGGTAAATAGCAGGACAGACTGGGCTCTTTAACCATGGCTAGGTAATCAGTCTAGAAGGAAAACTATGAATTCAGACCTGTTAAATCCCGCTTCAGAAATCGACCTTGTGTCGCATCCTGCTCGTGCGGAGGAGTTGGTAAGTATATGTTGGGATTATCTTCACATTGGCCTGGAAGAGTTATCTTCCCGCTGGGTTGTCGTTTGTTCTCACCAGGGGCTATTGTATTTAAACGCCTGTTTCAAACGCTTCTTCCTCTTTTGCTACATCTTCTCGCGCGAGCACATGGGTTAGAGACATTGTCACATCCTTCTCGGTGGGGGCCCTCTGCCCCTAACGCTATGTAACTCTCCTGGGGGCCTCGGCCCCTCATCACTTGTAAGTGATTTTGTATGTACGGACTTTCCAGTCCTTTTATCTTTACTGTTGTATGTTTATGTACAAGTATTTTATTGTTATTGTATCTTGTTGTATAAATGTGCTGTGATATATAAAATGTTATGTCCAACAAGCGTGTCGGAGTTTGTTATGTTTCAACAAGTTAAAAATATTATCATAACCTTGAATCCCCCCCCCCCATATATATATATATATATATGTAGGATCAAGATATGTAGGATAATAAGATATTTTTGAAGGCAAAATAATACAAATTTATGTTGAAAAACATATTTATTTAAATTTTCTTTTTTTTTCTTTTTTTTTCTCTTAATATTTTCGGAGTAAAATCCATCTTCAGAGAGTTTATCATAGAGTTGAAAAGTTTCCATCTGTGTTTGTTAAAATCAACTGTGATCTAATTCCGTTGAATTTGATGGAGATTTAAAGTTCGGCAGAGGTTGTAAAGTTCCGTTAAAACCCGTGAGGTGTTGCATTTGTTCAGTTTGAACTCATTTAAGATATATATTTTTTTCTTTTGAATTTTTTTTAATACTATAAAAACAATAATAATTCCCTGCTCCGGACATATTGAAATAAAGATTTTTTTTTTGTTTTTATAGTGTGTTAGAAGCATTAATTATAAAATGTAATAAGATATTTTTTCCGAACTTTAAATCTCCATAAAATTCAACGGAATTAGATCAGAGTTGATTTTAACAAACACAGATGGAAACTTTTCAACTCTATGATAAACTCTCTGAAGATGGATTTTACTCCGAAATATTAAGAGAAAAAAAAAGAAAAAAAAAGAAAATTTAAATAAATGTTTTTCAACATAAATTTGTATTATTTTTGCCTTCAAAAATATCTTATTACATTTTATAATTAATGCTTCTAACACACTATAAAAAAATCTTTATTTATATATATTATATATATATATATATATATATATATTATATATATATATATATATATTATATATCCACAGATCCTGCTAGTAATAAATAATGAATTAAAAAAACAAAAAAACAAATACAAAAACAAAGACAGACAAAAATATATTCAGTGATCGCTAATGCATAAGGAAATGGAATTCATATGTTAAAGCCAAAATATCTTTAGAAATTGTATGATGTTCCGGAGGTCTTTTATTTAATATTTACGTTGGAGAAATTGGCTACAGTTTTTTTTCTCTCTTTTCTTTTTCTTTTTTTTTTTTAATGATCCAAATATTTTATAGTGTGATGACATACATTCTCACGGATTTTTCCGGAAAGAAAAAAAAAATTGAAATTGAAAAGAAAAGTGACGAGAATGGAATGAGAAGCGGAGAAAAAAACCCCAAAAAAACAAAAAATACCCCCCCCCACCAAAAAAAAAAATTTAAAATTTCCGGAATTTTATAAATCATTCCTTCATTAAGATTTATTTAAAGAAAATGTTTTTAAAATAAATCATAAGCTGATATCAACTTTAAAGAAGATGAAATTAATGGAACAGAATCTATTGAACAGACTAATTGATCATACAAACGAAATCAACATCATCATCATCATCATCAAGGTGTGCTGACAGCACGTATTCCTTGTACTATCTCTCTCTCTCTCTCTCACACCATCCGTCCCTAGAAGAAGAAAAAAAGAGA
>CM042155.1:1015911-1058411 GCA_023376005.1 Doryteuthis pealeii
CAACAACAAAATCAACGAACAAGTATGGGCGAGCTCGCTATGATCGTCGCCAGAAATGGAATCGTCGACTCAATCTTGGACGAGGTTCCAGAGATGTTAATAGGTACGCGTTCTGCGTCTCTGACGCACAAAAATATAAAAGGACACAGTAAAACCGTATCGGTGAATCCCAGTGTTTTTCTTTTTTCTTTCCTCGCCATTTCTAGCTAACTGTAAATACATTTCAATAGTTTCTGCTGAAACGATTTACACAGGATAGGTTACAAGGCAGGAGTTAGACGACTTTAGTTGTTTCCCCAGATCATAAATAGAAACCCTACAATCTATTAAAAAAAGTTAGTTGGGACCCATAAATTTTCCCGGGGACTCATTCAATGCAAATATATGCGTCCCATAACGCATTAAATTAAAAAGCCATAAGCATTCCTGAGGTTCTTTGCATTTCCTTATGTAATGATCAGAGGTATGAATCCATTTTAAGATTCTTGTGGTCATTTTTAGGCTGCAGGTGAGAGCACTTTACAGTGAAGATCCTTCGTGGCATTAAGTTTGATCCGTGTTGTATAGTAATCCTGTAATGCTTTTCCGTTGGTTCGTGTATCTTGAATCCTATTAACCTTTTGTTCTTCAGTGTTAAGCAGAATCCTTGTTTGTTGGTCCGAACGCCTTTCTCCGAAGGCCTTTAAATAGTTAACCAACCACGTATTCGAGCGTGTTGATTGGCCGATTGAATCCACGCGGCCACGAAGAGTCTATGAATTTAAGTTGTGACCCCCAGCACACCTGAGCTCGTTAACTCTGGTGTTATAAGTAATTTAGTATTATCTGCGTTATTCGGACTATTGTCCCCATCTTCATTGTTACTTGTACAACGTTTCGGCCGATATGCCCTCCAGCCTTCTTCAGGTATTTCTTGTGGGACTCGGGAACCTTCTCGGACTCGGGAACATTCTTTTCGAACTCGGGAACTTTCTTGTCGTATTCGGGAGCCATCACGGAACTTTATTTAGTCCACGGGGGTATCCTGTTCTCATTCCGCTAACCATAGATGGGGTAGGAGTTATGTTAATTAATTATTTTTCTAACTGATTTCACTCAGGATTGAACTCAGGTTCCAGAGATAACTGTCACTTAGAACTGTTTTAACCTAACTACCTTATCCACTCGAAACGTTGTACAAGTAACAATGAAGATGGGGACAATAGTCCGAATAACGCAGATAATACTAATCTTCAAGCCTCATCTCAAACATTCAGAGAAATAATAACTAATTTATTTTGAAACTTATTTCCTGCCAATGTTTTTGTTTCAGTAAAAGATTTGCACTTGAACCTATAAAAAGCAAAAGGTTAGATCTATCGATACCCCCCCCCCAAAGACATCGGCGAAGAGCCCTAATTAGCCACGCCCCTATATTATGGTTTGAGTGTGTAATCAATGAGGCTCTGATGCGTAGGAGAGGTAGTCTTCTTACAGGTGGATTGTGATTGTGATTGGTTAGCCAATCAGAAATGGTTGTTTCTGGAGGAATCCTCTATAAAGTGTTCAACATGAGAGAGAAAAATCAGAGAGAAAAAAGGCTACCTCGAACTTGAAAGAAAAAGCAGAAGAATTCTCTCCAAAACGCTAAAACGCCTCTTCAAAAAAAAAAAAGTCAAGTTCCTGCTTATTATACAAAATAGCACCAGTCAAATCCCCACAGTTTTCTCTCTCTAAAACAAAGGTGATATATTTTGTTATATGTACTATTGTAGCACAATTGTGTTTTAATAAATATATGTTAAAATAGTAAAATCATTTCTAATGCATTTTTATTGTAAAAATCATTTCCAATGTATTTTTATAGTAAAAATCATTGTCCAATGCATTTTTATAGTAAAAATCATTTCTAATGCATTTTTATAGTAAAAATCATTTCAATGTATTTTTATAGTAAAAATCATTTCCAATGCATTTTTATAGTAAAAATCATTTCCAATGCATTTTTATAGTAAAAATCATTTCTAATGCATTTTTATTGTAAAAATCATTGTCCAATGCATTTTTTATAGTAAAAATCATTTCCAATGCATTTTTATAGTAAAAATCATTTCTAATGCATTTTTATTGTAAAAATAATTTCCAATGCATTTTTATTGTAAAAATCATTTCCAATGCATTTTATAGTAAAAATCATTTCCAATGCATTTTTATAGTACAAATCATTTCAATGCATTTTTATAGTAAAAATCATTCTAATGCATTTTTATTGTAAAAATCATTGTCCAATGCATTTTTATAGTAAAAATCATTTCCAATGCATTTTTATAGTAAAATAATTTCTAATGCATTTTTATTGTAAAATCATTTCCAATGCATTTTTATAGTAAAAATAATTTCTAATGCATTTTTATTGTAAAAATCATTTCCAATGCATTTTATAGTAAAAATCATTGTCCAATGCATTTATGCATTTTATTGTAAAATCATTTCCATGCATTTTTATAGTAAAAATCATTTCAATGCATTTTTATGTAAAAATCATTTCCAATGCATTAATTTTGTTATGTTACTATTGTGGCACAAATGTGTTTCAATAAATATATGTTAAAATAGTAAAATCATTTCTAATGCATTTTTATTGTAAAAATCATTTCAATGCATTTTTATAAAAATCCAATGCATTTTATTGTAAAAAATTTCCAATGCATTTTTATAGTAAAAATCAAACATTTTCATAGTAAAAATCATTTCCAATGCATTTTTATAAAATCATTGTCAATGCATTTTTATAGTAAAAATCATTTTTTTTAGTAAAAATCATTTCCAATGCATTTTTATTGTAAAAATCATTTCAATGCATTTTTATAGTAAAATCATTTTTTATAGTAAAAATCATTTCCATTTCATTGTATTCACATTTTTATTGTAAATCATTTCAATGCATTATATTTTGTTATATGTACATTGTGGCACAATTGTGTTTCAATAATATATGTTACTATCAACGGAGAGTTTTTCTTGTCTTTGAGTTGCCAAACATCCGGCAACATATTCCGACCAACGGCTGGCCAATTCAACAAAAAGCTCCAAAAGATGCGTCAATTCCATATTGTGCAGATCCTTGAAAAAACACAGCGTGGGTACAGAACCATTGACAGAGAAACTAGCTGGAGATAAATGTGGTAGACACGAAACTAAAACTATGTCACCTCATCAAGTATTTTGACTAGCATACAGTAAAGGTAAAGGTAAAGTCATCGGGGTGTCAGCCAATCAGCGAGGGATTCTATCCCCTTTTCACTAGCGCTAGACCAAGGAGATTGTTTTTTGCGTCTGAGGTGGAGCGCCGCACCTACTATCAGTTCCTTAATTTATCGCACAGATCCCCGTGCTACTCATACACTGAATTGGCGAGGAGGAACCTATCGAACTAAGAACCTTGTGGTTTCTAGCCGAACGCTCTACCGGCTGAGCTAATCTGACCCCTTCGTTAGAATGAGTTGATTCGGCATTAAATAAACCGAAAATGTTTGATATGCCGTAAAACAAAACAAACAAATCAACACGAACAAAACAGAATAACAGAACTTTTAAATTCTGCTTTTTATAAATTAATTGCTACAATTCATTTTTTCTCCAGATGTTTATTTACAACATCAATATCAGTCTCTAGGCATTTTTTTTACATATACGGAATGATATTATGAATAAATATATGAAACCTTAATTTATCAGAAATAGATTTATTACAGCTACTTCTGCCTGGATACATTTATAACTTAACATGACCTATATTTAAGCTTTTTCTTTATCAATCTTATATATATATATATATATATATATATATATATATATATATATTATATATATATATATGTGTGTGTGTGTGTGTGTGTGTGTGTGTGTGTTTAAAATAGTGAAAATTTTTTGAAAAAACACAGGACAAATAAAATGAGTGATTAAATATAAAGATATATATTTATCTCTCTCTCCATCTCTCTCTCCCCCCTCTCTCTCTTTATATATATATATATATATATATATATATATATATATATATATAATAATAGTAATGGTATTATGGATGATTTGGACTCATAACTTAAAGTTTCATGGTTATGCAATTCTCAGATGAGTCAAATGGTTGACTCATCTTATTCCTTATATATATATATATATATAATATATATATATATATATTAAGGAAAAGTAAAATTTTATTTAATCTATTCTAAGAGCGCTAACTTTCCATTCAAAACATTGTAAACAAACCGATCACAGTCTCTTTATTATTCTGTGATAAATTTTACTTTTCCTTATATCAACAAAAGCCCTGAAGAAGATCTACTAAACAGAGTAAAACACGCAGCGTTGACTGAATAAATATCACTCATTTTATTTGATCCTGGGTTTTTTGTTCAAATTTTTTCACTATTTTACATTTTTCTTTTCACACACACACACACACCACACACACACACACACAAACACACACACACACACACACACACACACACACAAACACACACACACACACGCACACACACATATATATATATATCATCATAATCATCATCATCATCATTGGCAATTCAGTCTCGAAAGACTATGATAAAAGTTTTTTGTGTGCCCCTGAAATTGCAGCGCCTCCTGTGACTATGAAATCCGATGTTTGAGACACATTCTCGACCACAGATTTTGAATTTGTAGGTTGTCCCTGTAGATGATGATGTTCCGATGCTTTGTTGCCGTTGCTTTCTTATGGACCTCTTAGCTTCATGGTGTTGTATCAGGGTGACTTCTGACATGTACAGTCCTCTATGGAGATTCTGCCGCCACCGAGGGCGGTCTTGAGCCAAATTTTCCCAGCTGGAAGGGACAATGCCAAAGCACCTGACATCATTTTTGCAGACATCCTTGAACCGCAGCAGGGGGCGACCGATCTCTCTCTCTCTCTCCTCTCTCTCTCTCTCTCTCTCTCTCTCTCTCTATATATATATATATATATATATATATATATATATATATATATAATCGCACGCAAGAATTGAAAAGACTAACGTAGCGTTCAACCATTATTAAACAGCCATAACAGAAAATTGCAGAAACATGCACAACCTATGTATATATATATATATATATATATATATATATATATATATATATATATAATATATATATTATATATATATTATATATATATATATATATATATATATATATATATATATCAATATATGTATTGATCAAAGCCTGAAGAAGCTACCAGAATATCTGAAACACGTGTTGCGTATGTAAAATAAAAAGATAAAACATTTTTTCTGAGAACGATACATTTTGCGGACCTTCTTTTTTTTTATAAATATTACATTTTCTCCCGTTGGAACCAGAACAACATTATATATATATATATATATATATATATATATATATATATATATATATATATAAGAGAGAGAGAGAGAGAGAGAGAGAGAGAGAGAGAGGAGAGAGAGATAAATATAGATATAGATAATAGGTTCACCAAATTCATTGAAAAAATGAATACGTAGAAGTTGGCAAATATATTAAACTGTCATGTTCATTATTTTCTGTATTGCGTCTTCAGATATTATCTTCTAAGAATGTTTTATATAAAGTTTTGCCATTTAAAAAACCTCATATAATGCGCAATTTTCTTTGTTTGTCTTCTGAAGTATCTAATTTTATTTTCTTATAAATGTTTTCTTACTATATTTTTTCTTGCAATTGCTATTATCGGTCGCTGTAATTTGTTTCTCTTTGCTCTCTGTTTTATATTTTTTGAGTTTCTGAATTGATATCGTATATATATATATATATAATATATATATATATATATTATATATATATATATATATATATATACTAGCAGAATGAGGCACAAGTTCAATTTTTTAAAATGTTAAAGTATTCTTATCTAATCCTAATAATTATATAGTTTCAAGTATTCCTATCTAAAGTAACTTGTATTATTTGGATTATTTAGACTATTGTCCTCATCTTTATTGTTATCTACACTATTTCTCTGAATTTTTGGGATGAGGCTTGATAATTAGTATTACTAGCAAATGTATGCACCCTCTGGATGTAAGTATTTAAGTTTTCATGTAATAAAATATTAGATTAATTTAGAAAGGCTAATGAAACTAAATAAGAAGGCAGATAAAAAAATTTGAAACAGAGAGGGTATAATCAAAAAATAAAACAACTGAAACTTACTCTTCCCCCACTCCCGTCTTTCATTGCTAAATAATCCTAATTTAACTATTTAATTAAAATAGAAAGTAAAGAATAAAATTACAGTTATTTCTTCTTGTTAACGGTTTTCTTTTAACATTTATCCACGAGATTTTTGCTAATATACATTAAGATAAAATCAAACAATTAGAAATCAGTAATACGAAGCACATATTTATTAAAATCAGATTTTTAATATCAATATGCAAATTAGCCTTCCCATTCACACTGTAAACTGCTATTTTGTTGTATATATAAATACAATTGCATGTTATTCTTACGTAGATATTGTCAACAGTATTAATAATGTAAAACAATTTTATTAATAATTGAGGTTTAAATAAAAATAAAATCCTGTAGAATGTGACGTAAATAACTAAGGGAATTGTGACTTGAATAGTAATATAGTTTCGGTTACAGACAGAAAAACACACAATCTCCATTATAATAAGATATATATATATATATATAATATATATATATATATATATATATATCTGTAAAAATGAAATAGGAAATGATTCCGACAATATAGAAAAAATGAGTAAAGAAAAGAAATGTAGACGGATAAAATGAATTTAAACGATATCACTTTAATCGATATCCCTTACACATGTGTTTCGGTCAGTTTATCTGTGTGAAAATATTTCGCACACAGAGAAGATTCGACTTTCATCAGGGTGAAATTTTATTTTGAATGAAAAAAAAAATTAGTTGGGGAACAACGGAGAATATTTTTGGAAATATATATATATAAATATATATATATAAAAGTAGATCCGCAAAATGTATTATGTATTTAGAAAATTTTTTAAATTCTTTTTTTATCTTACATATGCAACACGTGTTTCAGATCTTCTGGTATCTTCTTCAGGCTTTGATCAATAATATTATTGATCAAAGTCTGAAGAAGATACCAGAATATCTGAAACACGTGTCGCATATGTAAGATAAAAAGAATAACATTTTTTTTCTAAAAACATAATACATTTTGCGGAACTTCTTTTTATAAGATATTGAATTTTTCTCCGTTGGAACCAGAACAACATTTATATATATATATATATATATATATATATATATATATATATATATATAATCAAGGCACCCCTTTTTGATCACGATTAAGAAAGGACAAGTTTTTCATTTACACTGTCAATATCCGGTTGTCTGTTAGGGGTTAGATTTAGGAGTTAGTTTAAAATCGTCTGTTAAAACAACCGGATATTGACAGTGTAAATGAAAAACGTGTCCTTTCTTAATCAAGATCAAAAAGGGGTGCCTAAAGGTCATATGGTCCAAAAGTCCTTTCAACTTCTTTCCCTGTAATGCATTGTCTGTTAACGTTATTACTCAGAAGGGAAACATTGTACATCGTCACAAATCTTTTTCATTCTGGGGTCCTTATTTCCGAGCTTTTTTCTTGTCCAGTTTAAGAAATGTCCAGTGTACCTTACAAGGAAAAAGGCCCTGGCGCTTATTATTTTGAATAGAGTTCGGTTTTCAGTAGTTTTCATTTATTTCTGTTTGATGGTATTTGATTTGAAATTTTCTTTTTCTCCGAGCGTTTTGATGCTCTCTTGTCTGGGTAGTTTGATTGTTGTTTTATTTTTTCTCTATCGTTTGGGTAATCCTCAAATTTTGAACTGAATCCCTCTGTCCCGGTTGACCTTTCTGAATGTTTGTATAAGGGTTACTACGGGTGTTGCGTTATGGCCCCTCTTTTAGAAGTGAAGCGTTATTTCCAACGGATTCATTTGTTTTCTGTGGCAAGCCGCGTTAGAAGTAATCGAACGCCAATCACTTTGTTCGCTTGTCAAAATCAGCTTTATTTTCGCCGTGGCAATACGTCTGTAGCGTTTGTTTGTATTCGCCTGGTGGAGTTGTCTGCCCCTTTTAGTTTGATGATGCCCGCTAGGGCACCAGTATTTAAGCGCCGGTTTCAAAGCCTTTCGCCCTCTCTTTTATAGTTTCAGCAACTATGAGCCACATGGGGTAGATTCTATCTAAACCCTCTCGTGGGGCTCCGCCCCCCTTACATTACTGTAAGTTCTTTACAGCATGGACTATCGCTAGTCTCATGTCTGAACTCTTTTATGTTATATCTGTATCATTCATGAATGTGTCTTATCTTGATTTGTGTACCTCTTTTTGTATGTACTCTTTTATTATGAACGTTGTATTCTACTGTTATCCATGTGCTGTATGTATTAAATGTTTGTCTATTAACCTTTGTCGGAGTTATTTGTATCCAAAGTATGTTGAACTTTAAACCATCCTTACAACTGGTGACATCCCGAAGTGATATGAACACTAACCCTTTTTGCCCAAGTCGACCATAAAAATGGTCGTAAAAGTACTTGGGACTTTCAACACGAACTTTTTTTAAAAAAGAAAAAAAAAACGGTGACCCCCTCAAAGAAATTATTTCTTTTTTCTCCGAGGTTATGGACACATTTTTTTACAGCGCTGGATGTCTTCACAAAAAATTTAAAAAAAGATTCAACACCAAGAATTCTTTTTTTACCGAGAGGAAATGTTCAGCCATCAGCCGGGGACAGTTTGACACGTTCCCCCACCCCAGTGACACTACAGCTTCAATTCAGCGATTACTACTAAGGATACGGACATGGCCACACCATGTGACCCGGATTCCTACCGCAAGGCTACTCAGCGAAAAATTTTTTTGCTACCCCTCAGAAAGTGAGATGTTCATCTAAAATGTCCATTTCAGAATACGGTATGTGTACCTCCCAGACTCAAAGTACCGACCTTGAAAATTTCAACTCGACCTTGGCGTCTAAGAAAGACATTTAACCAGGTCAGCATTGAAAAATGGAACGAAGAGACGTTGAATTTCAAGTTTTTTATCCACACCACACAGAGATATTTGCTCCATATTTTTCCTCAAACTGTTGAAAATTGTACACCTGTACAGAAAATTTTATATGCATAAAGTTGAACCTGAAATAACGTTCGTAAAATTCTTTTAACATGTTTCTTTTGAAACACCCTTTTAACGATTCCCGTCGTTTTTTGGGCATTTTGTGCCTACCATTTTGTTTCCAGGAGAAAAATTATTCCTCAAGGATAAAAGCAGTCCTTATTTCAACTCAGGAATTTGGAAGAAAGTTGATTTCTTTAAATTGTAACCATACCACATAGGAGTTTTTCCCACTGGACTTATACATGAAAATTCTCTTGTTTGTATTTTAAATTACATTCCTGTTTTTTCATGTTTTTATTTTATAGTTTGCGGGAATATGTATATGCAAATTTTATTTCTCTGTTTTTTGTTTGGAACTTTTGAACTTTGAACATTCGAAACTCTGTTCTTTTCCTTAAAGGAATATTTTTTTTTTGTCATGCTTGTCTATAAATTTTTTGCCCCGCTAAAAATTTAGGGGGGAGTATTTGTAGCGTTTGTTTGTATTCGCCTGGTGGAGTTGTCTGCCCCTTTTAGTTTGATGATGCCCGCTAGGGCACCAGTATTTAAGCGCCGGTTTCAAAGCCTTTCGCCCTCTCTTTATAGTTTCAGCAACTATGAGCCACATGGGGTAGATTCTATCTAAACCCTCTCGTGGGGCTCCGCCCCCCTTACATTACTGTAAGTTCTTTACAGCATGGACTATCGCTAGTCTCATGTCTGTACTCTTTTATGTTATACTCTGTATCATTCATGAATGTGTCTTATCTTTATTTGTGTACCTCTTTTTGTATGTACTCTTTATTATGAACGTTGTATTCTACTGTTATCCATGTGCTGTGTTTATTAAATGTTTGTCTATCAACCTTTGTCGGAGTTATTTGTATGCAAAGTATGTATAACTTTGCACCTACGTTACACGTCTAATAATATACCGCCAACGCAGAGATAGATAGATAGACATATATATAGATAGAGACACATAGACAGATAGATAGATAGATAGATAGATAGAGAGAGAGAGAGAGAGAGAGAGAGAGAGAGAGAGAGAGAGAGAGAGAGGGTAACAGATAGATGTTGTTTACGCAAATAAGTGACAAGTCAGAGTGAAAGAAAGAAAGAAAGAAAGAAAGAAAGAAAGTGAGACAGAGAAAACATAAAATGGACGCAGAATATGCATAAGAGGAAATGTCATATCGGCCGGACAGCGAGGGAGTCTATCCCTTTTTCGCTAGACCAAGAAGACCAAGGATATTATTTTTTAGCGTCTAAGATGGAGTGCCCCACATACCATCAGCTCTTCACTTTACCGCAGAGATATCTGTGCTACTCATACACTGAGTTGGCGATGGCCGGTAAAGAACTAGGAACATTGTTGTTTCCAGGCTAACTCTAAACCGGTCCATAAAGGTAAGGTCTCCAAAATATGTAGAAATCTCAGAAACGTTTATTGTTTATTGTCAATCATGTTTCTATCATTTCAAAGTTTCAATATGAATCTATTTTTTCCGTATAATCGCCGTTTCGGTCGATGAATTTTTCTAAGCGCTAGGGCAGTTTTTGTATGTCCATGTCAACCTAGCTCGCCGCTCATTGAGGAAGCGTTGAAGCTCGTCGTCATTGCAAACCCCCACTTGGGGTCGTTTTTTTAACTTCCATGTACAACTGGTGTTAAAAACTTGAAAGTAAGAGTAAAATAACAAGGAAATCACAACTAAAGATTAGGCAGCTCAAGTATATGGATGATGTCATACTTTTTAGCCAAAATAAAAACAAAATAGAAGTGTTTTATAACACTTTGTATATGGGGTATATAATGGAGAGAGAGAGAGAGAGAGAGAAGAGAGAGAGAGAGAGAGAGAGAGAGAGAGAGTGGTGGGGGAGAGGGGGGTAACAGATACATGTTGTTAAAAGAGACAAAATAGATGTTATATTACAACTTTGTATATCGGTATATAATGGAATGGAAGAGAGAGAGAGAGAGAGAGAGAGAGAGAGAAGAGAGAGAGAGAAGATGGTAACAGATAGATGTTGTTTACGCAAATAAGGGACGAGTCAGAGCGAAAGAAAGAAAGAAAGAAAGAAAGTGAGACAGGGAAACATAAAATGGACGCAGAATATGCATAAGAGGAAATGTCATATCGGCCGGACATCGAGGTAGGCTATCCCTTTTTCGCTAGACCAAGAAGACCAAGGATATTATTTTTTAGCGTCTAAGATAGAACGCCCCACATACCATCAGCTCTTCACTTTACCGCAGAGATCCTTGTGCTACTCATACACTGAGTGGGCGAACCAGGAACATTGTTGTTTCCAGGCTAACGCTAATTGGGATTTTGATCTTGAATAGATTCTTTATTTTTGAATGTACCTTCATGGAGTGTTAACATAATATGACGAAGACAATGGTAATTTGTTTGCAAAAAAGAAAAAAAATGAAAGAGAATTTATATATGAAAAGTAACATCTTTTAAATGGTTTCCATTTTCAGCTTCCCAAATCCGTGCCCTTTCCAAAACATTATTCATGACGGATTTCAGGATCACTCGATTACGATTTAATTCCCTGAGTTCATTCCTGATGTTCTCCTTCAATTCTTGTAGAGTTTCAAGTTTGTTGATGTAAACCTTTCTCCACAAGCAAAAGTCATGGCTAGTCAAGTCTGGGGCCGTGAAATTGACCCCTGATTTTGATAACACAATTTAACAATTTGGGAACGTTCCTACTTATTTATGATTAATTTCCAATGTATTTTCTATACAATATCTGAAAAAGAAAGAAAAAATAATTATTAATGGTAAGATGGCAGCATTTGGCAGCATCCCTTCAGTGACTTCTTGGCCACCCTGTATTATCTGTGTTATTCGGACCAGTTTAATTCTTTGTGTGTATCGATTATTTATCTATATATATATATATATATATCTTATTATAATGGAGATTGTGTGTTTGTTTGTCTGTAACCGAAACTAAATCACTATTTCAAGTCGCAATTCCTTAGTTATTGACGTCACGTTTACCATGAATTTATCTTTATTTAAACCTCAATTATTGATAAAATTGTTATACATTATTAATACTGTTGACCATATCTACGTACTAATAACATGTAATTGTATTTATATATACGACAAAATAGCGGTTTACAGTGTGAACGAGAAGGCTAATTTGCATATTGATATTTAAAATTTGATTTTAATAAATATATGCTTAGTATTATTGGTTTCTAACTGTTTGGTTTTATCTTAATGAATATAAGCAAAAATCTCTTCAATGAATCTTAAATGAAATCCATTAACAAGAAAAGATAAGTGTCATTTTATTCTTTACTTCCCATTTTAACTAAAGAGTTAAATTAGGAAAATTTACCAATGATAGACGGGAGTAATGGTAAATGATGGAAGACTTAGTTTCGAAGTTGTTCTATTTTTCAATCATACCCCCTCTGTTCCAAATCTTTTTATCTGCATACTTATTCAGTTCCATTAGCCTTTCTAATTTAATATGATATTTTATTATATTAAAACTTAAATACTTGCACCGGAGGGTGCATATATTTGCTAGTATATATATATATATATATATATATATATATATATTCACTGTCACCAGAGCTTGCTTTTTGTGCAAAAATAATGAAGATTTTATCAAGATTCTATTATTAAAAAATACTTTCCCATCTATAATTTAAGAGGTAATTTTTGGAACTATCGAAGAAATTACTTAACAAAATTTGCTCGGCGGAGTGGCCTATTGTCGGTATCAGCTAGACAGCGAGGGAGTTTATATACTCTTTTCACTAGTGCTAGACCAAGGAGAATGTTTTTGCGCTGGAAGTGGAGCGCCCCACCTAACACTAACTCCCTACTTTACCATACATAACCAAGTTACGCTATTCATGCACTGAGTTGTAGAGGGCTGGTATCGAACCCGGATCGTTGAGGTTCCAAGGCGGATCCACTACGACTAAGCTAAACCGGCCCTTGTATTAATATTGTATATAGTTTGTGCTGAGATTCTCTTTTTTTCTTCTCTTTTTTAAAGGTTGATGTGAACAGATAGAAAGAAAGGGGTAGATGCCCTAGGAGGCATAAGAAACAAATAGATAAATGAATCGATAAATAAATAAATGTGACTTACATTATTTTTCTAATTTTTTAAAAATATTTTCAACACACCTTATTTATTATCTGATTTCTTATATCTCCATTTTGCTTCAAAAGATTATCATTTCTTCAATTGAGGTTTCCTTTACATTTATTGTCAATTTTCTTATTTATCGATAGAATTGTTTGAGGTCATCTATTTTGTAAGGTCTAAAGAATTTTCTTCGTTTTTCATAATTTTCGATACGCTGAGCCTTTAGTTAGATTTTTGTATCGTCTATGTTGGTTGTTTTTCTCTTTTGGAGCGTTTTTTTTAAAAATTGATCAAGTCTTTGTGCTTTTGTTTGTTTCGTTATGTTTTTTTGTCGCCTCAATTCCTTTATCTTTTATGTCTATTTCTTTTTGGTATGAGGAATATTCTTCGTTTTTTATATTTTTGGATACGCTGAGTCTTTAGTTAGATTTTTGTTTTGCTTGAATTTTTCTCATATATTATCACATATTTACTTTTAATTTTTCTTGCTTTCCTTTTACTTTGACACCATAAACCATTTCATCATGTATGAACATTTATTTTCTGTATTCATCTATTTCTTTTTGTATCCTTACTCTTCATTTGAACGGCTTAAAGCAGTTTTGTTTATGTGGTATGGATGCTGAGCTGTTTTACTAGAGCAACCACATATACTATTTCATTTAAAAGTGTGAGATCTACTTTAAAGTTTGTAGAAGATTTTCTATAGCGTAGATTTCTAAATATATCTGTATTATATTGTTTTTGTCATTTTCTATTTTTTTTTTTTCATTACTTGGACCCTAACGAGGATTGCTTAAAGCAATTTTGTCTCTGCTATGTATACTAATTTTATTACTAGAGCAACCGCATATACTATTTCATTTAAAAGTGTGAGATTTACTTTAATGTTTGTAGAATATCTTCTATACCATTGTTTATATCTAAATAATACTGTTTTAATTTTTGAACTCGGTCAGTAATAGTCTTTTTTCCTTTCTTTAAAAATGTTTTTTTTTTCGATATGTATTCATTGGCTTTAGGTTGATAATGAAGGAATTAATAATAGAAAATCATCACTTTGTTCTGTTAAATGTTTAAAGTTTGTAGAAGATATCGCATAGTTTGCCAAATATATCTGTATTATATCGTTTTTGTCATTTTCTATTTTCTTTTTCATTACTTGGACCCTAACGAGGCGCCTTGAAAATAAGCTAGATTGAAGTTGCACAAGAATGTTGTGTGCAATTTGAAACAAATCGTGGAAACAACATCCACAAGGAAGCAGCTACACAGCCACCTGTCCCCTATCATACAAACCATCCGAATAAGACGAACAAGACATACTGGACACTGCTGGAGAAGCAGGGACGAACTCATAAGTGGCTTATTTCCTGTGGAAAACAGCATATGAACACGTTTATGTTCATAATTGCATTTTTTGATGTTTCTGGATGTTCTCCAATTAATTTTTTATCATTATTTTTACATTGGATAATATATACACTGGGATCATCATCATCATCATCATCATAATCATTATCATCATCATCATCATGTCACGCCAGCTGCGCGGATATCCATGGCAATCTTTCGTCATCCACCCCTATCATTCATTGACCTCGGGGGTTCCTCCACACAGCAAGCAGTATCCGCAAAGAGCTGGTCTATGTCGGTGGTTGCTGGACGACCCGCACTAGCATGTCCATGTGCTGGTTTCCATAGAAAGACGTCGCTGATTTTTTACATTGGATAATAATATACATTGGGATCTTGAACAAGTCGTGGAAACAACATGCGACAAGGAAGCAGCTGTACGACCACTTGACCCCTATCTAATAAACATTCCCCCTATCTCATAAACAGTCTGGCTGCATAACCTGTACCCTTACTAAACGCCTAGGTAATCAGCTAGGTCGGAGCTGCACAAGAATGCTGCCTGCGATCTTAAACAAATCGTGGAAACAACATCCCGCAAGGAAGCAGCTACACAGAGCCACCTGCTCTCTATCATACAAACCATCCGAATAAGACGAACAAGACATACTGGACACTGCCGGAGAAGCAGGGACGAACTCATAAGTGACGTACTCCTGTGGAAAACATCATATGGGCACGTCACTGTGGTCGTCCATATTACCGTCTATATTTGTAGATCTTCTATACCTTAGTTTATATCTATATTATACTGTTTTAATTTTTGAACTCGGCCAGTAATAGTCTTTTTCCTTTCTTTAAAAATGTTTTTTTTCGATATGTATTCATTGGCTTTAGGTTGATAAAGGAGGAATTAATGATAGCAATCATCACTTTGTTCTGTTAATGTAGAAGAAGGGTTTAAAGACTCTCATGACATACATATCTAATCCAGGCGGCCCTAGAGGGATACTCAGTTTGACATGCCTTTTCTATGGCATAAGTAATTAAAGTCGTCGGGGCGACCTAAAGTCATATCAGCCAGTCAGCGAGGGAGTCTATCCCCTTTTCAATAGCGCTAGACCAAGGAGATTGTTTTGGCGTCTGAGGTGGAGCGCCACACCTACCATCAGCTCCTTACTTTACCGCACAGATCCCTGTGCTACTCAAACGCTGAGTTGGCGGGACCGGTATCGAACTAGGAACCTTGTGGTTTCTAGCCGAACGCTCTACCGACTTTATCTGCATCATATTGTTTTTTTCCCCATTTTTTTTCTTCACCACTTTGGCACTAACGAGGCGCGTGGAGAATAAGCTAATGGAAGTTGCACAAGAAAGCTGTGTGCGATCTTACGAAATAACACCCCACAAGGAAGCAGCTGTAGAATTGCTCCCTATCACACGAACCGTCCGAGTAAGATGAACGAGGTATATTAGACACTGCTGGAGAAGCAGGGACGAACTCAAAAGTGACATTATGGGCACGCCAATGGGGGCCATCCAGCAAAACCAGCTCTGCACGGATACTTGATGCTGCGCAAAGGACCCCCCGAAGGCACTGAATGATGGGGACGGTTGTTGTTGTTGTTGTTGACGATGATGATGATGATGATGATTAGTTACCTTAGAAAATTCTCTGATTATATTTTGATTCATTTAATCGATTTTACTTTCATTTTCTGCGAAGTCTAAGTTTTCTATTTCAGGTTGATTATTCTCTTATTTGTTGAATTCATTAGCCCAACAAGGGTTGACATGCCGTAAAACCCAACTAAATAAACCATCAATTAATCATGGGATATCAGAAGAGTGCTACTAATTACACTGGTCGATATTTAGCAAAAATAAGAAGTTTGGGGAAATATGAAATTGTAAACAGAAATGATGGAGTGTTCATTCTCAACCGGAAGTGACGTTATCTCAGTTTTCGAAAAATATGCACCCTCCGAGTGCAAGTATTTAAGTTGTAATATAATGAAATATTATAATTAGGAAGACTAACGAAACTAAATAAGAATGCAGATAACATGATTTGAAACAGTAGGGATATAATCGAAAAATAGAACAACTTTGAAACTAACTCTTCCATCATTTTCCATCACTTTCGTGTTTCATTTGTAAATTTTCCTAATTTAACTATTTAGTTAAAATAGGAAGTAAGAATAAAATTACAGTTATTTCTTCTTGGTAATGGATTTCTTTTAAGATTTATCCGCGAATTTTGCTCATATTCATTAAGATAAAACCAAACAATTAGAAATCAATAATACTAAGCGTATATTTATCGAAATCAAATTTCTAATTTCAATATGCAAATTAGCCTTCCCGTTCAGACTGTGAACTGCTATTTTGTTGTATATATAAATACAATTGCATGTCATTAGTATGTAGGTATGGTCAACAGTATTAATAATGTAAAACAATTTAAAAAGAAATGAGGTTTAAATAAAAATAAAATCATAGAGAATGTGATGTTGTAGGGACCATGGTTGTTTGGTGAGTGTCTAGTTCAAGATCCGAGTTATGGGCCCCCAATTTAAATGTATAAGACTACGGAAATGAAGTTTCAATAGAAAACAAAAGAAGAAGACAAAATTGATAAAGGAAACAAACTTTATATACATTAATTTACAATTTGTATATTCAATTGTTCTTTTAGTGATGCTGCCGACTGTATGTGTCTGTACATAGTTGTGTGTGACAAGTGTGACATTGGTTGTGTCAACATTGTAGCAGTTTTGTCTGTGATTGAAACTTGTGATTGAAATTTGTTCTTGTTGAGCGAAAGAGAGATAAAATTGGAAACGAAAATACGAGACCAACCTGATATATCATTTTGTGTTTTCGGGCAGCGACTTCTCCCCATTGTGTCGATGTTGGGGGAGAACTTTCGCTCCTACTGTCGAATTAGGAGCATCAGCTCCAACTCTATTGAGTCGGGAAGAGCGTAAGCTCCCACTGTCTGTCTGGTCTTTCAGCTAAAAGGGTCTTTTTATAATTCTCTTTTGTCATTGTCTACGTGATCATTAAGCTAAAATATTCATCAAATATCAGGTGATTTGCAATGATGCAATATCGAATGATTTTGGTACATTCCGATGGCGTACATATTTTCCCATGGAATTTAAACCATTGTTTCGATTGTCGTTAAAATATTTCTAAACTAATATTTATTCAATTCTCTTTTGTTTACATAATTCTAAACTCATGACACACAATTGTAAAACTAGTTGTTTAACATAACTTAATTATTTTAATTCGGTCAATTCCACATGCTGTAAAAATATAGGGGCCAAATCCCCATAATGTAAATAACTAAAGGAATTGTGACTTGAGTAGTAATATAGTTTCCGTTACAGACAAAGAAGCATCTCCATAAGATATGCTTCATTATCAACTGCATTCATTTCAAGTGCTACATATTCATTTCGTTGGAACGTAGCAATTACCTATTCTTTGATACAATCTTATTCAGTATTTCTTAAGTGGTTGATTTT
The DNA here is from genome assembly GCA_023376005.1 of Doryteuthis pealeii. NCBI lineage: Eukaryota > Metazoa > Mollusca > Cephalopoda > Myopsida > Loliginidae > Doryteuthis > Doryteuthis pealeii. The sequence continues at coordinate 1,034,110 of CM042155.1, forward strand.
TAATGATATATCTATGAAAATCGCTAATTTATTGGGTTTAAGTGTGTATTCATTTAGTCGTCTCTCTTGTAGGTTCACTGAGTTGTATTTCTTCCTGATGGTTTGTTAATTGTAGAAAAATAATGTATACTACTTCTTTACAATCCTCTTTTGACATGATTTCTTAGTCTTTTTTATATTGTACTAGCAGGACCTGTGTATATATGACAGTATGATAATTTAATCAATACAACGTTTGATATGTTTACTTAAGAGTTATTGAAAAATACTTCAATATGTAAAAAGTATAAGAATCTTGATGAATATCTACCTTTCCCTTTCGTGCTCTATTTCTATTTCACTCTCTCTCGCTCTTTCATTCTTTCTTTCTCTCTCTCTCTCACACTGACAAAGTTCAAAGAGAGATTATAATATATCTAATTTATCTTAAGGGCTGAAGGGACTCAGAACTAAAAAGGTGCGTTTTCTGTAGGTAATTTTCATACTAATCTCCCTGGGATTCATAAACCTATGGGTGAAGAGAATATGCCTTACTTTGCATGGAACGCAGTTTTCATATGTTTAATAAATTTCATAGTTCGATTCAAACTAAATGAATAACTGATATAAAATAAAGATGATTTTAAGATGATTTTTAATTTCAAAATATCTTGGGTCTCGTCCACTCGTCGCAACAGCCAAAATGCTACTGCAAGCTTTTCTGCCTGGTTTGTGAGAGCTGGTCATTATATACACAATTACAGTGTTCATCCGGGCTCCTTACTCTGACTTGCCCGTGCAGCACGTGCGACACTAATCAGCACGTGTCAATCCTTCACATCCGGGCTATTCTGGACAGTTTAGTAATTCACCTGCATCAGGCCACGACTCACGATCAGGAGGCTGTGAGTTCAATCTCCCCACTCGCCTCTGATCTCATTCTGCATGCCAAACACAGTCGTACTCGCTTCGAACCACTACGTTCGTTGTTTCTCTCGCCACATTATACAATTCCTTTACTTTGTTTTTATCAATGAAAAACAATGAGCTTTTTTCTTCTTCTGTGGAATGGCTATGGGGATCCACAAAAAATTAAGAGGGAAAGGATTCCATGGATTGAAAAAGGTTGAGAACCGCTGGTTTAGGTTTGAAAATTACGTTGAATGTTGTAGGAATAAACAATAAACAATTTTAATAACTAAATTTTAGTCTCATGATAAATACAGATATTTAAATGGTTGAAAATAAGCACTTCTGTCTTCTATTTTTAAATCTTAGATATTTAAATCCGATATTTCAAAGGTACATCCATCCCCTAAACAGGGGCCAAGTTAGTGGTGTTACTGCCCAACAGGGGCAGTGTTAGAAAAAGGGGAAAAGCCTAAAAGAGGCGAAAAAGTGGCCAAAAAGGGCAAAAAAAAAAATGCTGGTCCAAAGGAGGGACGCAACGGCGAAAGATATATTATATATATATATATATATAGAGAGAGAGAGAGAGTGTGTGTATTTATCGCATACCCCACTTGTATGGCTGGGCACAAGCCGAAGCTGATGGGTGGGAAAGAACAAAAATTGCGTCGATCCCGTTGGCATTCCCTCTCAAGGAGGGCGACTCAGGCGCTGGGCAATAAACCCAGTCCTGTCCTTTAAGTCAAAGGGGCAGGTGTGTGTGTGTGTGTGTGTGAGAGAGAGAGAGAGAGAGAGAGAAGAGAGAGAGAGAGAGAGAGAGAGAGAGAGAGGGGGGGATAGACAGCACTAAGCAGGAGGAAGAGAAATATTTCCTGGTCTGTAGAAGGCTGGGAAAAGGAATAAGCCTTGAACCCGATGTTCTACAGTTCGAGTGGCGTGTGAGAATAGATACTACAAATCAGCACTTCTATCTTCTACTTTTAAATCTTAACTATAATCTTTAATATATATTTACCAACCCCTCCGTACAAGCAGGGTTCGTCACAAGGCCACTTTCTTAAGCGGAGTTTCATAGGTTTGAATTCAGAGTTTTCCTTCTAGTCTGGTTACCTAGTCAACGTTAGAGCCAATTCTCCCCATAGCTAGAGGGAGAGTAGTTGGATGCATAACTTTCCCAAGTGAATGCAAACAGTGTCATTCAGAAATTGAACTCGGGCGACGAGTTCAATTTTCTACGACTCTAACTATTATACCACGTAAATTGTTTGTTTGTTTTGTTTTACGGCATATCAACCACGGTGGGTCATTTAATGCCGGCAAAGTTTTGAAAGATTCGTAGCGATAGTTTGGAAGAAAATTTTTTTAAAAGTCAATATTTTTATAAACAAATTTTCTATTTAACCCATAGATGGGACCCTAACAGGTACGACCATTCCAGGTCAGAGTAAACCTGGAAGCAATGTTGAAGAAGGGGTGTTCCACATTCCCCAGACACCCAGAAACTGGAACCTCACCTCAGTTTGAGTTTAACATCATTCCACGGCATGAAGACCCTCACCCACCACTTTCATCCCTCATTTAGCTACTCCAAAACGTTTTTAATCTAATGAGCACCAACTGCACCTTTGCAGAGGGGTAAGACTCCCCCAATGGGGCCACCTGTTGGCCGTGGGTGGCAACCCGTGATGCTTAAGGATAGAGCCCAGGGGAATGAGCAGTTCATGACATGCAATACTCCACTTTGGTCCTATCTTGGGCTAGACGGTCGGTCGGAGAGGCCCCCTCCGATCAATCCGCTGGTCACGTCAAGCCCTAGCACCTATATGATTTTCCCAACCCTATTGCCCTTATGGCAAGCCCCAACCCCATTTTATCATATGGGTGCTAGAAGGCGGTTGCTGCGGGTCTACATATCCTGTGAATGACGTTAAACTCTATCTGATGGTGAGGTTCCAGTTCTGGAGGTTTGGGGAATGTGGAGCACCCCTTCATCACCATTGCTCCCTGGTCCACTCTGACCCGGATTGGTAGTACCTGTTAGGGTCCCATCTATGGGTTAAATAGAAAAATGTATTTATAAAAAATTGTATTATCCATTAAGAATTGATTTATTTCAAAACTTTGTCGGCATTAAATCACCCACTGAGGTTGATTTGCCGTAAAACAAAACAAAACAAACAAACAAATCAAATTGAATTTGAATGTAAAAATGGACAATATATAGAAGCTAGCAAGAAATGTGACAAAAGATTTGATTGTTCTGATGGATCAGATGAAGCCAATTGTAGTGAGTGGATTAGCAATAAATAGATCCTATGAAATTTTAGGATTTCGTATTAGGAATTTTTGTAAAAATAAAATATTAAGTATAAAAGTTTGATAATATAAATTTCCAAACATTTAAAATAATATTTTCCTATATTCATTTTCATCTATACATATATAAAGGGCAGTTGTGTGAATCTGTATGGCCGGAGGACACTTCGAAAATAAAACAATTAACGACAAAGTATATATATATATATATATATATATATATATATATATATATATATATATATTCACTATCACCAGGGCTTGGTTTTTGAGCAAAGATAATAGATATTTGATTTATATTCGTGAAGATAATTAAAAAAATAGAATTTAAATGATAACAGCATGGATTTTTTTCATTTAATATTTTAGATAGTAGACATTAACATTTCTATTCAGAGTAGCTGGATCAATGCTAGGTATTTTTTTTACATAGGGATTTAAATGGGGCATCCCACGAGGATTCAACTCACGATTCAGTAATAATGGATCTGCGGAAATAATTAAAAAAAAAATCCCCCTCTATCCTGGCAACGCCGGGTAGCCGCTGCTAGTTTATAATAAGTTGTAAATGTATTTTTATAAAACGCCATTAAATCGATTTGGTTTGGTTTTTTTTACGGCATATTAACCTCGGGGGTTATTTAATGCCGACAAAGTTGTGAAATAAATTCATTCTTAATGCATAATACAATTTTGTTTATAAACTCATATTTTTCTATTCAACCCATAGATGGGACCCTAACAGGTACTACCACTCCGGGTCAGAGTGGACCAGAGAGCAATGGTGATGAAGGGGTGCTCCACATTCCCCAAACCTCCAGAACCGGACCCTCACCATCAGATAGAGTTTAACGTCATTCACAGGACATGTAGACCCTCAGCCACCGCCTTCTAGCACCCATATGATAAGAAGGATTGGGGGTTGCCATAAGAGCAATAGGGTTGGTACAATAATATAGGTGATAGGGCTGACGTGGCCAGCCGATTGATCGGAGGGGGCCTCTCCGACCGTCCGTTTAGCCCAAGAAAAGCCTAAAGTGGAGTATTGCAAGTCATGGACTGCTCAGCCACCTGGGTTCTATCCTTAAGCATCACGGGTCGCCACCCACGGCCAACAGGTGGCCCCATTGGCGGAGTCTTATCCCTCTGCAGAGGTGCAGTCGGTGCATTCTAATGCCCCAGCCGACAGGGCGGGCATTAAATCGATTTTTTTTAATTATAGAAATACTAGTGTTGTGGGTTTTATTTATTTTCTTCCAAAAATCTCAAATTTTTTTCTAGAAAATCTACTTTTTAAAACGTTGAAAACCAGAACTTTTTAAAATCTTAACTTCGTATAAGCACAACAATCATTTTCCCACCGTTTCTCCTTCTTTTTCCCCCTTTTTTAAATTGGATTTTGTGGGTCAACCTCTTCTTAATTAAATTTCAATTTACGTAGATCAATAAGTTAACGACTTCAAGTCGGTAGACGAAATACATTTATTTATCTCAATTTCTGTTTTCTTGTCGCCTTCTTGAAAATTAATTCTTTTTTTGGTGTGTGTGTGTGTGTGTGTGTGTGTGTGTGTGTGTAAAAACGGTGATTTCGGCGGGTGTAAAATGGTGATTTTGGCGGGTGTAAAAATGGTAATTTTGGCGGGTGTAAAAATTTTGGCGGGTGTAAAAATGATGATTTTGGCGGGTGTAAGAATGGTGATTTCGGCGGGTGTAAAAATGGTGATTTTGGCGGGTGTAAAAATGATGATGTTAGCGGGTGTAAAAACGGTGATGTTGGCGGTGTAAAAACGGTGATGTTGGCGGGTGTAAAAACGGTGATTTACAAAATGATAATAAAGGTAATTCGCTAAGGCAGATAATTAACTAATTACTTTTGACACCGACAATAATTTTCTGCTGTTAAAGACAAAAAGTTATGCTAATACTCACCACCACCCATGAAATGTTGCTTAAAGACGGAATCCTGGTGCCTGAGCAGTCCATGACTTGTAACATTCTACTTGCTTGGGATAGATGTGGGATCGGATATAAAAAAACAAAGATGAAAGAAAAATTTAAAAATACCTCAAAAGAACAAAAAACTTCTAAATAGTTTTTCATTTGTCAATTCGGTTTCTGCTACATGGAATAGTCTATAAATCTAAGTGGTGATATTTCGTACAGCTTATGCATACAGATAATCCAGCAATTGTGTATTTATCATTCGTATTTTTTAAAGTATGCACTATCTTAATTTTCCTTTTGCACAACAGTCAATAAAATACGCTATTTGTCAAAAGTATTAGGAAATCCCTAGAATCCGTTACAGCGTAATAAAAGTGTACACAAAAATATGTCTTCGTGTTTCATGATTAAATACAAGAACAATGAAACAAAGTAATCTCAACAAGGGAAAATACTTGGGCCGTCCCCATAATAAGATAGTCTGGACCATTCCTATAATGGACAAGAGACAAATAGACCAATAACAATAATTGCAACATATGGACAAACAGAAAAATTACAAAAACAAGAAAGAAAGAAAGAATTGAGTAGTCCAGAAGAACAAGAAAACTTATAGAAACTAAGCTCATCAGCAGAAATCTCATTAAGGAAATAAACACTTGGGCTGTCCCCCTTATAAGATACTATGGATCATTCTTAAGATGTGCCAGTGAGGAACTCCAGCAGACGGACCAAAGGACAAGGAAAATTATGACAATTCACAAGGTATTACACACTCGAGATCACATAGATTGATTATAAGCATATAGAAAAGAAGGAAGAAGAAGTCTCACCAGGTCTGAGCACTCGAAGAATACACTAAAAAGAGCAAAGTAAGACAGTTTCTCTGAATTTTTGAGATGAGGCTTGATAATTAGTATCATTTGTATTATTCGGACTATTGTCCTCATCCTCATTGTTATTTGTACAACGTTTCGGCCGATGTGCCCTCCGGCCTTCTCAGGTATTTTGTGTCGGACTCGGGAACCTTTTCGGATTCAGGAACCTTCTCGGTCTCGGGAACCTTGTTGTAATCGTGAGCCATCATGGAACTTTGACCTAACCCTTTATTCAGTTCACAGGGGTATCTTGTTCTCATTCCGCTAACTATAGCTGGGGTACAGGTGTTAATCAATGTTAATTATTATTTTATGTTACTGCTGCCCCTGACCAGGATTGAACCAACAGTCTAGAGATAATTGTCACTTAGAACTGTTTAACTTAGACTATGTGTCCAATTAGACACTTAGGCTATGTGTTCCGAATAATAGCCTAGTCCGAATAATACAAATAATACTAAAGTAAGACTAATTACAGCAGCCAGTAACATCAATTGCAACGTATGGTCCAGCAGAAATACAACAAAACCTAGAAAACAGAATTGGGAAGAAAAACAACTATATGGATATTTCAAGCGACAAATGGAAGAGATCGCACACGAGGGGATGGCTAAGAAAGGGAAGCCTCAAGAGAGAAACTGATTCTCTCATTGGTGCAGCACAAAAAGAATGCCATAAGAACAAACTATATCAAATCAAAATGGATAAGACGCAACAGAATAGCAAATGTAGAATGAGTGGACAATAACTTCAACAAGATTTCATTAGTGCATTTACACTTAAGAAACTCTTCCTAATCAAACCAACTTTGGGAGGCTGCAGACCAACTTTAAGGAAGTCTAGAAAGGAACAAGTCATTATGTCCCGATTATCCATTGGTCATACAAAACTAACACACTCTTATATACTCAAACAAGAACAACAACCACAATGTGAAACATGTCAAACACCCCTGACAGTCAAACACTTATTGATGGAATGCAGATTTTTTGCTCACATCAGAAAACATTTTTTTAAAGCAAACAATATGAAGGATCTATTTGAAAATGTTAACATAGAGGATATTTTCTCCTTTTTGAGGGAAATAAAATTATACCATAGAATATAGACATGAAACAAATCAATGTCATAGAGTATGATTCCCAATAATGCTAACACATTGTTAAAACCAATTACTAAATGTATATATATGAATACACAATATGTATAACAACCCAACCGCTAGGCATGATATAACCCTGGACGGGTTGATATGCCGTTAAAATTAATAAACCAAACCAACCAACTTAAGAAAAGCACCCTGTCATCTGTAAGACCGTCCTCAAAGGAGCCACTTGCTGGCCGTGGCTGGCAATCCGTGATGCTTAAGGACGGTATCCTGGTGGCTGAGCAGCCCCTGACATGTAACATTCCACTTACTTGGGAAGAGGACACCTCCGATCAACCGGCTGGTCCCGTCAAGCCCTAGCACTTACATGATTGTCTTGACCGTAGTACCTTATGGTAAAACCCCAACCCTGTTTATCATATAGTGCTAGAAGGCAGTGGTTGATGGTCTTAGTGTTTTGGGTATGACGCTAAACTGTATCCAGTGATAAGGTTCCAATTCCGGAGCTCTGAGGAATGTGCAGTACCTTTTCATTGTCATTACTCCCAGGTCCACTAGTAGAATAGAGTTATCTACCCTGTTTCTAAGCTGAACTGCGGGATCTGCCCTTGATCAGATAGATAATATAAATAGAGCCATGGAAGTAGCCATTTGCAATTGTCCTCTTGACATCTGAATAATACGGAACGCGTCTTTCGTACTCTATACCTCTTAGGGTTTCATCTATGGATTAAATTGATAAAAATGAATTTAGATTTGTTGAAAAAAGGAATGAATAAAACAAAACGTCTTCAACATAAAATAACGCAATCGTTAACATCATGTAAAACTGAACCAGCCAGCCAGCCAGCCAGCCAGCCAAGCAACGAACCAAGCAACCACCATGCAAGCAGCCAGCCAGCCAGTCAGCCAGCCAACCAACCAACCAACCAGCCAGCCAGCCAGCCAGCCAGCCAGCCAGCCATAACATGTGTTATGCTACTCTGCACCTGCTCAGGTTGTTGGTTTGTATAAGAAATTATATTTTGAAAAAATTATTTCAATTTCTGTTTTCTTATCACCTTCTTGCAAATTTATTCATTTTTTGTGGGGGTTAAAAACTGATATTTAAATTTACAGAATGATAAAACGTATTTGCTAATTAGGTCTTTACTCCTGACACTAATAATAATAATAATAATAGACAAATATTTGGACCTTGCCCGAGAACTGAAAAAGTTATGGAATATGAAAGTCAAAGTGATACCAATTGTAGTTGGTGCACTTGGAACGGTCCCAAAAGGATTGGAAAAGGGTTTGGAAAGTCTGGAAATCAGAGGAAGGGTTGATACCATTCAGAACTGCACTGCTGCAATCTGCCAGAATACTCAGAAGAGTCCTGAGAGAGACTTGCTGTCACTCAGACTCCAGTGAAAGACCACCAGCTAATGCGATGTGAAAACTCAAAAGGAATAATAATAATAATAATAATAATAATAATAATAATAATAAATAATAATAATAATAATAATAATAATGGACAAATATCTGGACCTTGCCAGAGAACTGAAAAAGTTATGGAATGAAAGTGAAAGTGATGTGGTTGGTGCACTTGGAACAGTCCCAAAAGATTAGAAAAAGGGTTTGGAAAGTTGGATATCAAAGGAAGATTGAGACCATTCAGAACTGCACTGCTGCAATCTGCCAGAATACTCAGAAGAGTCCTGAAGAGACTTGCTGTCACTCAGACTCCAGTGAAAGACCACCAGCTAATGCTGATGTGAAAACTCAAAAGGAATAATAATAATAATAATAATAATAATAATAATAATAATAATAAATAAACCACCAGCTTAGGTGGATGTGAAAAACCTTAATAATAATAATAATAATAATAATAATAATAATGATAATAATAATGCGGTAAGTTTAACTACACTAATTAAAGAAGAAATGTATTACTCACTTAATTGGCGCAAACTATTTCCGGAAGAAGAGAAAGGATACCGCAGGGGAAAATATGATCTACTTTATATTGATCAACACATCCTTAAAGAGGTTAAAGATAGGCGCAAAAATATCGCAATGGTCGACTACAAAAAGGCTTATGACATGGTCCGTAAAATTGGATTATAGAATGCTAAAAAGATGTATAAAATAACCGACAAGATCTTATATCTGACTCATTAGGCATGCCGCCCTGTTGGCTGCGGCGTTAGAATACACCAACTGCACCTCTGCAGAGGGGTAAGACTCCCCCAATGGGGCCACCTGTTGGCCGTGGGTGGCGACCCGTGATGCTTAAGGATAGAGCCCAGGTGGATCAGCAGTCATGACTTGCAATACTCCACTTTGGCCCTATCATTGGCTAGACGGGCGGTCGGAGAGGCCCCCTCCGATCAATCGGCTGGTCACGTCAAGCCCTAGTAACCTATATGATTTTCCCAACCCCTAAAAAAAAAAACAATTTTTTTTTTTTTCCCAACCTTTTCCATAGTACAAAATGGCAAGCCCCAACCCCTTTTTTATCATATGGGTGCTAGAAGGCCGTGACTGAGAGGCCTACATGTCCTGGGGAATGACGTTTAAACCTATCTTGATGGTGAGTTCCAGTTCTGGAGGTTTGGGGAATGTGGAGCACCCCTTCATAACATGCTCCCTGGTCCACTCTGAGCCGAAGTGGTAGTAACCTGTTAGGGTCCCACTAATAGATTGAATAAAAAAACATGAGTTTATGAACAAAAATTCTAATAGCATTAAGAATGAATTTATTTCAAAACTTTGTCGGCATCAAATGACCCACTGAGGTTGAATAGCCGTAAAACCAAACCAAACCAAAAAAAAAAAAAAAATCATTAGGCAAAACTTTATATATAATATATATATATAATATATATATATATGCTTCATCACTGATGTTGACCACCCTTTATTTATAAATATAGGAAAGATAGTTCATATGATGGAGGGTAAGTAGCCGTGGAACTGCTTTTTGTGGGGGTACTGTTTCCAAGATCTCTTTTCTTCTACGCAATTCTTACTCAGATATTATTTATAAATATAGCAAAGATAGTTTGTTTGATAGGACGTAAGTGGCCGTACAACTGCATTTTTGGGCGGGAGCTTGTACAGGATTCTTCAGGACAGCACGAGATTCCTTGTATGTGTGTGTGTGTGACTGTGTGTGTGTGCCCTGGGTGTACCTGGTGTTTCGAAGTTATTAATCCCATTATCTAAAAAAAACGAAATATTTTTTCTGCCTATAAAATATAAGATATATGTAAATATATTATAGTTATAAGTCGTCGGGGCGGCCTAATGTCGGTATGAGCCATACAGCGAGGGAGTCTATCCCCTTTTCACTAGTGCTAGACAAAGGAGATTATTTTTAGCATCTGAGGTGGAGCGCCACACCTACCATCAGCTCCTTACTTACGCACAGATCCCGTGCTACTCATACGCTGAGTTGGCGGACCGGTATCGAACCAGGACCTTATGGTTTCTAGCCGAACGCTCTACCGACTGAGCTAACCCACCAACCTCTCCACACGAGCAGGATGTGACCAAGGTCAATTTCTTAAGCGGAGTTCAACAGGTTTGAATTCAGAGTTTTCCTTCTCCTAGACTAGTTGCCTAACCAAGGTTAAAGAGCCCAGTCTGCCCTACTATTTATCCATAGCTGGAGGAGAGTTGGATCATACCTTTCCCAAGGGTATTAGCGCAAGTGAAATGCAATTACCACATCCAGGATTTGAACTCGGGGCGACGAGTCCATTCCCATGACTTTAACCATTACACCACGCGCTTCCACGCGTTATATTATAATATAGGACCGGTTTAGCTCAGTGGTAGAGTGTCCGACTAAAAACCATGAAGTTGCAGGTCGACACCGGCCCGCCAACTCAGCGTATGAGTATACAGGGATCTGTACGGTAAACTAAGGAGCTGTAGGCGTGGTGCTAACTTCAGACGCAAAACAACAACAACAATACTTGGTCTACGCAAGTGAAAAGGGGATAGACTCTCTCACCGTCTGGCTGACACCGACTTTAGGCCACACCGACGACTTTACTTACTATATTATATTATAGTATAGTTATATTATAGTAAGGACCGGGTTAGCTCAGTCGGTAGAGCGTTCGGCTAGAAACCACAAGGTTCCTAGTTCGATACCGACCCTCGCCAACTCAGCGTATGAGTAGCACAGGAATCTGTGCGGTAAAGTAAGGAGCTGATAGTAGGTGTGGCGTACCGCATCAGACGCAAAAACAATCTCCTTGGTCTAGCGCTAGTGAAACGGGGATAGACTCCCTCACTGTCCGGTTGATACCGACTTTAGGCCACCCCAACGACTTATATTATAGTTATATTGTTATATGTGCGGTAAAGTGTTGAACTGATATACATAGCATAATAATTAACTATTACAACGTTTGATATCTACATTTAAAAGCTATTGCGAAATAATTCAATGTGCAAAAAGTATAATAATCTTGAATTATCCCCCCCCTCTCTCTCTCTCTCTCTCACACACATACACACTCTTGTTTTCCTTCTTTGCATATTTTATTATGTTATTGAAAAAGATTAGCGTTATCGCTTCCGCGTGCATTACAACGTTTGACATGTTTATTAGAAGCTATTACAAGTAGTTTAATATGTACAAAGTTTAATAATCATGATTCTTCTCTCTCTCTCTCTCTCTCTCTCTCTCTTCCACACAAAAAACCACACATTGCATATTTTATTATGTTCGATTGAAAAAGATTAGCGTATCGCTTCCGCGTGCATTACAACGTTTACATGTTTACTTAAGAGCTATCACTTGTAATTCAATACGTACAAAGTTTATAAATCATGATTTAACTCTCTCTCTCTCTCTCTCTCTCTCTCTCTCTCTCTGACTCTTTCTTTTTTCCGTCGTTGGCGCCCCATTTCAGACTAAAAAACAACAAAAAACAACTCTCTTGATCTAGTGCAAGCGATCAAAGTGGATATACTTCCTCGCTGTCCGGCTGATACCGACAATAGGCCACCTGCCGACATTCCTACTACTATGATGCATACACCTTTATTCAAGTTTCACGACGAGGGACCTGGTGTATAAACGATGATCGCTGCACATTAAACACCTTTTTTTTCCTTTCACCACTGGTGTCATTAGTATTTAGCGATTTCTTCCCGCCTTAATGAGAAAGGAGAGCAGCTTTTGCCGCCAATCAACGCAACAAAATCATTTGCAGTAGCAGCAGCAGCAGCAGCAATAGCAGCCAGCAGCAGTGGTCGTAATAGTGGCGAGAGCATCAATAGTTGCAATAAGAATGATGAAGAGAAAAAGAGGTGATGTGAGAGAGCGTTAGATGTTTGCTTGACAGTGGCAAGTGGTCTCTTCAAAAACTTCAGCAAAGGTTTTTTTTATCGACTGGCAAATTCTGATTTTTGAATATCAATTGATTTACATGACGTCTTGGCGTTGCCCTCCTCACACGTAATGTCTCTCTTTTTTCTTTCTCTTTATATATAAATTAAGTGATGTTGTTTAAGTTTTCTTGGTGAAAAAAAAAAGCCCAAACAAACCAAAACATATTACCAATGTTATTGCTAGTACCAGGAAAAGGGACTCTATTGAAATTAGTATGTAAATATCTATTAAGACAAACGAGATCGATGTGGCATTTGAATTGATATTGAAAAAAAAAGGCAACAACAAAAGACAAGCTAACAAGAAGAAGAAGAAGAAGAAGAAGAAGAAGAAGAAGAAGAAGAAGAAAGAAGAAAGACTAAACGTCTTCATTTAATATAAAAATGAAGTACAAAACTTAAATGAACTTTAAAGGGAGCGTGTTCGTACCGTAAAAGGTACTCTTTGCCAAAGAAACAAAGACAATAATAATAAACAGAGCAAGGCAATCCCTGAAGAACATCTCCCTCGCAAAAACAAACAAAAACAAACAAAACAAATAAACACAAAAAAAAAAGAAAAGAAAAAAAAAAAACAAAAACAAAAAAACAAACAACACAAAAAAAGAGAACCCACACCTAGATCTCACCAAAAAACTTAAGCAAAAAAAAACACCACAAAAACATACACCCCCCGCCAAAAAAAAACAACAACAAAAAAGACAAAAAAAACAACAACAACAAAAAAAAAAATGAAAAAATAACAAAAACAAACAGAATATGCAGGAAGAAATAAATAAAGAAAAACACCAAATTTCTGAAGTGAAAATGAAAATAGCAAAACACAAAAAATAAAAAAAAAAGAAAGAAAAACAGCCCCCCCCCCCCACTCTTAACGACAAAAAATATCCAAGATCATTTTCTTGGTGTATTGACAATTTTGGGAAATTACTAATCTTTGTTTAATTTGAACACGCGTTTTTGGTTACTATCAGCTGTTTCAAAGTGGTCACTCAAGTATGTATTGATCAGTCTATTCATTGCTTAACTTCGGGAATCTAGTGGTGACTATTGTTTAAGCACGGCCATAATTCGGAGTTTGACTATTTTTTAAACAAGAAACCAAGAGTATATACTGTAAATTCTATCAATTAAAAGACAAAAACAAAGAAAACCCCCCAAAGAAACAAAGAAAAAACAATTATAAATACTTGAAAACAATGTTGCATTTGATTCGTTAATTCTAAAAAAAAAAAAAAATACAAATGAAAGATTAAAAAAATAAAGAAAAAAAAAAACAAAAAAAAATATAATAATACAAGAAAAATAAGAATACAAGAAAAAATAAAATAAAAAGACAAAAAAATAAAAAACAAAAATAAAAATTACTTGAAAATAATGATGCATTTGAGTCGTTAATAACAAAAGCAAAAAAAAAAAAAAAAAAAAAAAAAAAAAAAAAAAAAATAATAAAAGATAAGAATAAAAATATATTAGTAATAAAACAAACAAACAAAAAAAACAAAAACAAAAACAAACAAAACACAATTAAATTTTGAAAAAAGATGTCGTGAAGAGATGAATCATCTATGAAGAATTATTGTTGAATATTTTTGAATTATTGATTTGGAAGGTGATCAAGTGTTGGTCCGAAGAATCCGACAGACCAATTCTACTTTCAAAAGAGAGTAATACATTGGACTAATATTGGAAATAAATAACATCTGGAAAAGAAAATTTAAGACACACAGGTGAAGATAATATATTTCATATTTTTCTTTTTCTTTCTTCAAATTTTGTTCAAAATGAAAAAAAAAAAAAAAAAGATAAAGAAAAAAAATAAAAAAAAAAAAATAAGAAACAAACATCATTTTCAGATGTAAGTCGTTGAGTTATTATAAGTTTAATAGGTATTTTCAATTTAAGTCTTGCTAAACTTTTTAAAAACGCTTTAAAAAATATTCAATAGACGTTTCGACGAAAATGTGATTGCTTTTTTATGTAAATCGCTTTTGTTCTTTATGATCACTAGCAAATATATGCACCCTCCGGGTGCAAGTATTTAAGTTTTAATGTAATAATATATTAAATTAGAAAGGCTAATAAAACTAAATAAAAATGCAAATAAAAAGATTTGAAACAGAATAATCGAAAAAATAGAACACTCTTCCATCACTCTCGTCTTACATTGTTATTTTTTCTAATTTAAGTATTTAGTTAAAAGAGAAGTGAAAAATAAAAATGACAGTTATTTTCTTGTTAACGGATTTCATTTAAGGTTCATTGAAGAAATATTTGCTTATATTCATAAAAATAAAACCAAACAGATAGAAATCAATAATACTAAGCAGATATTTATTAAATCACATTTTAATATCAATATGCAAATTAGCCTTCATTCACACTGTAAACCGCTATTTTGTTGTATATATAAATTACAATTACATGTTATTAGTACGTAGATATGGTCAACAGTATTAATAATGTATAACAATATCAATAATTGAGGTTTAAATAAAGATAAATTCATGGTAAACGTGACGTCAATAACTAAGAGAATTGTGACTTGAATATTGATTTAGTTTCGGTTACAGACAAACAAACACACAATCTCCATTATAATAAGATATATATATATATAAATAAGATAAATAATCGATACACACAAAGAATTAAACTAGTCCGAATAACACAGATAATACAGGGTGGCCAAGAAGTCACTGAAGGGATGCTGCCAAATGCTGCCATTTTACCATTAATAATTATTTTTTCTTTCTTTTTCAGATATTGTATAGAAAATACATTGGAAATTAATCATAAATAAGTAGGAACGTTCCCAAATTGTTAAATTGTGTTATCAAAATCAGGGGTCAATTTCACGTTCCCCAGACTTGACTAGCCATGACTTTTTCTTGTGGAGAGTATCTCAAAGGAAAGGTTTACATCAACAAACTTGAAACTCTACAAGAATTGAAGGAGAACATCAGGAATGAACTCAGGGAATTAAATCGTAATCGAGTGATCCTGAAATCCGTCATGAATAATGTTTTGGAAAGGGCACGGATTTGGGAAGCTGAAAATGGAAACCATCTCTCTCTCTCTCTCCATTATATACCCAATATACAAAGTGGTATATAACACTTCTATTTTGTCTATTTTAACAACATCTATCTGTTACTCCTCTCTCTCTCTCTCTCTCTTCTCTCTCTTCTCTCTCTCTATCTACTATCTATCTATATATATATATATATATATATATATATATATATCTGTCTATTTGTCTCTATATATCTATCTATCTATCTATCTCTGCGTTGCGATATATTATTAGACGTATTGCCACGGTGAAAATAAAGCTGATTTTGACAAGCGAACAAAGTGATTGGCGTTCGATTACTTCTAACGCGGGTTGCCACAGAAAACAAATGAGTCCGTTGGAAATAACGCTTCACTTCTAAAAGAGGGGCCATAACGCAACACCCGTAGTAACCCTAATACAAACATTCAGAAAGGTCAACCGGGACAGAGGGATTCAGTTCAAAATTTGAGGATTACCCAAACGATAGAGAAAAAATAAAACAACAATCAAACTACCCAGACAAGAGAGCATCAAAACGCTCGGAGAAAAAGAAAATTTCAAATACGAGGAAATATCAAAATCAAATACCATCAAACAGAAATAAATGAAAACTACTGAAAACCGAACTCTATTCTAAAATAATAAGCGCCAGGGCCTTTTCCCTTGTAAGGTACTCCGGACATTTCTTAAACTGGACAAGAAAAAAGCTCGGAAATAAGGACCACAGAATGAAAAAGATTTGTGACGATGTACAATGTTTCCCTTCTGAGTAATAACGTTAACAGACAATGCATTACAGGGAAAGAAGTTGAAAGGACTTTTGGACCATATGACCTTTAGGCACCCCTTTTTGATCTTGATTAAGAAAGGACACGTTTTTCATTTACACTGTCGATATCCGGTTGTTTTAACAGACGATTTTAAACTAACTCCTAAATCTAACCCCTAACAGACAACCGGATATTGACGGTGTAAATGAAAAACTTGTCCTTTCTTAATCGTGATCAAAAAGGGGTGCCTTGATTATATATATATATATATATAAAATGTTGTTCTGGTTCCAACGGGATAAAATTCAATATTTTATAAAAAAAGAAGTTCCGCAAAATGTATTATGTTTTTAGAAAAAAAATGTTATTCTTTTTATCTTACATATGCGACACGTGTTTCAGATATTCTGGTATCTTCTTCAGACTTTGATCAATAATATTATTGATCAAAGCTTGAAGAAGATACAGAAGATCTGAAACACGTGTTGCATATGTAAGATAAAAAAAAGAATTTTAAAATTTTCTAAATACATAATATATTTTTGCAGATCTTCTTTTAATATATATATATATATATATATATATATATATATATATATATATATATTTCCAAAAAATTTCTCCGTCGTTCCCCAACGAATTTTTTTTTTTCATTCAAAATAAAATTTCACCCTGATGAAGGTCGAATCTTCTCTGTGTGCGAAATATTTTCACACAGATAAACTGACCGAAACACATGTGTAAGGGATACCGATTAAAGTGATATCGATTAAATTCATTTTATCCATCTACATTTCTTTTCTTTACTCATTTTTCCTTATATTGTCGGATTCATTTCCTATTCCATTTTTACAGATATATATATATATATATACGATATCAATTCAGAAACTCAAAAAATATAAAACAGAGAGCAAAGAGTAATAAATTACAGCGACCGATAATAGCAATTGCAAGAAAAAAATAGTAAGAAAACATTTATAAGAAAATAAAATTAGATACTTCAGAAGACAAACAAAGAAAATTGCGCATTATATGAGGTTTTTTAAATGGCAAAACTTTATATAAAACATTCTTAGAAGATAATATCTGAAGAGGCAATACAGAAAATAATGAACATGACAGTTTAATATATTTGCCAACTTCTACGTATTCATTTTTTCAATGAATTTGGTGAACCTATTATCTATATCTATATTTATCTCTCTCTCTCTCTCTCTCTTTCTCTCTCTCTCTCTCTCTCTCTCTATATATATATATTATATATATATATATATAATATATATATATATATATATATATATATTAAAATCTTGTTCTGGTTCCAACGGGGAAAAATGTAATATTTTATAAAAAAGAAGAAGGTCTGCAAAATGTGTTGTTCTCAGAAAAAATGTTTTATTCTTTTTATTTTACATACGCAACACGTGTTTCAGATATTCTGGTATCTTCTTCAGGCTTTGATCAATACATATATTGATATACATATATATATATATATATATATATATATATATATATATATATATATATATATTATAGGTGTGCATGTTTCTGCAATTTTTCTGTTATGGCTGTTTAATAACGGTTGAACGCTACGTTATTCTTTTCAATTCTTGCGTGCGATATATATATATATATATATATATATATATATATATATATATATATATATATATATATATATATATAGATCAGTCGCCCCCTGCTGCGGTTCAAGGATGTCTGCAAAAATGATGTCAGGTGCTTTGGCATTGTCCCTTCCAGCTGGGAAAATTTGGCTCAAGACCGCCCTCGGTGGCGGCAGAATCTCCATAGAGGACTGTACATGTCAGAAGTCACCCTGATACAACATAATGAAGCTAAGAGGTCCGTAAGAAAGCAACGGCAACAAAGCATCGGAACATCATCATCTACAGGGACAACCTACAAATGCAAAATCTGTGGTCGAGAATGTGTCTCAAACATCGGACTTCATAGTCACAGGAGGCGCTGCAACTTCAGGGGCACACAAAAACTTTTATCATAGTCTTTCGAGACTGAATTGCCAATGATGATGATGACGATGATGATGATATATATATATATATATATATATATATATATATGTGTGTGTGTGTGTGTGTGTGTGTGTGTGTGTGAAAAGAAAAATGTAAAATAGTGAAAAAATTTGAACAAAAAACCCAGGATCAAATAAAATGAGTGATATTTATTCAGCCAACGCTGCGGTGTTTTACTCTGTTTAGTAGATCTTCTTCAGGGCTTTTGTTGATATAAGGAAAAGTAAAATTTATCACAGAATAATAAAGAGACTGTGATCGGTTTGTTTACAATGTTTTGAATGGAAAGTTAGCGCTCTTAGAATAGATTAAATAAAATTTTACTTTTCCTATATATATATATATATATATATATATTATATATATAATAAGGAATAAGATGAGTCAACCATTTGACTCATCTGAGAATTGCATAACCATGAAACTTTAAGTTATGAGTCCAAATCATCCATAATACCATTACTATTGATTATATATATATATATATATATATATATATTATATATATATATTATATATAAAGAGAGAGAGAGGGGAGAGAGAGATGGAGAGAGAGATAAATATATATCTTATATTTAATCACTCATTTTATTTTGTCCTGTGTTTTTTCAAAAAAAATTTTCACTATTTTAAACACACACACACACACACACACACACACACCACACATATATATATATATATATATATATATATATATATATATATATATATATATATATATATAAGATTGATAAAGAAAAAGCTTAAATATAGGTCATGTTAAGTTATAAATGTATCCAGGCAGAAGTAGCTGTAATAAATCTATTTCTGATAAATTAAGGTTTTCATATATTTATTCATAATATCATTCCGTATATGTAAAAAAAATGCCTAGAGACTGATATTGATATGTTGTAAATAAACATCTGGAAGAAAAAATGAATTGTAGCAATTAATTTATAAAAACAGAATTTAAAAGTTCTGTTATTCTGTTTTGTTCGTGTTGATTTGTTTGTTTTGTTTTACGACATATCAAACATTTTCGGGTTATTTAATGCCGAATCAACTCATTCTAACGAAGGGGTCAGATTAGCTCAGCCGGTAGAGCGTTCGGCTAGAAACCACAAGGTTCTTAGTTCGATAGGTTCCTCCTCGCCAATTCAGTGTATGAGTAGCACGGGGATCTGTGCGATAAATTAAGGAACTGATAGTAGGTGCGGCGCTCCACCTCAGACGCAAAAAACAATCTCCTTGGTCTAGCGCTAGTGAAAAGGGGATAGAATCCCTCGCTGATTGGCTGACACCCCGATGACTTTACCTTTACCTTTACTGTATGCTAGTCAAAATACTTGATGAGGTGACATAGTTTTAGTTTCGTGTCTACCACATTTATCTCCAGCTAGTTTCTCTGTCAATGGTTCTGTGCCCACGCTGTTTTTTTCAAGGATCTGCACAATATGGAATTGACGCATCTTTTGGGGAGCTTTTTTGTTGAATTGGCCAGCCGTTGGTCGGAATATGTTGCCGGATGTTTGGCAACTCCAAAGACAAGAAAAACTCTCCGTTGATAGTAACATATATTTATTGAAACACAATTGTGCCACAATAGTACATATAACAAAATATAATGCATTGGAAATGATTTTTACAATAAAAATGCATTAGAAATGATTTTTTACTATAATGCATTGGAAATGATTTTTTACAATAAAAAATGCATTAGAATTATTTTTACTATAAAAATGCATTGGAATGATTTTTACAATAAAAATGCTTAGAAATGATTTTTACTATAAAAATGCATTTGGAAATGATTTTTACTATAAAAATGCATTGGACAATGATTTTTAACAATAAAAATGCATTAGAAATGATTTTTACTATAAAAAATGCATTGGAAATGATTTTTTATAAAAATGCATTGGAATGATGCATTGGAAATGATTTTTACTATAAAAATGCATTGGAAATGATTTTTACCATGAAAATGTATTGGAAATGATTTTTACTATAAAAATGCATTGGAAATGGTTTTTACAATAAAAATGCATTGGACAATGATTTTTACTATAAAAATGCATTGGAAATGATTTTTACAATAAAAATGCATTAGAAATGATTTTACTATTTTAACATATATTTATTGAAACACAATTGTGCCACAATAGTACATATAACAAAATATATTGTCTTTGTTTTAGAGAGAGAAAACCGTGGAGATTTGACTGGTGCTATTTTGTATAATAAGCAGGAACTTGACTTTTTTGAAGAGGTGTTTTAGCGTTTTGGAGAGAATTCTTCTGCTTTTTCTTTCAAGTTCGAGGTAGCCCTTTTTCTCTCTGATTTTTCTCTCTCATGTTGAACACTTTATAGAGGATTCCTCCAGAAACAACCACTTCTGATTGGCTAACCAATCACAATCACAATCCACCTGTAAGAAGACTACCTCTCCTACGCATCAGAGCCTCATTGATTACACACTCAAACTATAATATAGGGGCGTGGCTAATTAGGATCCTCCCGATGTCTTTGGGGGGGGGTATCGATAGATATAACCTTTTGCTTTTTATAGGTTCAAGTGCAAATCTTTTACTGAAACAAAAACATTGGCAGGAAATAAGTTTCAAAATAAATTAGTTATTATTTCTCTGAATGTTTGAGATGAGGCTTGAAGATTAGTATTAACTGCGTTATTCGGACTATTGTCCCCATCTTCATTGTTACTTGTACAACGTTTCAAGTGGATAAGGTAGTTAGGTTAAGACAGTTCTAAGTGACAGTTATCTCTGGAACCTGAGTTCAATCCTGAGTGAAAGCAGTTAGAAAAATAATTAATTAACACAACTCCTACCCCATATATGGTTAGCGGAATGAGAACAGGATACCCCCGTGGACTAAATAAACGGTTAGGTTCAAAGTTCCGTGATGGCTCCCGAATACGACAAGAAAGTTCCCGAGTTCGAAAAGAATGTTCCCGAGTCCGACAAGAAATACCTGAAGAAGGCCTGAGGGCATATCGGCCGAAACGTTGTACAAGTAACAATGAAGATGGGGACAATAGTCCGAATAACGCAGATAATACTGAATTAGTTATAACACCAGAGTTAACGAGCTCAGGTGTGCTGGGGGTCACAACTTAAATTTATAGACTCTTCGTGGCCGCGTGGATTCAATCGGCCAATCAACACGCTCGAATACGTGGTTGGTTAACTATTTAAATGCCTTGGGGGAAAGGCGTTCAGACCAACAAACAAGGATTCTGCTTAACACTGAAGAACAAAAGGTTAATAGGATTCAATATACACGGACCAACGAAAAAGCATTACAGGATACTACACAACACGGATCAAACTTAATGCCACAAGGGATCTCCACTGTAAAGTGCTCTCACCTGCAGCCTAAAAATGGCCACAAGAATCTTAAAATGGATTCATACCTCTGATCATTACATGAGAAAATGCAAAGAACCTCAAGGATGCTTATGGCTTTTTAATTTAATGCGTTTTGGGACACATATATTTGCATTGAATGAGTCCCCGGAAAAATGTATGGGTCCCAACTAAAGTTTCTTAATAGATTGTAGGGTTTTTATTTATGATCTGTGGAAACAACTAAAGTCGTCTAACTCCTACCTTGTAACCTATCCTGTGTAATTCGTTTCAGCTGAAACTATTGAAATGTATTTACAGTTAGCTAGAAATGGCGAGGAAAGAAAAAAGAAAAACACTGGGATTCACCGATACGGTTTTCCTGCGCCCTTTTATATTTCTGTGCGTCAGAGACACAGGACGCGTACATATTAACATCTCTGGAACCTCGTCCAAGATTGAGTCGACGATTCCATTTCTGGCGACGATCATAGCGAGTTCGATCCCCATACTTGTTCGTTGATTTTGTTTGTTGATTAACAAATTTGTTAGTTGATTTTGAAAATAACCTCTCAACAAACGAAATGAATTTCAAAACAATTCTTGTAGGTTGATTTTAACAACACCTGCAATCTTCATGAGCTATTCAATTGAATTTTTAATTATTCTCATATTTTCATATTAAAAGATATTTTCCTGATTTAAACAAAAATACCATACCACTAATAAATGTTAAGCTTCAGTCGAATACATCATTTTGTCACTGCCATGGTCCGAATTTAGATAATTAACCTTTAGAGTTATTTTCCTTTGCGACCTGTTTTTAAACGGCGGGACAGATCCCTTAAGACACCGTTTTTGTTTTCTCTTCACCGCCTGTCCGTAATTTTTCCTTTCCCATGCTGACCTCGTCCAAGAAGGACGAAGATTCTTATCTCTCTTAACTTAGCCTATTCGGACCTCGAAGATAAAGTCCATTTGAGTTATGTTACGTGTAATCAAATGATAAACGGTTTAGAACTTTTTGTCATATTCTTATTAGACTTTCCGACGCCAAAAGCTGAGGTTGTGAGTCACAGAATTTGACCTCAAGTGAAAAACTGCTTAGCCATGGCAATAACCGACCCTGCGGAGAAGAGGCAGGCAAACGAAGAACTGATACTACACTCACGTACACAAAAACCTACCGAGACTGGTGACGTCACGAGTTGGGGGAAGGAAGGAAAGCGATCCCTATTGTCAGTTAGCAGTTTGCACTCGGGACCCGGTTAGCGAAGGATAGTAGGATTCCTCACCTCGCTTGGGACGGGAGAAAATCGTCCCTATGAAGAAAATTTGACGACTATAGACAGTTGGAATCCAATGCCATCTTCATGCAGACCAGATAAATAACCAAAGGAAGGATATATCCCACAATAATCAACAGACGATGAACCAACCCACAAAAGCTAAGTACAAACTTTCTTGGTCATGAAAAATTGTTATTTGACATGAAAGAGGTTCAGCCTAATGACTTTATTAATCCTAGCCTGTCTGCGTCCGTTTCATCCTCCTCCCGGCTTACAAATTCAGAATTAAAGATTATATTATAAAAACATATATTATATTATATAAAATATATATCATTGTCTTATTGTTCTTTGCCAAGTTTTTTTGCATGTGCACCTTTCATTTCCTTTGGTCTCTGATGGAAAGCACTGTATAGCGTTGAAACGATAGGCGTATGTAACATGCAGGCTCGTCCAGGGATGTGTATGTAACAGTTAGCTTATAATTAGCTTCTTCACTATTTACTTCTTAACTCAGTCATTCCTTCTTCATAGACCCTTAAATAATATCTTTTTTCTCCGTACTTCGAGGTGTTTATTTAACGAAAGTACATTGCTTAATTGTGATAAACTCTCTCCTGTCCGTATCTCTTGATGTTCATTTCTACGAAGTTCCGTAACTTCTTATTTATTTTTCTCTTGTTATTTGTCTTGTATTTAGGGAGTAAGAAGATACTATGACATACATTTTTACTACATTCTACCGGCTGTTCAGCCCCCACCCCGCATTTACTTCACTTGACATCACCACGCCATTGCCTTTAACTGTTGAAACTAAGCTTTGCTACATTCTTTAGCTGTTCAGTCAGCCCCTTTACTTAACTCAGCACCCCTAGGCCAATACCTTTCGCGTTGATAAATGACTAAACCACCATGTTGTATTACCGGTTATTCGGTCTAGCCTCTTTGTTAAATCTGACACTCCATATCATTGTTAGTCATTAAAAGAATTAATTTGCTGTGTGTTTCTCCTTGTTATTCCATACTTATTTTACGTTTCAGTTTTACCCCTTCGTATTGTGAATAAACCCGTCTTGTACCCATGGTATTTTGTCAGAGTCTTCATTGTTCGAGGGAGTTTACCTATACTCAACAAGATACGTTGGCGACACCTTCAGAAGGATAACGGCTGTGTATTGTGGAGGCATGATAGTTACAGTACCTGCTGTTGCTTAAATGGTCACAAACCTTAGTATTGAACA